>JAHWFO010031028.1:3104406-3188340 GCA_023313115.1 Rhysida immarginata | reverse complement strand
ATGGTCTGTTGGTCACTACTTGACATGGCAAAAAGGAAACATTTGCAATCTTAATATTTATTGAAGTGCCATCTCCTTCAGTATACAAAATAGTTATTCAAATTACAGTAATACCAAAAAGGTAACTTAATAAAGATAGTACTGGTAAGTGAATTTCATACTGAAAATAATGTATAATACATTACAAGAAGAAGCCAGTCCTTCAAAACAACTTTCAGAGAGAAGAAGGCCTATCCTTTTCAATGAATAGTCTGCTACTGATTCTCAACGTCTGAAAATAGCATTTGATTTTACAATTCACATTAAATTATTACATGAATTTACTACATGTTAAGTTTCATTACTGGGCCCACCACAGACACCCAAATTATACAGTCATCTAAATTATATTAATATAATGTACCCCAAACAAGGGGTTGTTAGTAAAGGAACACAAACATCCATGCCCCTAGTGGGATTCAAACCCACAACTTGCTGATTTCAAGAACAATAAGACCTGCAACTCAGCATTTTCAACCACCAAGCCAACAATCTATTAGCTTTTGTATCTTGTAAGTGCTTCAACAATGTCAATAGTGAAACAGTTGTATGTCAAAGTGCCATTGCCTTTTATATTAAAAATAAAAAAATAGGGTCATGGGGCAACAGCCCTAAGGAGAATCTGCAATTATCATGATCTTCTGCCATCAGGTACATGTCCTCAGTGGTAATATTCGAACCCAGATCCTCCATGTAGTCTAGACACCTGGCTCTAGACAGACTCCTTGGTCTCTTACCCACCAGTCTAACCGATATCATTCGTCTTCGCCAAGATTATCCGTGAAGGCGCTTAAAACAATTGCCTTCGAAAGGACCGTCTTTAATTATCAATGGTGGTTGCAGAACCATGAATTTCATTCTCTTCAACATCTCAACTGTCTAGGAAGACCATTTTGTGGCATCCACATCACGTGGCATTCCAATGCAACCGAGATCTCTCAGTGCAGGGCTATGGCTCAATACCCAGTTGTGATATTGTGCACTTTAATTTTTCCCTCTGCATAAAAATATGTGGTGTTCACTAATTTTTGTATGGCTTATTCAAATATGATTTTAATTTTTTCATCACTGTTTATTCAGAATTTCAATTTTATTCTTTATTATGGAATTAAATTAACATTGATATACCGGGTGGGCAAGAAATAACGTGAGGTGTTCAGAGCTCGCTAGCGGGAATTCTATTAGGCCAAATGCAGTACATTTTGGTGTATATACTTAGTGGAACATGCAGTTTTGATGTCTGCAAAAAAAAAAAAAAATAGTACCAAAAGTTGCCATAGGGGGTGCTTATTTCAAGAAAACAATGAACACCTAATTGTCAAATGAACAAATACCGTACAAACCAACTTTAGTAACAACAATAAACAATGTTTTATTTTTAATTACAAATGTGTTTCAATATGACCATCAGTGTGCTGTTCCAATAGCTGCATGCGGTACACAACATTTTCTACGGCAGCTCGCAGCATATCTGCATTAATTAGTCTGATAAGTAACGTTATTTGATCCTTGAAGGTTGACAGGTCAGGAACATGTGCTTGATACACAAGGCTTTTCAAATATCCCCATAACCAAAAATCACAAGGGTTGAGATCAGGCGACCTGGGTGGCCATACCATGGGAAATGCACGACTAATTATTCTGTTGTCTGAAAAACGTTCTCGCAAGATCTGCTGCACCTGACGTCCAATGTGCGGTGGCGCACCATCCTGCATAAAAATGGTAGAATCCAGACAACCCTTTTCCTGCAATCGTGGTATCACAAAATTCTCAAGCATATCGGCATACCTGGCAGAATTGACGGAACAAGTCACCGGTCCACGGGGACGGATTTCTTCAAAAAAGTATGGGCCGATGATGAAAGAAGCAGTAAAGCCGCACCATACTGTTAGTTTCGGTGAATGCATAGGAGTTGGCAGACACACTTGTGATTTGATGCAGCCCAAATACGGCAGTTGTTGGTATTGATATCACCATTCAAATAAAAATGTGCCTCATCACTCCATAAAATTTGCCATGGCCATGCATCATCCACTTCCATACGTGCTAAAAATCTCAACGAAAAGTCAGTTCGGGTACGTTCTTCTCCAGGAAGCAATTGTTGAACAGGTGTGAGTTTATAGGGATAAAATGTCAATATCTTATGCAATATTTTCCTCACCGTCAAATATGGGATATCTGTTTGGCGTGCTATTGCGTGTGCACAGCTGGTACCCTGCACAGTAGTCATCTCCTGTTCCACAACAGCAGTTGCAACTTCTTCAACATGTTGCTGCCTGATTCGTTTCCATCCCCAGCCTGGTTGCACTCCTAGAGTTCTGGTAGATTCAAATCGTTCAATCATTTTCCGTAAGTTAGTTATGCTCAACGGTCCTCTTCGTAACGTTTGATAAAACAACTTGACTAATAATGCCCGGTCAGGCAGAGTAAGCATCATCATCAGGCCATTCGTTCGTGAATGATGGGAAATCCTCAGCCTTGCCTTTTATTGTCATGATTGCTCAACACGGAACGTGCTTATGCAAATGTATTCATTGTTTTCTTGAAATAAGCGCCCCCTATGGCGACTTTTGGTATTATTATTATTATTTTTTTTTTTTTTGCAGAAATCGAAACTGCATGTTCCACTAAGTATATACACCAAAATGTACTGCATTTGGCCTAATAGAATTCCCGCTAGCGAGCTCTGAACACCTCACGTTATTTCTTGCCCACCCAGTATATGATAGGGGAAAATATCTGCTCTATGGACATTTCTGGATAGTTTCCATCTAATGTCAGATATTATAAAAGTACGTAATAGATATCCATATTGTTCCAATAGGAAATTCAAGTTCACAAGAAAAAGACTTACGAAACTATGCAAAGTTTGCTTAGACTATGATATGTGCAAGTGGAAATTCTGGCAAATCTGAAAATAATAAGAAGTTACATGCAAAAGGTTACATGAAGTACATGTACTGCTGTTTTCTATCCAAATGGAACAGTTGCAAAAAGAAAGAACATTATGTTCATAACAGTGAGTGTAATACTAAGCAAAACACCTACCGTATATTAAACAGTAAAATGAGAGCGTTATATGAACCATTAGTAAATCCTCAAGTTGAACATCTTCCACCCCTGCCTATGAAAATAGTGCTAATGAAGACATTTGTGAAACCACTGGACAGGGAAGGGGAAGCTTTTGCATACTTGAGGCCAAAGTTCCCCCAAAATCAGAGGTAAAAATTAAAGACACATTCTGTGTAAGTCCACAAATACAAGAAGTTATGTAGAATTTAGATTTTCTCAATTCGTTAAGTGAAACTGAAAAAAACTTGCATGCAAATTTTCTAGGAAATCACAAAGCTAATGACTATAAGGAGATTGTAGATGAAATAAGATGCTTCCATAATATGAACTGTAGTAAGTCACTAAAATTATATTGCCTTAATTGCCATTTAGACCTTTTCCCTCAGAACTTTGGGGAACGAGTCATGAACATGGTGAATATTTCCACCAGAACATTTCACTAATGAAAAAATATTTTGTAGGAAGATGGAAATGCAGAATATTGTTGCTCCTCTGAAAATGACTACAAAAGGAAGAGAACATCAAAAATGTCATTCTAAACCTCTTGAGTCATACATAGAAGTTTGAAAATTGTGTTTTTCTATCCTATCTATTCGTCTTTTACCTTTATGGTGTCAAAGATGTCAAATAACCATTTGATCTATCTGAAATTTAGACTAGCAGGATAGTCTAAGGAAGCTTACTGAAAAGCTTTGCTAGGTCTTTCAAGTTTGTTAAAGTAACAAACACAAACATCAATGCCATCAGCAGGATTCGAACCCACGACTCACCAGTTTTGAGTGACAAGACCTGTGCCTTAGTAATCTTGGACATCGAGCCAGCATTTTATGTATTTTTCATAAATAAAAGAAAGCCTCATATTTTGGAGAATGGTATGTGATAGATATTTTTTATTTTCAGATTCTTAATCTATATACCACATGTGCATGCCAATGATTTCATTTGCTGGTGTGTATATAAACCAAACGACAACAGTGAAAACTTCTAGAGATTGTTTGGATTTTCACATACGATCATTTCAAGTGTATTCCATGACTACAGAATTCCGGTAAAACATCAAGTTTACAAAAGCACTATGGTTATAAAAGACACAGGATATACAGGGTGTAACTAAAGGTGTGTTACAAATTTTGGGGAATGATAGAACTGGTCAAAATAAGCATTTTTTGTTCTATGAAGATTGGTCCACAACTGCATTGTTTAAGAGTTATAGCAACTGTTCAAAATGACGTCCTTCAGCGTCAATGCAGGCTTGCATTCGTCGCTGTACGTTGCAAGACACCCGTTGCAGCATCTGCTGGGAGTCCCTGATGTTGTCTGCTGCTACAGCCAATCGTGCGATGAGTTCCTCCACTGAATTAACCATTGTTTCGTAGATCAGGGACTTTAGGTGGTCCCACACAAAGAAATCCAATGGTGTTAGGTCTGGTGATCGTGGCGGCCAGGTAACTGGACCACCCCGTCCAATCCAACGATCGCCAAACGTATCAGTGAGGAAGGCCCGGACATGCTGTGAGAAATGTGGAGGTGCACCATCATGTTGGAACCACATTACTTGACGGATTTTAAGAGGTATGTCATCCAACAGGTCAGGCAGCACCTCCTGAAGAAAGACGAGGTAGGTTTGTGCATTCATAAGAGCTGGGAGAATGTACGGCCCAATGAGGCGATTGCCAACAATACCAGCCCACACGTTGACAGAAAATCGTTGCTGGAAGCGCCTTGTCGAAATGGCATGTGGGTTGATACGGTCCCAAACATGGATATCCTGGTGGTTGAAAATGCCTTCCCTGGTGAAGGTTGCTTCATCAGTGAACAGCACCTGCTGTGGGAATGCTGGTTCCTCTCTACAACGTGCAAGAAACCATCTGCAGAATGCCATACGTGGTGCAAAGTCAGCAGCTCCAGATGCTTGCACACGTTAGATTTTTTAGTGTGCAGGATCTGCTTGCGTGGTAATGTGATGGTGTGGTCATGTTACTTTAAAAATTTACATGACCATACCATAATTCAGAAAGGGGTGTGTCATAAGCCTGCATTGATGCTGAAGACGTCATTTTGAACAGTGGCTATAACTCTTAAACGATGCAGTTGTGGACCAATGTTCATAGAACAAAAAATGCTTATTTTGACCAGTTCTATCATTCCCCAAAGTTTGTAACACATCTTTAGTTACACCCTGTATGTGACCAGCATAAGCTGGCAAGAATCGTTTTACGTAATAGGGTCTGCACACCTCATCAAGAAACATTGAACTTCATTGCTGGGGTCTTAAACAATAATACGAGGATTGTTCAATACTCCCATTTCAGGCAGTTATTCGGTTCAGAGCATATTCAGTGTGCGCTTACCTAATTAGATGCGGCGCTTATTTCTCTCAATAGATAGAAAAATGAAGTGGTGAAAAAAATAATTCACAAAATTTTAAAATAATGTACACTGTTTATTGAACAAATGATACAATCATACATTATTTACAATCTTTATCAAAATCTGAATCACCATCACTTTAGTCAGTCACAATTTCACGATATTTTATGCATTGAAATCAACTGAAATCACCTCGGTGGCGGCATTGACAATTTCGATAATCGCTGTGGTGGTTAATTGAGCGCAGCGCTTATTACCTTCAGTGTAGAATTCGTGTGGCAGTAAATAGGATCTGGTGCTTATTTGTAGTGTGGTGCTTGTTTGCGTTTTTACGGTGGATTTCAGGAGCTGATACCCAACCCGAGTACCCTTGATGAATGCACAATACAGAGCTATGCACCTCACCTGGGCTCGGGAATACTGCCGCTGGACATTTGATGACTGGAAACAGTAGCCTGGTCTTATGTGTCGCATCTCCGACTGTTTCAGGCTGACGACTCTCCCAACTTATAAGGTTTTGTTGTTTCAGGATTTGTGTATGGAGAAAACCTCATTAAGCCATGAGCCCTGCATATCTATATAGGATTGTGGTTGAAGGCTTTGTAATGATTTGTGATGTGTTCAGTTGGCATTCAGTGGGACATGTAGTACATTTACATATATGTATATATTTCTGGCAGGTGAAAGCTATCTGTGCATCCTTTCTGATGAGTACACCCATTCAGGGTCTGCATTCCTTCCGATGGGTTTAGCCTCTTCCAACAAGTTTATAGCCACCAACAATGGTTCGAAGAACACTCGGCTCATTTTGTGGCCATCTAATTCACTAGATTTCAGCATTATCCAACACATGTGGGATGCCAAACAGCATGCTGTGAAACACAGAAATCCAACACTTTGGAATACAACAGAATTATGGACTGCCCTGGAGAAGTACGTGTTCACTGCCTACAGAATATTTCTGCAAACTTGTGGAATCCATAACAAAGTAATGGATAAAATATTGGCGATAATTCTCCAACATAAGGTAAACATATTAAAATTGAAAAACAACAATTGTCCATGCCCAGACGTATTTCTACAGTTTTACGCTCCTATGGGTTACGACTAGTATTAGATTGGTGGATCACTTTTTCTAGTACTTCGATATATTAAACAAGCCTAGATTTTCAGCACAAGGTAATACTCACTGGAAGTTTTATCTCAAATTAGCTTGAGCTAAAATTTTGAAATTACCCCCTCTCTTTCTAAAGGAATATAAAGTTATTTCCCATTAAGTCTTCTAGAAATCTGGCAACATTTAAACGGTTGTGAGAGGCAGATAGCTAACCTTGAACTTTCATGCACCTAATGCGGCTTCAATTCTGTGATAAGAAAATGGAGGACAATGGGGAAAAATGGTTTTCTCTTTTCTCATCTCCTAACTGATCCTTACTTCACGATTAGTTGCCACTGAGGACCATTTCAGAATAACATGACTCAATTTTCATATTTGTACAAAGTTACAGACTAGACTACAGCTCTGCATACAGCATTATTCCTGTTAAAACATTATTACAAAATTGACGAATTGTGTCCTTACCAATAATTGACTCTTACTCCACATTATATGTTAAATTAATATTGTACATTACTTATAATATTTTACTTAAGTTATATTATATATTAGTTTCTTATGAATTTATACCAATCTCACCCGTTTATTCAAGGAAACACTATAAACTATCAAGGCAATCCTCTAATTTACAGTGTGACCAGAAAAAACTGATAATAACATTGCACTCATTCCAGAAAAAACTCGTTTGGGCCATTCCCATATTTTGATTTTAGGATAGGTGACTTGGGCATTAGAAGTAATGTACTTAAATTTTTTTCCATAATTATGATGCAATGGTAACAAAGTATACGAAGATGTCTAATCAACGAGGGGAAATTTTGACATTACATGGGCTAGGAAAACACAAATGCGAGATCGCAATCACTCAATATCGCCCCATCTAATGTCAAGAGAAATCCTCGCTTCGGGAATGGGACCAGATAGATGTAGATGAGTTGCAGTGTTTGGCCTAGAAATTTTCGAAAGCATTTGAGGCTCTGTACTGAAGCGGAAGGAGGCCACTTTGAAAACGCTTAAATATGTTTTCTGAGAAAAGTGTACTTTATCATTACCTGTTGACAGAAGTTTGTTTGCGGTGATGTATATTTTTTTTTTCACAAAATAAATGTTATCAGTTTTTTTCTGGTCACCCTGTATAATGCTTTTAACTTTTTAAAGGGTCCTGTAATAGATTTGGAGATGGTAATGATATATTAATAAAAGAGACTAGCAAGGCAACAGAGTGTATTGTACACAAACCTGTTGCTCAATCTTGACCATCTTCGAACTTATGTGGGAACTTAAGCATAATGCCCATTTTAACTCAATTGTTCATTAAGCCCAAGCACCTTTAACTAAATTGCATTTAGTTCAAGGGTTTAGATTCGGGGAGAATGAGACATACACCTGTTTAGATAAAACAAAGTGAAAAGTGACCTTGAGGAGATGTGAATACTTCATGCACAAGAATAGAAGATAGGAAGCAACACTTGGCCACAAAAAAAAAAAAACGTATTCAGCATAGCATATGCTCTATCAAATAAATTTCTTTTGTGGACATGTGTTGCCTCCTACCTTCTATTCTTGTATATATACCTGCTTGCTCAAAAATTCAAATTAACACAGAATATATATTAAAAGATTACTGAACATTAATGAAATTATCATACTTACACCTTAAGATAATATTTGGTTACAATGGTGTTACAACTGAGGATTTAATTGCATTGTACCTATACAAAGTTATTTCCATAGAAGAAAAAAGTACGGTTGAGGATCGCAAATCCGGAATGCTCGAGACAACTAGACTCCTGGATTCGTGTTTTTCCTGATATATTTAGCACGTTTGTGTATATTTAATTAAATCATTTCTGATGACTGTTATTTTAAATTTTTTTTAAAATAAAGGTTTTCACAATTATACAATTAAAGTAATTATAATAATCCGGATTTGTGGATTCACGGTCCTCAACTGTATACTAAGAATAAAAACTGTGGATATTCAATATTAATATAATACATGTAGCTTGTAATATTATTTACATTTTAAGATATTACAAGCCATTATATTAATACAAACTTGGTGTTTCTGAGGTTAAAAAACTTATTAAAGCTACCAAAAATTAATACTTTCCAGGACGAGTCAAAAGTTGGTTCCTATTTTTACCCATAATGAAAAGTTCAAACAAATCACAAACAAAACAGAGTTTTGAAGTAAATTTCATCATGATCTACAGTTGGTTGTTATCTTTGCATCAATACATCAATTCTGTGCCGGTACCATTTGGCCATTTTAGAAGCACAAAACTCTTGGCACCAGTTCTCGACCTCCTCCACACTGTTGAACTGTTGTCCATGCAGGAAATGAAACTTGGACTAAAGAAGTGGTAGTCTTGTGACACAAGGTCTGGAATGTATGGAGTTTGGGGTAGCACATCAATTCCCTCAAATTCTTGAAGTTTGCGTTTGGCCTGATTGGCAACATGTACTGGGCATTGTCATGTTCCAGAAGTGCATGTCTTTGATTGACCAGCTGAATAGAGGGCCTTCAGGACATTATAAACTCACTGTAGGTGTTGGGTATAGAGTTCTCTGTTCACAGCATGCCCAACTGGAACAACCTCAAAATACAGCACCCCAATCAAAATTCCAAAAAGCACACAGCATGGCCTTGTGTTCAAATCAAGTGGACAACTAGCACTGACCTCCCTTATTTCTGAAATAGATCCATTTTCACCCCCAATTTGGACATTCCAGGAATTACCCAGCAGTTGTTTACAAAGATTCACTGCCTGGGAAGAAGTCAATTCAAATTCATAGGGTATTCTTAGCAGCCCAAGTTGGTAGAGATACTTTAATCTTTTACTGACATGCATTTGTTGACAGTTCTGGTCTTTTGATGTCACTCATTTTTTTCACTGCTCTTACACTAAAACTTTTTATTCCAAAGATAATACAAAATGGCCTGAACTGAGCATTTTTTGCCAAACATCTTTAGCTATGAAGCAAAAAACAGCTAAACAAAATGAATGCAAGTGATGAGGAGAAACTTCTCTACAAATAAGTACAAACCAGAGGCGCGCGGCCCCCCCATTATTTGTTCTTGGTACAAATGAATTTGTACATTAATAGCAAGTTGTCCTAAATTAACGCTGTTAAAATACGAATAAACTTTTGACTCAATCTGACAGACAAAACCATTTAAAACTATAATGGTGGTTTCTCAAAATTAGATAAATTAATAACTAGAAACATAGTTTTTAACTATTGTGTTTAAGTTCTTTAATTTTCTTTACATAGCATATGAAAATTTTATGTAATGGTTTTTATTTCAGAAATTACTACATTGCCAAAGGTCACAACTTTTATATCGTCAGATATTAGTGAGTCAACAGTAATAAAAAGGGAGCTGTAAAGTAATTTAAAAAAAAAAAAAAAAGTTTTGACCAATTCATTAATTTTTATTATTATGTAGCTAATATTAAGTACTGTATTATATCATAAGAAACTGAATTGAACTATGTCTTGAGTATATATTTCTATTTTATGATTATATATTTATTAATTTCTTATGAATGTCAGGATCTGATGTTTTTTAATCTTAAATGTTTATGCATTAATAATACGTTATATGCTTTTGATTTAGCAGAAAAGAACCTTAATTGATTGGAACATTCTTTTATGATTTATATAGTATTTATTATATGGTAATGGTCTAGATTATCAAACAATTATCCTAACTATTGTTGTTGGCTGATGCCATTTTCAAGGGATTAATGATGTTGTATAAAACTTACACAGAATCAATGCAGAATAAATTTTATACAACCAGTGTGATGGATTAAGAAACAGGATGACCAGGCCACCAAAATAACACCACCAAACATAGGGGTGACAAACAAGGAGCATTACACATCAAATCTACATGGAATGTGAAATTATCTTGGTCTTCATTGTGTACAACAACAGTTATAAGGAGTTAATTGACTGAGGTATTCATAGACTATCACCATATAATAAATACTAAAGGACTTTTAAACTATGACTGCAGTTACTCCATTAAAAATTTTTATTAGAAAAATAATAAATTGCATTAATGATTTATTAAGAATATCAATAAATATTTTAAAATTATTATAAAACATTTCCTAGCATTTTATAGGATATGTCTTACATTTTAGTTTCAAATGCATTATGATTGCATATATGAAGGTAAAATTTAAGTTTATAAACTAATTTAATAGTTGCCTTTCAAGTATACCATCAATAACTAGAAGATGACTGGGAAAATAACAACAACCCAAAAATATTCATTTCTCATGGAAAAATTGTTTATACTATTACTTCTTATCATATCTTAAAATTTTAACACATCTTCTTTTCTGTAATTTCTAATTATAACTATAGTTGATTTGATAAAATAAAGAGTAAATATTAAAATATTAATATTAGGAAACATTCATCAATCAATGGAATTGTTTTTTAGTACATGACAATGAAAAAAATAAACAAAATTTGCCCCTTGCTAAAGACAAGCTGATAAAGAATTTTTTCTGTTTTATTTTTTATTTTCCATCTGTTATTTTAGATTAATAAAGGTTTGAGAACTAAATATCTTATTTTAAAATAGAATATGTTCATATAAATATGCTTATTGTGAGAGAGAAAAAAATAAAAATAGGATATTTGACAATTTACTTTAAAATTTACATTAAAAATACAAAAAATAATTTTCAGACCAGATTTCTTTATTTTTTGTTAAAGTAGGTCCTCCCTGACTCTCACAATATATTACATTCTATGAAAATTTACTTCAGTTTTATGCAGGGAAATTTGATTTACACATAATAAAAAATATGCTAAATATTCTTTAAAAGTTAATATTTTAAGCCATAAATATGATTTGAAATAAAGTACTAGTACTTATAAGAAAGAAAATGAAAATGTTTATAAGTACTTGTACTTCAATACATTACTATTAAAGACTGCAGGTATAAGTTTATGTAAGTAAGCTAAGTATTACTAAAGCCATGGAGTATCTGTGTAATACTGCAGAAAAAAATGCACCTACAGATAATTTTCTTAATAGCATAACACATATAAATTTATAAAAAAAAATCAGATAAAATATTAATGGTAAAATCTGGAGAAAAAAAATTCAAAATGTCTTATCTGGAAAAAAAAAATATTTAATGTTCAGTAATGGATACAATTCCTTCATAAATTCCTGATATAATTCATAATTCCATGCTAAATAAAAGTTTGCTGAAAATTGGATTTCATTACCATATCATTAAGAACACATTAATCGTGATATTACTATTTATTAATTGGCTCATGTATTATTAGGATATCTAATTGATGGTGAAAGAAATATTTAAGTAATTAGTATATGCTAATCCCTCCCACCCCCCTTTCTTTCTTTTTCAAACAACAATTAATTTTTAACTCATTATTTTTTTGTTAATATTAATCATTGTTTTTTTTTCTGAACAGAATTTATCTCATTATCATTCAAATGTATAGGCAATGATTGGAACACTCGTTTGAATAAATTAAATCAGTGATATTCAATATATAACAGCATTCCCAATTTCTTAAGAAAAAAAAATGTTTACAAATGTTTAATTACTAGCAGCTCTCAAACTTTAGTTTCTTTATAGTGATGGTGGTGTCTACTTTTTAAGGCACTGATTAAATTGATATGTGAATAATGAATAAATTGGTTACATAGCAAAGTCTGGTTTTTATATAGCAATGACAAAATAATTTTGTTATTGCTTCTCAAGATTCTGTTTACTGAGAATCAATATTGGAATATTGAGCTTTCTCAGGAATCATGTTTATTTTTTTATGGGAAACATAAATAAATTTCAATTTCCTTTTCTGTTTTAAGATTTTAAATGTATAAAATTTGTAACACCAGATTAATGCAGAGACTTTGGTTCCAATGGCAACAAAATTCTTCATTGGGTTAAGACACGTTTTGGTATTATATCATCTGTAGTTATACAAGGTCACTACATCTTATATAACTGAAGATGGTACAATACTGAAACGCGTCTGAATGCAATAAAGAATTCTGTTGCCATTGGAACCCAAATCTCTGCGTTCATTCAAATATGCAATATGGACCTAGTCAACATTTTTTGGATTTATGGGCAAAATTCACATTAACATTGGATAACACATGCAAAAGATGCTGCTCTGGGATTACTGACTTACAGTTAAAGAACTTTCAGTATATGTAGTGGCTTTGTTTAAAAAAAAATTGCATGTATTCTATTAAATGCATGTACTAGTTCATGTATATAAACACCAGATAATCACTTCTGCTTATGTAAAATCACTTAAGTGGAGATACCACTTATAAGTATCATTTAAAAATATAAACCCTAAAATGAAAATAAATGTCAGTTACATGCAGCAAAAATCAGTGAGAATGGATAAATGAACTGAGAGACTGAAGCAATGATGAGGGTTTCTAAACTTACTCCTTATCAATTTCTCACATACAAAATTAAGAATATACAAAATATAACAATGATGCTATACAGAACTATGAATAAGGAATTAAGGAAAAAATTTCTTTGATTTACACCTGATGTATAGATTATATGGCTTATAAATTAGAAACTCGCAGTTTTAATTCAAAAAAGTGCAATCAACTCACATTAGAGTAAAATCATTACATGTTACGCATAAATGTAAGGTGTGGCAAAAAAAATGTTACATCAAATAAATTAAATATCTTTTTTTTTTCCTTGTCAATTTATGCTAATAATAATAGAAAAAATTAAACATACCTTTTGTTCTTATACCAAGGTGGAATTCAACAATAGACTGAAGAATTCATTTAAGCTGTGATTATATAGAACCATAACTTACAGAGGTTCAAAACAAAATTCATCAAATGTATGACTTTTTAAAGATGTCTTTACCCATAGCTGTGATGTTTGTTAAATATATAAAACAAAAACAATAACATACATGTACTTCTATTTGCTCATAGATACTGTCTCTTTTAAAGTATTTCTTTGAATATTATCCTTCTGCTTTTATAATTTTTTCCTTAATTTCTTATTTTCTTTTTATAATAAAGGTTTCTTTTAAAAATAGTGGTGTAGCTAATTTTTCTGATCCCTTAGGCAAGAAATCATTTTGGCCCTTTTATAATAAATAAATTCAATTTGGAATGATATTAAAAAATGTTGAAATTACATTTCCTTTATAATTTTGCAAACATCAAAAACATGAATCAACACTAAAAATATTAAATCTCATACTGTTCCATAGAGACAGTGCCCAGCTCAGAGTCTAGTCTAGTCTGGGCCCCCTAATGTTATGAACATTACCTACTGTAGTTTATATTAGCTATGCCACTGACAATAAACAAAATTGCTATTTCAAGAAGGAAAATGCATTTTAAGACTTTATATGGTTACAAATTACATAAGATTTACAGCAAGATGGTACTGTCCCACTTCTCTTGTTTAAGAAATATACAGCAATTTTTACCATTTGTTAATTTTTGTTTTCCTTCTTTCTCAATTTTTATCATTATGAAAACACATGATGAATAAATGTTAAAAACGGCTCCGGTGAAACGGGTCAATTAAGAGGAAAGAATAAGACCTTTCTTCTGTATAAACAACTCAGGTTTTTTCATCATTATCTATTCATCGTGAATAATGTGTCAATGTTGTTATTTTAGTCCCAGCATCTTGATTAATGCAAAATTTCCAAAATTTTAAATTAGCAATGCAAAGATGGATAAACATGTAACTTTCAAAATGTGCTTGCTGTTAAGAGCACCAAGGATATCAAAAAACAGACTTGCACACACAAATTCAGTTAATCATTTCCATCTAATGAAATAAGCATGGACAAGATGCATTTGCACAGTGATTCAATTATTAGAATGATTTCAAATAGTAAGCTTTTAGTATACATGAACTGACATAGAAGCACCCAGTTTGTGCACCTGCATTGTATAGATTTCCAAAAAAAGCTGTTGCTTGGTTGAAACATAAATTAAGAATATAAGCATGCAAGATTGTCTGCAATTTACAGTAAAGATGAAAGTAAAGTATTTCTCTGTACAATTTACAGTTTTTTATGAAAGGTTTATTACTTATACTCCTGCTGATGTTTTTTATGAACAAAACAAATACATCTTATTTAAAGGAACAACAAGACAAACTTGAATTCAATGTGAATACTTTTTAATATCAAAACACACACACACACACACACACGCACGCATATGTATATATACATACATACACAGATGTCAACAATATAAATATATATGAGAATTAATCTATCATTAAATTTCATATACAGTTTAAAATTGAATTAAATTTCTTATTGGCATCCACATTTAATCTTCATTTATTTTCCTCATGTTTTGGCATTATACTTTGGTACCTGCAAGATATATTACTAACAAATTGACGTCACATGCAACTATCTTTAGGGGTAAATTTTGGCTTTAAAATCTGGCCTGAAAGGGTAAATTTTGGCCTTAAAATTGCTACATATATAATGTTTTCATTTAACAGACTGATGTCAACAGATGTTTGATGATTTTGAAAGGCAACCTGAAGTGTTTCTTTCATTTTTGAAATTTCTCATATTATAAGCAGTCAACGATTAAAAATTTTGTGAATTTTAAAATTCATTTTCTAAGTAGCTAAAGCGTTATTCAAGAAGATTATTTTGTTGTGTCACTCTTTATGTTAATATAGAAAGTAAATTATGGAATCAATTTAGTTTTCAAAATATTATACTCAAAACATTACAAGGCTATGTGAAAAACTAATCACCAACGTTGGAAAGAATTTCTTTGTTACAATTTTCAGAGTAAACATTATTGATAAATCAAATTATATTTTAGAAATGTATAATTTTTCTTAAAATCCTGCTTATGATCCATAATTCTCAGTATTTAATACTTTTAATTGGATTTAGTACCTATTCACAACATTGATTTTATAACAAGTGACTCACATAAACTTTGTAATTTGGTACTTCCCTTCACTTAATTCCATACCATGTTGCAGTAATGAAAGTCCGCGATTTAAAAGTTGTAAGCTTTTGCATTTCTTCCGTCTTTCATATTACTGTTGTCTCGTTCTTCATTGTTTGTGATCATGACTTGCATCTCCAGAGTGATCTACATTTGATGATTTATTGTAAAAATCGACATATACTTTTCACAAAGAAGAAAAATCTAGCAAAAGAAGCGAGATGAAGATTCATTGTAGCATCTGTGTGAAGAATCAATGCAATTTATAGTCCATATATTGTGAAAGGAAAAGAAAAATGCATTTAAATTAAAAGAAAAAATACAGTGTAATGTTTTCTAATAATGATATACAGTACATGGATGTGATTTTTTTAAATGTTTAAAATTAACTTTTTATCTAAATTCAGTGTTTATTAATAGAATAAATAATAAAATTCTTGCAAAAACAGTATAATGTAATTGAAACTAAGAAAAATTTAAAAGAAAAAACATGTGCATGTATATGAAATTTAATCTTCCTAAAGATTATGCATGAAATAAAAAATATAAACTACGGTATTATAATTAACAAAGCAATTTAAAATTTACTTTATGCATAATTAAATACCAAAGATTGTTTTAATTAAATTTGTATAATTCTTTAACTTGTATAGAAATGCTATTTAATCCTCTTCTTCAAATAGCATTTTCTTTTGTCAATTATTTTAAAAAATATATATATTATTAACCAATCCCAACTCATTATTTGAAGTGTTTAAAAACTTGAAAACTCCACCATTTCAAACAATAATCTAATTACATTCATATTTATACCTATTTAATGTTTCTTGAGTTAAGAAATTTTCTTTCTATTTAAGGTTACATGATTAATACCACTATGTGCAGTAAAAGAATAAGTTTCAAGTTGCAGCTTCTTGCAGTAAATTAATAACTTTATTTTGTCACAGTATTTCCCCAGACTTTTAAATTTATTTAAGTGAAATTACATATCCTGGGTTTAATTGATCTTTCTTTTCCTTGTGTTCCATCCATTTGTTTTAATATGCACATTGGAAAATTTAACTTTGTATTTTTATTCTTTTATTATTTTTCTATTCAATCATAATCAAAATTTGTCTAAGACAGTTGGCCTATTTTTTTAAGATACTGAAAGCTTTTATTTTTTTAAGATCTCATATTTTTTGTTAATTTTATAATGGTTATTACAAAAAAAAAAAAAAAAAAGATACCAGATGTAATAAGGCATGAATACAAATTTTAAAAGTTTGCTTATTAAAAATTATATAATGTGTAATAAATAATATTAATGTAGATATTTTTGTAATTGCCTTTTTGTTTGTTTAAGTTCAAATAAAGATTTTTTTATCTCATTTACAAATTTTAAAAATATTCACGTCATAAAAGGATAACATCTTAGGGATTAATAAACTGTTTGCAGTTTACATCTGCTAAATTTTCTTAATTCAATTTTACTGTAGGATTAGAGGAATGAAAAACTTTTATTTAAACATCAGATGTAAAACAATGAAAAGACTAGTTTCTTTTTTTTTTTTTTTTTAAATGATTTCTGAAGATGAAATAAAAACAGATATTTTTTTAAATTAAATATGAAATAAACAATAAATTCTTTGTATATTAATTGCTAAATTTTTTTCTTGAATTTAATTTTGACAATTCATACAAAACTTAATTTGCATTTGTTACTCTTTGAAAGAAACTCACTAATGAACAATCAAGTTCGTCAATACAAAAACTACATATTATTCTTTTAGTTGTTAATTGAATTGCACAGACAAATATTGAGAGACAATTGCATAGCTCATATTATCACATCGATGTAATATTGCAAAGAATCAATCTTATATTTCCTTTTATCAGTTGGTATCAGCAATGACAACTTTAGGTGATAACAACTGAAAACAGTTTCAGAATTTTTCATGCTCTCAAACATAAGGTAATCAAAGGGGATAAGTCGAAGTAGTAGAGCAGATGTTCCTGCATATCCTTATTCATCAAGTGGTTGCGAATAGAAATTCTGTTCTCATATTATTTAATATGTTGCGTATTTAATAACTTCCAGTAAGAATACGATTGCTGCTCCCACTTGAGTCTACCTGCATTTCCTTTGTTGTAGACTATCTCTCAAAGCAAGGCCATCCTCTGAAAGTGAGCTAAAGGTTAAGATCCCGATTCAATGATGGGTTGCCTTAAAGAAGGTGGCTGACAAACATCTGTATCCTTTTCTGCCATATGAGCAGGATGCTCCCTGGAATAAATTAAGGTTATGAAGCTTCACATACCTCTCCAAAGGCTTACAAAACATTAGCCATGTAAACTTTTTCTAACACTTTGATACCTTGTTCACAAAATCACAGATCTGTGACATCTTAAAGGAACAGGCTGTTGGAGATGCTTCAGTGGAATGGAATATATATCCTGAATACAGTGCCAAAGTGATATTAAACTGTCTTTATATTCAACAGAAACCCGTATAGTTACTGTTACAATTTTTAATGTATGCAATTTAAAATATATAAATTATAAAATTATTCAACCACAATAAAAACAGTACTGTGTAAGAAAAGGAAAGATTAAAACCTCATTAAAATTGTCACATGGTAACACAGGAACTACTGATTTCAAAGAAGAACAAAACAATAAATGTTCAATGGTATAAGAAACGACTTCATTGGACAATAGATGAGTGAAAAAAAAAAGTCATATGGTCGGTAAGTCAAGTTATACTGTTTCACCAATGGTCAGCTGAAGTTATACTGGAGACCTCATGAATCAATTGCTTCAGCTTGCCTTACGGAAAACTTTTGGTGCACCCCAGTTTGGGAAACAACAGTCTAGAGCAAGGTCTCTAAAGTAAGGCCAGCGATATAATTTTATCTGGGCCGTGGAATCTCAGTTTAATAAGCATTTAAAATCCCACAAATAGTTACGTCATCCAATGTTAATGGTTTTATTATTACTTGTGATGAAAATATAAAAGTTTTTTTTTTTTGGTTTTTTTATTTTATTTTATTTTTTACTACAGCCTGCTGCAAACTGCTGAAGTAGCCCATGTGGCCCTCAAGGCGATGTATCTTGCTGGTGGGGAAAAGATCCAATGACACTGTTAGGTTGCAGGACTCGAAAGTTTACCTAAATATTGTAGTGGATCATAGTGGATCAAGTGCAGCCTGCAATGTTACATTTCTATTCAAAAAATGATGGATGCTTCAGATACAGCAACTGCACTTCCTGCCATGCAAAAACTGTTCAGGAGTGGTATGATCTAAAAGCAGAAAACTACAGGTAGAAACAGAAATGGCAGACCATGCAGTCTGACCAATAAAAACAGATGTATTTTAACCAGGTTGATCCATCTAAAGCAATATACAGGGTTATTCAAAATGATGGACTCAATTTAATTCATCTTTATTTCTTGAAATATAAATTGTATATGAATAATCTAGATACTGATAGTGAGAGGAGCTTCTAAAGTTTACAAATGGAGGTTATAAATGCTCAATGTGGCCTCCTCCTGCTGCAAGCAAACATCTAAGCGGTAGCCAAGCTCATCCCACACGTAAAGAAGCATTTCTTATGTTACTGAGTTCACCACAGCTGTGATACGATTTTGCAGGCCACCCAAAGTTGTTGGTAGAGGTGGTACGTAAACTGCTTCTTTTACATACCCCCACAGGAAAAAGTCACTTGGTGTGAGATCATGAGATCTGGGGGCCAGAACTGGCAAAGGTTTTCTTTCCCCATGCGACCTATCCATCGTTAGGAAGGGATTCATTCAAAAATCCTCAAATATTATGGTGCCAATGGGTGAAATACGAATCTTTACAACTCCTCTCTCTATCTGGACCCTCTAATCTGGAAATCTGTCCTTTCTGGTAAAAAAAATATGGCCCCGACCAGAGGTATATGTAGATGTTTCATCTCCCTTTTGTGGAAACCTGTCTATACTGGAAATAAATGTTGGTCCCGTGCAATTCCAGATTAGACAGGTTTTACTGTACAATTTATATTTCAAGAAATAAAAGTGAATTAAATTGAATTCATCATTTTCCATAACTCTACAAACCGAGCACAACTATGGGGCGGGGGAGGGGGTAGCCCAGCAAGCAGTGAGCTCTACTGTTGCTTCATGATTGTTTCTCAGGAGGTCCTTGTTCTAGCTTAGAAAGGCCAATACAAAACATCTTGCTTGGTGCCCAATCAATGAGGGAAACTGATGTGGAACAGCAAGTCATACTACACCTTTATCCAGTCAGATGGTCAAACATGGACTAAGGCAGAAGAACAACATCTACCAGACTGTGAAGTTTGGTGGTGGTAGTATAATGGTCTGGTTTTGCTTCTCCTGGTCTAGTCATGGTCTTACTGAATGTGGTTGATGGAACCATGAGCATCCAATATTATCTCAACTTGGACCATTATATGCTTGCAATACTGTGACAGCAGTTATTGAAGGGCCATTTGCCTATCAGCACAATACTGTGGCTTGCCACAAAGCCTGAGCATTACCACTTTGTTTGAAAACATCAATATATAAGGCATGTTCAAATGAAACTGATTCAGGTTGTAATGTGCGACCACGTGAGTGCGCAGACACGAGGCAAACGGGTGATTGTTGACGTATCGTCTGCTTGTTCTAATAAGCACTGCTGTGGGAAGTTATGTTAGACTTATGCTCGTATTTCGTTTGTGTTACAATGGACCCTCCTATTAAATTTCCATCCAAAACTGACCAATGAGCAGTGATAATGTTTCTGACAGCTGAGGACATTCCACCAGTTGACATTCATGCTTGGATGTTGAATGTATGGAGAAGCATGTGTCTCGAAAGCAACCGTGGTGCATTGGGCCAAAATGTTCCAA
The DNA here is from genome assembly GCA_023313115.1 of Rhysida immarginata. Taxonomy (NCBI): domain Eukaryota; kingdom Metazoa; phylum Arthropoda; class Chilopoda; order Scolopendromorpha; family Scolopendridae; genus Rhysida; species Rhysida immarginata. Next base: position 3,167,851 of record JAHWFO010031028.1, on the reverse strand, counting down.
GATGGTCGTGTGGAAACGGCTGAGAAACCTTGTCCGAGCCAAGCAAACGTGGTCATCATCGATCAATTGAAGTCATGGATAAGTCAATTCGTGAGGACAGGCGGATCAGCATATGGTCACTTGTGAAGGATCACAATGTCAGTATTGGTTCCGCATATGCTGTAGTTAAAAGCCTGGGATATGGAAGGTCTGCTGTCAGTGGGTACCCCGAATGCTCACGGAAGAACATAAAGAGCTGCTGTTTGGATCATCTGGAACGTTACAGTTGTGAGGGGGAAGCATTTTTAAAGAAGATCATCGTGGTAGATGAGACCTGGTGCCATTATTGGGAACCCTCCGGGAAAGTATCCACAATGCAGTGGAAGCATCCATCGTCACCACAGCCCAAAAAATCCAAGTCGCAAAGTTCAGCTGGGAAAGTTATGCTTACATGTTTCTTTGATTCCGACGGTCCTCTGCTTTTGGAGTTTATGGAACCCAAAACCCGTATTAATGCTATCGCATACACCAAGACACTGCAGAACTTGCGTCAAGCTGTGAAAAACAAGTGTCCGGGTAAGCTCAGTGATGGGGTGATCCTCCTCCAGGACAATGCTATGCCATATGTGCGAGACTGGTGCAGGAAGCAATAACCAAAATGTGGTGGTAAGTTCTGCCAAACCCTCCTTATAGCCCGGACCTCCCACTATGTGATTTTCATGTGTTTGGTCCTTTAAAGAAGGCACTGAAAGGTCGATGATTCGCCAATGATGATGAGGTTAAGGACACTGTTCAGGCATGGTTCAGAGAGCAGCAGAAAACAGACTTTTTTGCGGACGGTATTAGCCGATTGATGTGCCAGTGGGAGTCCTGTATTGCGGAAGGTGGAGATTTTTTTTAGGACTGCGCGTCTATAATAGTGATTATAAGATGTTCTTTTTTCATATAAACAAAGGTAAATATTAATACTTTCATTTAATCTGTCTCAGTCCCTTTGAATCACTTTCATTTGAACATGCCTTATAGAAGTAATACCAATAATCTGGTTAACACGAATCGTCAGGGGACTGGACAAAAAGTTCATTTTATTGAGGATTTGTGTTAAGTGGTTTTTGGTAGGACTTCCAAATTCAACTTCTGGTTTCGAAAGCAAAATGTATATAAAAAAACACAGACGCAGGGAATGGTTTGTATTTAGTTAAAAAAAAAAAAAAATATCAGCAATCATTTTTTAAAATTTTTTTGTCTGCTTCATATTATTCATTACTTGATTATCAACTAACAAGGGAACTACATGAACATGTACCTCACAGATTCACACCAAATCGAAATATGTTACTCATGTAAAGCTACTATTGATGCTTGCAAAATAAGAACATGCTATATTTTGTTTCTTTCAAAATAAACCAAGAAAACGAAAAAATTTGAGCACACATAGCCATACAAAGACTCTATTGTTAAAGTGCTGTGTATGTCTAATATTGCCCTCTCAACTTCTTTCTTTCACTACTCAACAATACGCACAAATCTATTTCGTCTGAAAGCAATGCTATCGCTTCCAAGGTATACTTGTGCGCAAAAAAAAATGCATCGTACAACTATGTGTACATCCCTTGTAAGTTTTCTATTGAAAACATGCTCTTAAAGACGTCACTTACATGTGGCCAAACTGACGAGGTTGCTATTGTTCACTTCCACTTCCATATGGATGAATCTGTTTCTGTTGCTGAATTTTCTCAGCATTCTTAATTATGGTCGACAGCGTTGATTTTGGAAGATTAAATTCCTTGGCTATGTCAGTCTTCTTTAGTGTCGGATTGTGCAGGTGTTCCAAAATATCCAACTTATGTTCCAACGTCTGTGAGTTTTGCTTTCATTTTCTTACGTTTATATCCATTGTATCGCACATTTTGGAAACTGAAAGAAGATTGCAATTAACTTTACAAAAATATTTACAAAACAGAAGAAAAACATTAAGGAAACAAAAAAACAATTGCTTACTTTTGTGGCGAAAGCTAGGTGTCTTCACAGAAATATGCTGTGCAGTAATCTCCTTTCACAGGTACAGTACACGGAGTTTATATACACATACAGTAATTGCAGTGACCAATCAGTGCACTTTTGGGGAGCAGTATCCATTGGCTTAGAGGGAAATATAGAGTGGCTATTATAGGCAGACTGGCTATTATGTACAGAGTTGCCTGTTGAAACTTTATTTCGGGTGAAAATTCGAGAAAAAGAATGCCAAATTTAATACATAAGAGTTAAAAAAAAATAAGAGTTAAATTTGAAAAAAATTTGTTCGTGTTAAGCGGTTTTGTATAAAATTTATGCTAGTGTTAACAGGTGAAATTTGCACTACTTAATGCTTCAGGTAGATGGGACCAAGGGTTTTGTTCGTGTTAACCGGGTTAACCGGGTTATACTAGACTGGACAGCTCAAAGTCCCAAGAGAACATCTCTCTGGAATGAATAATAATTTCAAGTCCAAGTGTGTGAGAAGCCTCCAGAAACATACCATCAACCATTTGAATCTTTGAAGAAAAAATAGGCAACTTGCTCTCGACAATGGTAGACAGTATGCAGTATACATTCTCTACTCATAACAGTGTCGGCTTTCAAATGATCATTCAGTGTACAAATACAAATCCTCCTGGTCAAAAAATGTGGGAACACAACTCTGGAGAATAACTGCCACCCACCAAAGAAGGAAACCCATAAATGAGTTTCCCTCAGGGAATGAATGGGCACTCTAAAAACAACCTTAGGTAATCTATTATCCATAAGCTGAAATGCACTCATAGATGAAACATCAAAGCATTATAGGAACAAATTAAATGTTATACATTCTGTAAAAGGTCCCGTGCATATGGATTTTCTTCTTAAATAACTCTTACAAGTGAGAATGCCTGAAGGTAGCAATATTCGAATTTACATAGTTGAAGTTTTCAATATTGTGGACATATTCAACATGATGGAAATTGCCATGAACAAGAAATTACTTTTCACCTTGCTACTTCAAAATTTATCATCCAGCTTCAAAACATCTAAATGCACAATTAAATTGTTAGATTCCCTTTCAGATACTGAAACTTGTAAGACAAAAATAGAAGCTAGTGAACTGAAGAACAAACAGACAACTAACGTGCTATACAAGAAACATCGTAATTCAAAGTCACACAAAGCAAATGTAAGTAAAAGTTAAAAGTCATAAAAAAAAATTACAACTGCATTTTTGAAGGAAAAAAATAAGCCACAAAGTCCAAACTAACTACTTCAAGAATAGCAGGGAATGTAGACAGAAAGGAATTAAATAAAAGAAACTTTTGTTGCCTAGCAGACATACTTTGCAAATGCAAGCAGGAAGACTGAAAGATCGTACACTGACAGTAGCTGTACATCCCACTTGTGCTACAAGGGATTTGTAAACTGCAAGGCAGGCACAGAATACATCTTCATCAGTGGGGTTAGTGCAAAATCAATGCTAAAAGCATTAAGAGAATTTCAAAAATGAGGAGTGTCAAAAAATATTATACATGTATTCCCAATTTGAGTATAAATCTGCTATTGATTGCAAATTAAATTCGAGCTAAAGGTTCCTGGTTCAAATCCAGGCTGTGGAATTTTCTTTCCTAATTTTCATCAATAAATTAAAATTAACTAGGTTCACCAGCTACTATACAGTATATGTAACATGAAGGTGAAATAAAAGATACCAAAAAAATATCAAATGATTGATGACAATGAAAGCAAGATCTTTTACAAAAGTTCTTTAATGAGTCACCACAAATATTAGTACAATCAATAAGTTCGGAGAATGGCCTTCCCGACGGTTACGATGTATTATCATCACGTGTTACACACACGACCCTCAAAGTACTCCCATTATGCAACTATGCACTTCTCCCAACGTGAGTATAGTTGCTGAGAACATTCCTGGAAGCCTTTAGAGGAAATGATCTTCAGGGTGGCTGTTGGTGCTTCTCGAACTTTCATTGCACTCTTTAGTTAGCTTTTCAGAAGCATGGGGCGAGATCGGGTGAGTAGGGCCAGTGTACCCTGAACCATGAAAGACTGATGTGCAGTGGATTAATATCGTTTGAAAAAATGGAAGGAAAAATTCTGCAACCTGGATTCGAACCAGGTTGCAGAATTTTTCCTTCCATTTTTTTTCAAACAATATCATCTCCAGTTTATATTTATTATTTATTATACAGTGGCATTGTCGTGTTGCAGTACCCATTGCCAGAGTTCTGGGCATTACGGCAGACAGCATCACAGAGGCGAGCCTGATCTGTGTACCTCTCCTTGTTCACTGTTGTCAGAATTTGATATTCACACATTGTTCTTCAAACGCCATTTTTGCTACAGATCACTGACACAGATTATTTGGAAAAACCCTGCACTGCAGAGCTGCTTCCTCCTTTTATTTTATTAAAACATATTATATAAAAAATATTATTGAACAGCAGGGATGTCCACTTCTCGTAACTGGAATGTGAAAAAACAGAAGACTAATAATTTACTTCCTTTAAAAAAAAAAAATAGTACTTACAAAAACAAATTATATGTAAACATGGCAGTAAATAATAAAAAGCTTCAATATATCGGATATTACAGGTTTTATTGTGGTTTTTAATAAATGTCTATCTGCTGTGCACTCCTTGACAAATTTTCATTGGGCGATGCAGCCCAGAAGTTAGAAGATGGTTGGTTGGTTGGTTTATTAGAAATTTTGGCGTCGACTACTAAGGTCATTTTGCGCCTTTTACACAAGTTTTATCTATATGCAGCCTGGAACAACACAAACATCCATGCCCACAGTGGGATTCGAACCCACGACCAGGTGGCCTCAAGAACTAGAAAGCCTATGCCCTAGCCCTCTCGGCCACCTGACCAGTGCTAGAAGATGGGAATGTATAATTCATTTACTAACACGTATGGGAATGTGTAATTAATATATTAAATATATTTCCAATTTTCCAATCTGCTACCATTATTTTTTTTATAAAATGCATATACGAATTATTATAATTCATGATCCACAGTGATAAATGAGCATTTAAAAAAACTTTATTTATCCACATTTAATTATTTTTATAATTTTGCAACTTTTGGGAAGACATTTAACTAACACAAAGATTAAACAATTATTGCACCATGTACAGTAGAACCCCGTTAATATGTGACTGCTTAATACATGATCCTGCTTAATACGTAATTACTTTTGGTCTCTTCCCCTTGAAAGCTATTTCCATGTAAATTCAGACTGTTAATGCATTTTTTTTCTCTCTGATCCCAAAAAATATGTAATTTTTAGCTCAAAAAATAAGTTAATTCATTCTAGGAATCTTAAACTATTTGCAATGTGGTTGCAAACATTATTTTAATTATGCAATATTCAATGATGTTCTGTGAATTCCGATTGGTTTCCATCAGACATCAACAATGATCACGTGCTCTTCCATAGCCATGAATTTTGATTTCTTCTCAGTGTTATTATAAACATGTTCCTTGTGTAGCTGTGTGGCTACGGTTGGGTGAAGGGGGGGGGGGGGGGCTGTGAGGATTCACGAACTAACGTAGCTGTCATGGAGTTCAGGGGAACTATAACTCATATTGTGTGCGGTGGGAAGGAAGGAAGCAACAATCACGACAACTTGTTCCAAATTGGCAAGGTGCATGAATTTATTGATTCTCATTTACAATAGTGCAAAGTTTGTAATTTTAATTGAAAGTATCTTCGTTCACTAAGTGTTAAGCAAGATTGATGGGAGGTGGTGTCTCAGTGGCCGCCACAAGTGGCAACCGTTCATCTCACCAAGAGAGAATAAAAAAGAACGCTCCAGGAACCCAAGCACGAGACGCACCTGTAAATAAAAAAATAAGAGAGAGGGAGAGAGAAAAGCCAAAATAATCATACAAAAATCATCAGACAGTTTTGTCCTTGGGTGCATTAGGCACAAATAATCATGAGATCAGAAAATATCAGAACAATGAGCAATCTTGCAATTAAATGTCATCAAGGAATATTAACACAAACTATTAGTCCCAAGCTTTAGTCCAACAGCCTCCATCGAACAATCGTATGTCACTAGAACTAGTCATTGACATCTGGTCAGAGGATGTCTCTTTTGTTACCATACATTTCAATTTTCCCGACAAGAAGAGCTCTCTATGCGGAATAATCCAGACTCTTATGTGGGCATCTTCTTCTCGGAGTCCGCACCAGGTACCTCTAAACAACCCAGGAGTTGAGGGATCAAACATCATAGATCCTAATTAGGTTCAAAAAGATGGAACAAACAAAGTTAAGCAAATCAAATGAACAAAAATCAAAACAAATATTAACAGGGTTACAAACATTTAGGTACAGGACAAACATATTAGTGGGAAGCCTGGAGGTAGTGGTCTAACGAGAGTTCTGTCCATTCGTGCCCTTCAAAGGTTGGTTAGCCAAGAGGTGAGGGCATGGAGAAGGACAGCGGATGGAGTGAGAGTCGTCTGATCGCACGGGCACATCACGAAGACAAACGTCCTAATTTGAGAGATTCTTCGATGGATCACCAAGATCAGTTTCTGCTGCGAGCTGTTGAAAGGAGACGCTTTGGATCGTTTTAAGAAGGATGACGGACATCTAAAGAATATGGCTTGGATGGTTCAGTCAAAAATTAAAATATGGTAAATACGTCCGATCCTGCTTCTATGGTAAGACAAAATAAAAATCCAGTTCTCATATCATCTTTATGGTAATCGTTACTTTCTAGTTTTCTAACATAGCTACAGTTCACTTTATCCGAAGTTTTTTTCTCAACGACGATGCGTCTTCTATGCATATCTCGTGTTTGCATCCTTCAGCCATCGGTTTGGAAGAAGCATCCGATTTGAACACAGTCGCCTATCTATTGCTTTTGCTCTTTCTTCCCTTATGAGTGAAGCACGTTTTCTTTGGCGTGGCCTTTTCGTTTCATCGTGCTGCACTTCATCCAGACCGCTTGCAAGTAAACTGCGAAGGTTTTAGCAAACACATCGTACCGTAATTACTGGTAAACGATTTAAGTACAGGGGCCGCAAGCCCAGTCAAAAGTCTCTTCAGTGTCTAGTCTATCTTGCAGTTTCGCAAACACCAAAATAGTGACGAACATTCGTGAGCTAGTTTCTGCCAACGTCATCCATATCGTATGTTTCCTTCACTCACGACATAATTGGTGACTCAAGCCCACTCCGTTTGTTGTCGCTCACATCAGGAGAGTTTTATTATGGGGATTGTGTATCTAGATATTCTAAAAAATTTTCACATTCCACAATCATGGCAAGTGATAATGAAGGAGACGTTTGACTCCATAAAGACAGCACATTCTCTCATCATCTCGCCTCGATAAGAGTTTTTCTCATTGGTGGATTGGTCAAATAGGACCAATAGCTAGGACCTCTTTCTGGATTTTTTATGGAGATTTCTTTTCTGCCAACCTCACTAAGCCAAAACTTTGCATCACGATAAGATTTGCATGAGCGATACCAGATATGCTATTCGGTGAAAAAGTGACTTCAGGCAGAATGTCTGCTATATCACCAATGGCAGTTACATCAAATTAAAATAACCATTTAGTTAATACTGGGCATGTTTTGTTGCATGATGACCCATTAGAAAATCCTTTCTAGGACAATCTGAATAAGTTTTGTAATAACTGTTAAATATCATCTAGAAAGAAGATGAAATTTCATTTTAATTTAAAAACTGAAGTCTTCATCTACTGCACTATTTTACTACAGACAGTTGTAGCACTACAGGTTTATATTCTATCTTTTTTTTTGGAAAAATTATTCCCCTCTATCCATTCATCTGGTAAATTTGTGTATAAAGCCAGAGATATGTGAAAAAAAATTTTAGCTGTAAAGAAAATTATCAGGTGATCAGCAAGAGTAGATGCCATACTGGCATTCCAAATTTGTTAAACTGTGATTATGAATATAAACAAGACTTTTCTGTTGGCACTTCAAATTTGGGAAAGAAGATCTTAATAGTGAAAGCTACACCTTGGTTAAATATACGGTGAGCAAAAAAATTATCCATCCACCAGTTTGCAAGTGACTGAAATGACTGACACTAAGCGACATATTCACATTATTCAAATTTAATTCCACCATTTAGTGTCTATACAGTTATAAGCTTCTGAATAATACCCTGAACTTAGGGTTTATCATTGATACGAGATATTATAATACAAAATAGGTCAGTATGACATTTTTGTGACAAAAATATTATCCATCCACTTAAATATTTGGGCAGATGTACAATCTAAACTTAATTTTTAAAATTTAGTGGGACCTCCTTTGGCCTTGACAAAGTCTAGGCATCGATTGTGCATAGATTCTACTAAAGGTTTTGTTTGTTTTTTGTTTTTTTTCATCTACATCGTTCCAGTTTTTGTCAAGTCTTTTAAATCTATGGTTTTTCCTCTTCATTTCCATTATGACCCAAAGGTGCTCAATTGGATTTAAGTCAGGTGACTGGAGAAGCCAGTCAAGCACTTAAACTTTCTGAGGATTTGAGGAATTCTTTCACAGAATGAGCTAATGTTTAGCATCTGAGTCTTGCTGAAATCTAAAACTTCTTCTCAATCCCAATTTACTTGCAGAAGCATGGTGATTCTTATCAAGAACTTCTCTGTACTGGTGTTGGTCCATGTCATCATCAATAAATTCTAGATGTCCCATCCCTGTAGTGGCATGCTTCACTGATGGCTTCAAACACTTCAGTCTATAAGCTTCACCAGGTGCTCTCCAACTTTGTTACAGCCACCTGAGCCAAATAAGTTAAATTTGCTTTCACCTGACCACACAATTTTGTTCCAAAAAATTTGTCCTTGTTTAGATATTCTTTTACCCAATTCAGGCGTCTCAATTTTTCTTACTGACACAGGGCTTTTTTCTTTGGCGTGCATCCTTAAGCCCGGCTTCATGCAACCTGTTTCAATGGTTTGAGGAATAATTGATAATGTTTAGATCATTTTTCACTTCTGCATGCAGTTCTACAGCTGATTTTTTCCTATTTTTTTTAATGCATTTTACAATTTCTCTGTCTTCCCGTTCTGATATTTTCCTCTTCCTGCCTCTGCCAATTTTATTTGTGATTTCTCCTGTTGTGTGACACTTTAGGATGATATAATGGACTGATGAGCGTGGAATTTGGAGTTACTTGACAATTAAACACTGACTTTTCCCATCCTTTAGTCCAGCTATGACTCTACCCCTCAAATTATATGAATATTCCTTTATTTTCTTAATTTTCTGCAACGTTTCACATCATTTATTATCCATACTGATAAGTAATCTGTTGTGAATATGTTTGATTAATTTTTTCATAATAGATAATATTTTTTGGCTTAGAGTACTTACCTGGATGAATAATTTTTTGGCTCTACTATTACAAGGTGTCTTATCATCTACTGTATTTTTTTACTTTTCCCCATTTAGTACAGTGACCCCTACCCAATGTGAGATGTCATATATACTTTGTCTCACTATATGAAAAAAGCTGCAAGGCAGTATGGGAAAGCCACGTTACCAATTGTCATCTCATTCAGATCAACGCGCAGCCAATAAAAAAGAAACTGAATCCATAGAGGCTAAAATGAAACTGAAACAGTACTTCATGTTTTTAAGCACTACGCGTACACAGTCGGAGAGTGAAAAAGTAGTGATGTGCTTTCCCATACTGCCTTGCAGCTTTTTTCATACAGTGAGACAGAGCATAGTTATATACTGTAGATTATGATAAAATTTCCATTCAAAATTGTTTCAGTGAAATTAATTGGTTTTATTTATTTTAAAGTTTTTATGTTTATGTAAGCTGGTGGAGGAATAATTTTTTTACTCACTGTATGCAGATCGCATCTTGAGCCCTGATTTATTTTACTGTGCATTCAGAAACTAGAATAAGTGATTGCTTAAGACGGTTATAGTCAGTGTTGGCATTGTTGTTTTTTGTGAATTTTTCTTTGTTTTTTTTTTCTTGTTTTGATGTCATTTTGAGAATTTGTGTATTTAATCATTTATTTTTTGTATGTATTGATTTATTACAATCTGTATATTTATTCTTATCGTTTATATCGATATTATATATAAAAATTAATAGCTACAATATACAGGGCGAATCAAAAGTCTGTTACCCTCCATATACATTTATGGTCAAAAGTATTGGTACCCTTAGAAATCAAACACATTAAAGCCAAAATAATTTTTATTTTAACACTAATGCAAGAACTAAAAATAACACATTATTTCTTATGTTATAAAGAAAATATGATGGAAAAGTTAAGTTATTCTCATATTGCAATAATGAGAAAAAAAATAAAACACAAAATTGCTGCTGAACATAAATATTCATACCCTCATTGATAGTATTAAAAATGTTAAAAATTATCAATAACTGGTAAAATGCAAATCAGAAACTTTGCAAATGGATTGTTCCATATTAACTGAATGGGTAAATAGTAGAATTTTTTGGCCTAATGAGATAATTTTCTAATATTCTGTATCATTTCATACGAACATAACACCATGGTGAAAACACGAGAGCATATTAAGGAACTTTGTGATAAAGTGATTGCCAGTTACAAGAACGGTTGTGGGTATAAACTGATTGCAAAAACTTTGAGTTTATCCAAATCAACTGTGCGAAATATTGTTAAAAAGTTCAAGACAACGGGGACAACTTTAACTTTACCACGTTCCGGTCGGCCTTCCAAGCTATCAGAGAGAGATGAAAGATGTTTAAAATGCACAGTCTTAAACAACAAGTTGTCATCATCTGCACTTTATGCACAGTTTGCCGAAGATGGAAGATTCGATGTGTCATCGAGAACTATACGTCGTCACTTGAACTCAGTTGAGCTATGTAGATATGTAGCAAAGAAAAAGCCATATCTAAAAAGAATCATCGAAAGGCACGTGTTGACTTCGCAAAAACCATGTTGGCAAAACCACAGCAGTTTTTTGACAAGATTATTTGGTCAGATTAAATGAAAGTAAATCTATTCAACAATGATGGAAGGCAGTTCGTTTGGAGATTCCCAAATGATGCTTTGAAAGATAATTGTGTTGAGACGTGCACCCCCCCCCCTCGTGGGGGGAAGCACGACTCACCAACTACACTACATGATCAAAGGAGTTGGGACACCTGTTGCTCTACCGTAAAGCCGCAAAAAGCTTCAATCAGTAGTGTGTAGGACCACCCCGAGCTGCTATCACTGCCTCCACCCTACATGGCATACTGTCCACAAGTTTATAGAATGTGTCCACAGGTATTGACCTCCATTCCTCGAGGAGTGTCATGGTCAGTTCCTGGACAGATGTAGGGCGAACCATCCTGGATCTCACACGTCGTTCCAATTCGTCCCAAAGATGTTCGATGGGGTTGAGATCAGGACTCTGGGCGGGCCAATCCAGTTCTTCAACCCGCATCTCGTCAAACCAGTCAGATATGGATCTTGCTTTGTGGCAAGGCGCATTGTCGTGCTGGAAGAGGAACGGCCCGTCACCGAAGTGTTCCCACAGCGCTGGAAGTGCCCCGTTATCCAGAATGGTCCTGTAGCCATCAGCATTGAGGTTTCCGTCCACCTTGATGAGCGGGCCCAGTCCAGTCCCACAATTATGGTAGGTGTTCACAGGGGTGTCCTAACTCCTTTGATCATGTAGTGTATGTGGTGTGTGTGGGAAAGAGGATGCATCTAGGGTTCGGGACCCAAAAAGGAGAGGATGATACAGACACTAAGCCTTGAGATAACTCGCATTTATTCGCATTCAAACAAAATAACAGTAAACATACAACTTAAAATCTGTACAACAGCTCAGATCACTAAAGTCAATTGAGGGGCCCCTTGCAGCAATAAATTCAACTAATTGTAAAACTTGGGCATTCATCACTTGGTGTGGTCTAACAGTCGTCGTTTCTTCTGTTGACACGCTTATATCATCGATGGTTACACACCCAATGGGGATGGTCCCAAATCATTAAAACCATACCCAAAAGAGGGGGTGGACCCGATTCATTGGGTGTTTGTATCATTTATTTGGTACATTACATTAGTTTCCGGTATGTATGTTTATGGAAGGGAAACCACTTTGGCAGGTGGGAAAGGGTTCCACCTTAATCAGGGTGTACTAATGAAGAGGCAACATGTTATTGCAGCCTATGAAGAGCGCATTTGGAGGCCTCTGAATCAAATATTCCACCGGGAGAAACACATTAACCCCTCCATGACAGGCCCCGGCAATTCAGTACGCCATCCGCAGCAGAAACCACAGGCACTCTGCTAATTAGTGGCACCGTGCTCTCTCACATGCACATGCGCTAATTTCGGTCCCAGAGTTTCAACAGTCTGTGCTCTCTGTGTCACGCCTTCCACCTGTGCCACAGGTCATGGACCAACCATACACTAGTGCTGGGTTAAGCGGCTTAGAAATCCAATGCTTAAAACTAAAAGTATTTATTAATGTTACACAAATGGGACAGCTAATTGTTCGGTTCCTTTTCGAGTCAAGCACTGGAATGAACGCGGTTGCAGTCCGGCAGCGGTACACAAGCATGTATGAAGACCATGTCTTATGTAAAGGGGGAGAACGGAATGGCGGTCCATATACTTAGCGCCCGACGGGTCACTGTTCTTTATGAACTTGATCCGCATGGGGAGAAAGAAACCAAATCATCACACACCAATTTTCTTCGGAATATTTTCACCTATGTTACCACTCGTCAATCAATCCACGTCTTCTCAGCTCCCGTTTCATCAACAACGTAGCTCCACTCGTTATGCACCGTAGAACTGATCATGTGACGAGAGACGTTCCAAATCCAAAGTCATGGCTGATTCTGCTACTGTTTAAACTATTTTTACTCATTCACAAGAACATTAATAAATTGACTTATCACTTCTGGAATTAACTTGTTACATTCATGCCATAACTCCCTTATTTCAAGTGTTCGAAACGCATTAACAACGATCAGAAAAAAAACATGTCTTCGCTGTACAGGAATTTTTGGTAGAAAAAAAAACAAACGCAACAGAGCACGTAACAAAAACAAAAAAATATTTAAATTTCGTATACAACATTTTCCATGAATCTCAATCAACAATGCTCTGTCAGAAGCTGGTCTGATCTTCCAAGAAATAAAAATAATGAAACAATACCAGCCTCCAACAGAGCACAAAAAAAAAAAACCAAAAAAAAAAAAAAACCCAACAATGCACGATAACGCAATCACGACAGGCAAACTACATTAAATAAAATACACAAATACCATAATTGCATTTAACATACAACCTGGCACTCTCATGCACAATTTACTCACATCCATCGCTAACCAAGTAGTGGCTAAACTCCTAACGTGACCGCTTGTTAACACTAACCGCGCTACATTTTCGTCGGACACATACAACACCCAAAACTGATGTACCAACGAAGTCTAAAAGACCATACGATTCCATCCGCACATGATCTAGTCGGTAGTTGATTTATTTTTCAGCATGACAATGACCCAAAACATACAGCTCATTCAACAAAGGGATTTTTGTTGAAAGAAAAAGTAAATATGCTCTATCAAGGCCTCCTATATACAAGGCCTGCTCACTCAGACAAAATGGCGGCAATAGAAGGCTGGAAGATGATATAACTGAGATGGATATTTTTTAAATGCTGAGCAAAACAGAATGTAAAAATGCAAAATATGATTTTTTATTCACAATATTCTTCACATTAAAATATTCCCAGTCGTCTAAGTATTTAAATTCTAGTAATACAAAATAATTCTCCTTCAAAAAGTCAGTTTAGCTTAATAAATCTAAAATACATTATTATAATATTATAACATAAAGGGGGTTAAAAATAGTGTTGTCAAACCTGACCTAAAGAGATTAAAAATAAACCCACTACAACAAAAATAAATTTCAGTGCTCAAGCCACATCGAGTTTTGTCAATGAATAAAGTGCTCTATGTGGTATCCTTCTGCAACAATGCATAACTGTGCATGGTATTTCACAGAACCTATCACATTTAACATCATGATGGGTGTTATGTCTGTACAAGCATGCTGAATTTATTGTTTCAAATCATTTACTGATGCTGGTACAGTGACATATACCTTGTCCTTGACGTATCCCCAAAGGAAAAAATCAAATAGTGTCAAATCAGGCAAACGTGGTGGCCAATGTACTGAACCTCCTCGGCCAATCCATCGATGTGGAAACAAGTCATCCAGTCATTGACGTGCTATAGCTGCAAAATGTGGAGGTGCCCCCTCATGTTGGAACCACATGCGGCAGCATTGCACTAAAGGTAAATTGTCTAAAATGCTGAGACAAAGCCATCCAAAATCATTTCTGTGTACCTTACTCCTGTAAGGCAAATATTGTAGAAAACAGGTCCTACCAAGATCTCATTCCATAGCCTATATCACACATTTATTCCCCAGTTCTGCTGAAATTTCATTTTGTTGTAGTGGGTTTATTTTTACACTTATTTTTAATCTGTTTGTTTTTGATAAAATCAGCGTTTTGAGCTCTACAACTGTACAATTGGAAATTTTTCTCTACCTGTAACGGTTACAAAGTTACAAATTGCAAGATGCAAAATTCGATGTCAAATGTCAAATTTGATACCACAATTGTTTAGCCCCTACCTAACTTCCTAGATGTTGCCTGCAACAGATTTATTGCATCTCCACTCGAGAGTAACAGACTTTCGACTCACCCCTGTATATATATTGTCGCGACTTCCTGAGTTCGGAGGAAGGGTACTTCGGACATCATTGCATTTGCTTCTTAGTTTGGGAAGAAGCGTGGGAAATTGTGTGATTGCTATTAACAACTTCATCTGAAAGACTTACGGTAATCGAAGATGTCTAGGGATGTCGTGTGCAGAAATAGGGGCTCAAGATCCAATCTTCATACTGTCACAAATATGAAACGATATTGATGACAATAAGAATAAATAGTATGCAAATCCTAATCAACTGAGTCACACTATTTAAAGGATCTCCTTTATTAAAATCTTAATACAGTGATAAATAAATTTTGAAACATAATGCTCCAACATTAAAATCGTTAAATATTTTATTAAGCCTGGATTACTAACCCTCGTCACATTGACTATGCTATTTTCTAAATTTTTTCGTAACTCTCACACATTTGCATATAAACCCTCATGCGATTAGCTAATCTCACAATACCTTCAACTTTATACAGGGTGAATACAAAATCTGAACCCCCCCCCTTTTATTTTTTGACTTTGTCAATCCGAAGCAGATATGTCAATTTTGATGAATCCAATAAATAGGAAGTTGTGGGTGGCCTATCCCATGGTGCACTTTTCATCATCCCAAATATGCAAATTAGGACACATTCAAAATTTATCTCAAAAACCATAAGGGATAGAGAAAAAAAAACCAACTGCAAACTTGTTCCGCATAAAAAAACAAACAAAACAAAAAAAAATCATCCAAATCGGACCAACCAATTACCCACAATCACATGGTGAACTGTTTGTAGCTTACAAACAGTCACACTGCACAAGGAAAACTGAATGTTGATACTTCCACCATGTAAAGCACGCAAATCAAAAAATTAACATAAATTACCATACTCACATTCACTTTCATGCAGAAAAGCAAATAAAAGGCATGTTTCAGCACACAGAAGACAGAACAATTCCAGGATGGCAAGCTACACTGTTCCGGAAATGGTCAACATGATCTTCTGCTTCAGAGAGGCAAGGAGAAACCTACATGCTGCAGTTAGTTTGTATCGAGACAGATACCCTAACGAACGCCATCCATCTTGTCAAACAATGCGTCACATTATTCAAAGATTCGAGGCGACAGGGAATGTTAATGCAGAACGAGGACGACCAAGGGCACAAGGCGAAGAGGATACAACAACACTAGTTCTGGCTGCAGTTGCTGCAAATCCCCACACAAGCAGCAGAGCAATTGCTGCAGATGTTGGGTGCCATCAAAGAACTGTTCTCAACATTCTACACACACACATCATTTTCACCCATACCATATTCATTGTCACCAGGAGTTACTGCCATTGAATTATGTTGCTAGGGCCGCCTTCTGCAACTGGTTACTTACCTGCCAGGATGACAATCCAAACTTCATTCATGAGGTGTTGTGGACAGATGAAGCCCAGTTCACCAGGGATGGAGTTATCAACAGGCACAAGCATCACCATTGGGCAGACGAAAACCCACGATGTCTGCGAAAAGCAACTCATCAAGTGAACTGGAGAATCAATGTGTGATGTGGATTGTACAATGACACTGTGGTTGGACCGTATTTTTACGATGGAACACTGACTGCAGAACGCTACCAGGCTGAAATTCTCAACGTGGTAGTCACAGACTTCATTGACAATTTATCATTGGCCTTGTATCAGCGCAAGTGGTTTCAGCATGATGGAGCTCCTCCACATTACGGGTTGGTCATTTGCGAGCGTCTAAATGAGATGTTTGGACAACAATGGATTGGCCGAGGAGGACCAGTTTGTTGGCCACCCCACTCCCCTGATTTTACACCACTTGACTTTTTCTTGTGGGGATACCTGAAGGACAAGGTTTATGCTACGCAGCCCGCCTCACTGGAGGATCTGGTTCAACGAATCCAGGAAGCGTGCCGAGGAGTGACACCAGCCATGCTTGCGGATGTTTTGGCGTCAGTTAGGTTCCGTGCCCAATTGTGTTATGGTGCCCACGGTCGTCACATCGAGCATTTTGTTGATTAACTTTTTTTTAAACTGTTTGAAGTAACTTGTTTGTGCAGTGTGACTGTTTGCAAGCTACAAACAGTTCACCACGTGATTGTGGGTGATTGTTGGTCCGATTTGGATGATTTTTTTTTTGTTTTGTTTGTTTTTTTATGCTGAACAAGTTTGCAATTGGGTTTTTTTCTCTATCCCTTACGGTTTTTGAGATAAATTTTGAATGTGTCCTAATTAGCATATTTGGGATGATGAAAAGTGCACCATGAGATAGGCCACCCACAACTTCCTATTCATGGGATTCATCAAAATTGACATATCTGCTTCAGTTCAAAAAATAAAAGGGGGGTTCAGACTTTTGTATTCACCCTGTATAAGAGATGCAGGTATTTTTTCATAGGCCAAATGGCAATGTATCAGTGACCATGACTCGTTGAATTGACGAAGGTTTGTAACAAAGAAACTTTTTTTGAACCTTTCAAATGTAACAATTAGTGTGTTATCGGCAAAAAAAGTTTTTAATGATATATTTTACTTGTACTATTCTTTTATTCTTTTTTTTTTTTTTTTTTTTTTTGTTAATTCAATAATAATTATAATTTTACAGTTCAAGATATACCAACAGCAATTAAGTATTAAATTCCTATAGGTAATTGGTCTCAAAATAAAGACTGCAATTTATTTATTTTATTTATTTATTTATTTATTCCAATGTAAGAAACACATAAATATATAATAAGATGAATTTCCCATGAGCACATAGTGCTCGTATATTCGGAAAAGCATCAAAAGAAAAGAAAATAATTTTATTTTTTTGCTTTATAATAAACTATTAGGAACCAAACAATGATAATAAAATAGAAATTAACATTCCTATAAAAATTTTATTTATAAAATAATTATTTAAGGGTAATCAAATTGATGAGGGCTTATAGAAAGTGCTGTTCAGGAAGTGCTTGTAATCCAGAGTTAAGCAATTCTGGGGAAATTCTTATAGTGGACAAGAAACAACTCATATGACTTATCAAATAGGTAAGCCACAAAAAGGAAAGCTTTTCTGATTTAAAGTAATGAAGAAAATCTTTGCAAGAAAATTTAATTTTTAATATTATTTGTGACAGTTCATGGCATAACTTGCTCGTAGAAATCATACAGTGAGATAATATAGAAATTATTTTTATTTGATTTAAGCTTGCCTTAATACAGAAAAAATAAACTATCTGGAAAAATTAAAAGAGATCTACAAATACAATCCAAAATATTAAAATAATGTAAAAAATAATGCTAAAATTCATATTATTAGAATATTACAAGCCACTGATTCAAAATATTAGAATAATTTTCATTAGTAGTTGAATAATCCAATAATGACTCTTAAAAGCTTAAATATTTAAAGTTCCTGCAAAATAGAACTCATAAATTAGTATTCAATAATGTATAAAAGCACAGAATTTTAGTAATTTTGTACCATATTCATTGCTAACATGAATCGCAAACTGGTAGCTCATCTGGCTTGAAGGACATCATCATTGCTCTTCACAAAACTGGGTTAATTCATAAAAATATAGCTCAACAGGCTAACTGTTCTCAATCAACTGTTTCCAGAGTTTTAAAAATTCATACTGAAGGTGCTGTGCAATTAAATAACACCAACGTGATGGTGAAAAACTGCTTACATCATCCCGGGATGATCAAAAACTACAAAGTATTGTTAAAAGAAACAGTTAAGGAGTCTAAAACACATTCATGCATCGTGGATTACATGTGGAGTTCACGTTTCTCAGTCAACAACCTTGAGGCATCTACACAAATTGAAGTTCCAGTCAAGAGTTCCAAAAACAAAAAGATTGACAACTTTGGGGGCAAGATGACTGAAATGGAGTACAGTTTAGTGATGAATCTGAGTTTTGTGTGAGTCATGGAGATTAAGGCTCATGCGTGTGGCACTTGCGAGAAGCCTTTGCCAAATGCTGTATGAAGTGTTCCGTTAAGTCTGCGACTTCAATTATGGTGTGGGGATGTGTGTCAGGAGAAGGTGTTGAGATGATGTGTGTGCTTACGGGAAGGTTAACTCTGATGTGTAGCAAGACATTCTTAAAACTTTCATGCTGCCTTCTGCAGAGGGCTTGTTTGGCGAGGAATTCATCTTTCAAGATGGTGCATATAGCCACACATCTCGAGGAAAACAATATTAACATACTTCCATGATTATCTAATTCCCCAGACTTGAACCCGATAGAAACTCTATGGGGCATTATTAAGAAACAACTTCAATTGGAAGCTCCAAAAAATATACAAGAACTTGTTTCTTATTTAAGAAAACTATGGTCTTGCATCACAAACAATGTTGTACCCAGCTTGTTAGCAACAACATGCTCATCGGTTACAAGCTGTAACTGAAGCAAAACGTGATGCTACAAAATGTTAGAATTAGATTCAGCATCTTAATACATTTGTTTTACATTGATTTTGAATGTTCATCTAAATTATTCTAATATTTTGAACCAGTGGTTTGTAATATTCTAATAATATGAATTTTATTATTATTATTTTTTTTTTTACAATTTAAATATAACAGTTATCTTGAATGTTTAATTTGAAGTTTAAAGCTAAGACACATCAGTTTAAGCATATTATAAAAAAAAAATTTACATATTATTATGTAATGCGAGAAATAAATCATTTTTTTATGACCACACAGATTTTTTATGCATATTCTAATATTTTGAATTGGAAAGGAATGATATAGGTAATAATTAAAACGGTTTCTACACTAGAATGACAATTGTAGAGCACAGAAAAGCATGGATAATACAAAACATATGTAATTTTCAGAATATAGGAGGTCACAAACTGTGGATATAACACATTAAAAAATAAAACGAATGCATATTTCCACAAAGTTCTTGAAATGTACACACTTACAATGCAAAAAAATTTTGTGGAAATGTGTCTATATTATTTGTCTGAATTAGAATACAGATAATTTAATTCTATCTCTACAATGTTAAGACATTATCATGCTAAAATTTCTACAAACTTTGAAAAATCATCAATACATAAACTGGTTTAGAAATTAAATTGTGTACAAAATAGGAAACCATTTTCAGTGAATGTGCATTAACCAATCATCCAAAATGCCTCAGAAAATAAAATAACTGAATTTAACTAATTTCAGGGGTTGAATACAAATCTAACAAGAAAAGTTTTCAATTGACTTCAGTTTTAAAGATCTATAGGAGAAATCCCTGTCAATTCATACAAGAAAGCAAATGCAAGTTAGGTATGTTCAATTTCCTGTGGTACATATGAAAATGTGGTCTTAACTTACTACATTTTGATTTTCAATGTAATACTTAAAATGCTTGCTATAAATCTGTAAATTGTTCCATATTGTCATAGTTTTGTGAATTGGACATTGTCTGATTAAAAGTATTGATATTTTCACTTACACTTCAAACTTTATACAAGTGAGTGTTGGTAGTTTAGGGCTATCCTGAGCCAGCCTTTTAAAAATGATGCCAAGCTTTGACTTCAGAGTAAGATGTAGGCATTCACAGACCCACTGAAATTATGGTACTCACAGGGGGTGCCACTATGAACACCCATTGGTTATTTTTTGACATGACAGCAATTAACATGTTAAAAGTGCATGAAATAGGAAGGAGTTACAATCAGATAGATAAAACATATACCTTAGTATGCAGACAATATAATTGACTATTCTGGGGATCTACAGTATGCCTAATAAATAATATGGAAAAATCGAATATGGTCATCTTTCGGAGAAGGAAAAGTATAGTGAAATAAAAGTGATCAACTAATATAAAGAAATACTGTTCTTGAAGGTATGCAGTGCTATGGAGACATGCCAACTAGGCAGGTGCCTAGGGTGCAGACCTTAGAAGCACAAAATAGTCTGGTACTGCCACTATGGATTTAATCTACTCTTAAGGTTTTCCAGGAGGGAAAACAAAACAAAATAAAAATAAAAGGATAAATTTTTTTTATTTTTTTTTAAACACACTTTAATGCAATCTATTGACAAAGTCTTCATATAAAAATTAAATTAATTAATTGCCATTAATTGATCAATTATTTAGTGGATTTTTTAATTGATTCATGTATTGTCATCAGGAGTAAAATTTTAAATTTGAAATTCTGACTTCGGATTCTTAAAGACCATTCAAAAGTAGAATAGGAATGTCTGTAAGACCCACTCTCTATGTCTTTGTCTTTATCGATAAAACTGGGTTCAAAACTTTAAAAGTTCCACACTTTCAGGGCCTCTATCTCCTAAACGGTTGGAACAATTGAAAAAACACCAAGAATAAAACATTTCTTGAATATTGCGTACAATCTGAATATACCATTAAAAATAGGGGTTCCTATTTAAGATTTCAAAGTTACCCCAGCCCCCCTCACAAGGGGAGGGGGGGGGGTAATTTTTTAACTAATGAATATCCCCCACGAAATAATTCACTTTTGATTTTGGACATTTTTTCGTACAATGCTTAGTTTCCGAGATATTCAGTTGTCTCAAGATAAATGCCTCACCCTGTATGACACAATCTAAGTATAGCATATATGATCTGATTATTTGTTAAAATAAAAAGCAATTATGACAGATAATAGAGATATCTATGGAATGTAAAATAGTCACTTTGGCAATTTAAATAATCTGCAAGGAAGTATAGAAAGGTAAGGATGGTGAATTTTACTTAAAGATTTAAAAATCTACAAATGCAGAAATAAGAGTATTAAATCATGTAGTATTTGATAAAGATAAATAACATATGTTGGTATGGATGAGTTAATAAATTACAAAAAAATTAAAAAATAAAAAAATTTTAATTTTTAAACTCTTACAATGCCACATACAGAGGAACAATTGGAATATGAAAGTCTTAATGAAGTTGTCATTAATGCAAATAAGGTTAAAGTCTCTGCTGCTAAGATACCTTTAAGATCTTCTCTAGGTCCTGATGGTATAGTTCCACGAATCTTGTATGCGATGGTAGGCATTATTGCACCTGTCCTTGCTGAGATATTCAATTTTAATTTAAAAGAGGCTATTTATCCAGATAAATGGAAGGAAACTAAGATTAACCCTTCTAATTATAGACCTATTTCCTTGGTAAATGTATTTGCCAAGATGTTTGAAAGAATCATTTATAATAAGGTTGATTCCTTCTTGAGTAGTAACAAGGTATTTAGTGATAGTCAATTTGGTTTTAAAACTTCTAAAAACACAGAAAAATGTCTGGTTAAGCTATGGGACCAGATTGTTCGAGCATTTGATCGGGATGAGGTAGTTCTTTTGCTTCTCCTGGATTTATATAAGGCCTTTGACATAGTTAATTTTCAGATGTTACTAATTAAACTGGAACATTATGGAATAAGAGGAAATTTGTTAAACTGGTTTTCGAGTTACTTGAGTTATAGACCTTGCTTTTCTTCTATCCATGGGAGTAATTCCCAGGTTGTATTAAAAACTCTGGGGGTTCCTCAGGGCTCCATGTTAGGTCCCCTACTTTTTTTGGTTGTAATTAATGATCGTGCTTATATCAATCCCAGCTTACCATCTGCTTCATTTGTAGATGACACAAGTGTTATGTCTTCTTCACTTTCTCCCCACCGAGCAGTTAATAATATGCAAATATTTTTGAATGATTTGAACAATTGGATGGTTTGTTAATAAGTTAATTGTAAATGTTATTTTGTTTTAGAAGGGATGTTAATAATATCACTCTATACTACGATAATTATCCTACTGAAATTGTTTCATCTGCTAGATTGCTTGGAGTTACTATACAAGATGATGTGAAGTGGTCATTGCACGCTGGTACTGTTGCCAACAAATTATCAAAAATTATTTCTTTGATTTCAAGACTGAAATCTTATCTAAACATTGGGCAACTTAGAACGATTTATTGTGCTCATTTTCAGAGGCTGTTAACTTATGCCCTGCCATTAAGGGGTGATTATCATAGCGTGGATAAAGACAAAATTCTGAGAATTCAAAAATGGGCAATTAGGTCTTCATCGAAATGAGCATGTATTTGACGAGTTTAAAAAATTAAAGTTGTTTCCGTTCTGTAAATTATTTAAACTTCAGGTTTTGGCCCTTCTGAATTGCCTAATTATTGAGGGAACCAGTAATTTTGATATTACGAGTGGTCGCAATGATATTAAATTAAGAAATGTATTTTGTAAAAAAACAGATTGTTAAGAAAACATTATACTTTATGGTGATTGAATGTTTTAATCAGTTACCCATTAATATTACAAATGATCGTAGGGAAAATTGTTTTTTGAGATCTTGTACTAATTTTTTAATGTCTTAAACTGCTGATGTTTTTAATTGTTGATGTATTTGATGATTTAGTTTCATTATTTTTTTTTTTTGTAATTTATGCTTGTAATGATTTTGTATTTTAAATGTGGAATGGAAAAAAACCACAGCTTACTGCCACTTTATTTTAAAATAAAATAAAATCTATATATATAAAAATGAATTGCTGTTCGTTAGTCTCGCTAAAACTAAAAAACGGCTTAACCGATTTGAATAATTTTTTTTTTGTTTTGTTTCCTCTAATACAGGGGTGGTTTAAAACAAATAAGAATAAGGAAAACCAACCCCTAACGGGGGGAAAGGGGGATTGAAAATTTGTTAACACATTAACTGGTGTTGCATTGTATACTTAACACATTAACTGGTGTGGCACTACAAACGTAACACATTTACTGGTGTGGCACTACAAACATAACACATTTACTGGTGTGGCACTATATAATTAACCATATTAACCTCTTTTAGGGAGCGGGGTAACGAATTGTAGAGTGTGCTATT
Organism: Rhysida immarginata; assembly: GCA_023313115.1. Taxonomy (NCBI): domain Eukaryota; kingdom Metazoa; phylum Arthropoda; class Chilopoda; order Scolopendromorpha; family Scolopendridae; genus Rhysida; species Rhysida immarginata. The sequence goes on along the minus strand of JAHWFO010031028.1, from coordinate 3,144,258 downwards.
CATGTAGCATGATATCTCCACCATGACCTACCTAAAACCTTCCCAGGGTCCATCGGAATTACCATGAAAAATTTCATCAAGATTGGTCTAGCCATTTTGAAATGTATAGCAAACAGATAGGTCCATGTGAGTTTCTTTCTTATATAAATCTATAGTTTAATTCCAATCTTGATGAAATTTGCAAATTTGATCTTCAAAGCAAGAAGGGCCATTGGGAACATTTAAAAAATTTTTTCGGTTTTTCTATATGAATTTTTACTGTTTTAATGTGTTAATTTTTACTGTATATTCCCATTCAGATATTGCAAACATTCATCAAAAAAGAGCCCGAGCAACGCTGGGTATATCAGCTAGTATCTGATAAAATCAAATAGATGAAGCTATGAAAAAATCCACTTCATCTATTCCTGATAAAATAGTATGTTTAAAACTGACATGTCAACTTTATGGGAATAATTTAATCTTCCATGGAAATAAAATTAATTCACTGAACAATGGCATACCCAGGATAAAATTTTGGGAGGCACTGAATATCCCAGTGGAGGACAGTGTTTGGTGAATATTATTTTTAGTCAAAATTCAATAAAACGACAGTAAATTAAAAATGTTATGTGAAACACATCAAATAAACTAGTTAATACTATTTCAAGCCCAAACGAATATAATTTATGAAAAATAAAATTATATGAAAAATGAAAAAAAAGGAAGAATGTTAAAAAAAAAAAATATGAATTCTTATTACATAGAAAAATAGCATACAATGCCTAATCCTTCGATTTACTTCTTGTAAGACGTTTATTTTTATTATTATTAACTACATTGTTGCATGAATTATTTTTTGGGAAAAAAGTTCGTCATCTCACGTGCTTCCCCTCGAAGAAACTCCAAGAAAGCATTCGCTAAAAAAACTGGCAACTCTAAAGGTAAAAGATATTTGAAACACTTTGCAACAAGTTGGGAGATGAAAGTTGCAATCAATCAACAACCCTACTCTAACGGGATATTGTACGTACTCTATTGTTATTTTTACATATTTAACAGTGTGCAGACAGAGCAGGCATTTTCGATCATTAGTCAGATGTAGACTGAACTGAACTGATCAGTACGTAATTCGAACCAATTCTTTAAAACAAAAGATTAATTCAGAAATTAAACTTATATAAACAAATTATGTTCAGAAAGACTCTATCTTGAGATCTCCGCATATGTGCGGAACTTGGTATTCCAATCGTTATAATTGCGACATACCGTTCCGGTTCCTTGTTTCGCACGGAAGCAACACCTAAAACTAAATGGATAGGAGGAGGCTCGCTTCTTGTAACGCTGCTTGTTCTTCCTCGCTTATTCTTTTCTATTGCAATCTTAACGATTGAAACTGAACTTTAATTTAAATTGATGTTAAAAAAACAACAAAAAAAAAACAAACAAATCACCTCGTAAAAATTCGTATCATATTTTTTATATATTTCCGTGTTTTCTTTATCCTTTTTTTAAAGCTTTTCCTTAAAATTTGTAAGATAATCGGGCTTCATTTGATTAATTTTATATGCTTTAATTAAAATTTTACTTTTATGTAGTGACCAAATTGGGAGCGTGAGTTTGAATTCATTTTCTGTTTCAAATTTGGAAGGAAGCAAATTAGTGAAAATCAAATTTTGCAAGTAGTCATAAAATCAAATTTTACAAATAGTCTTTAAAATAAATTTCACAAATTATTCATTGTTATACTGAAAGCTAAACAAATGGCAGCATAGTGCGAAGCTCGAAATATTATGCAATAGCTGTTTTTCATTTTAGATTCTTGCTTCAGTCCGCATGAAGACATTTGTGATCCATAGCCCGCGGGCCACATGCGGCCCATTTTCAAATTCTTGCGGCCCGCGACATGTTCGCAACTATGCCATTTTGCGACTAAATTTAACAAATTAAACCAGATAACGGCCAGTTGGTATCTAAAATTATTGAACATATTTTAATGCGGCCCGCAGCCAAAATCAGATTTGTACTTAAATTTTTGCGGCCCTTTATAATTAAAAGGTTGTGCATCACTCCTTTAAATATTGGTGTGTATGTAAAAGACGTTTTCGTTTAAATTCTTACATCAAAATGTAAATGACGCTGATTGATAAATGATACATTTTGAACCACTTCTCTCAACATCATTTATAATGATAGAAGTGGTTTTTTTTTTTTTTTTTTTTTTTTTTTTTACTGTGTTAATTTAAACTTCATATTTTAATGTTTTTTGACGCCCATCACTCAACAAATGTGTTTTGCTGGTGCTTCCCAATTTATCGTTTATTTAATTTTATTGTAATCTTAAAATGTGTAATGAAAAACGTTGAACTACTGTGGAAAGTGGCATAATAAATAAATTAACAACTCTTGTCCACAAAATTAAGAGTAATTTTGTGGACAAGAGTTGTTAATTTATTTATTTAAATGTGTATGTGTTCCTATTCTAATCGAAACAGGTCCGTAAAATGAACAAAATTAAAAAAAGAAGAAGAACTAGCATTTAAATTCTTCAAATATTTTCTCGTCTGAAATCCACCTTAAAAATGTTGAGAAACGACACTGTATTCTGAGAAAAACTATCAAGCCTTCCATTTTCTATGATTTTGAAAGATTTTAATTATGTTGACATTTTTGTTTCCTTAACAATCCCGAAAATTGGATGCCATTCAATAAATAACGCAAATAAAGGACTTTAAAAAATATCTTCATTTATGATTGTGAGTTTATTAAGGATAGGAGTTTATTAAGAATTCGGTCCTCACTCTCTCAAAACGGTGTATAATAACGGTTGGTATGGCTAGCCTTGCAGTGAAAACGATTCCTTTGTCGCGCACCACTGGGAATCCAAATTCACGATCCACTATTTCAAAAGAATCTGAATTTGCTGCATTGAAATTAAAAACGACAAGGACATTTAAAGCCGCATAAGAAAGGATAAAACTGGACCAAATAAAGAGCTATTAATAAATTTATTGATAAAACGACCAAAAAGCTAAAGCGTAGGTTAGATTCTAAAAGGATGTATTTATTAACAAATTTACACGTTATACAGAGTCGCAAAACTTTACAGCAAACAAGATAAATGTCAAGTTGATAAAAATTTTCGAAGAAATAGCTATTACTGTTCTCTCGACTATGCGCCCAAAGCAGATTACTTTCAAGTTTTGGATTAAGTAAAGTTCTTCAACAATGTCACTGCTCGGCAACCCTGTTGCTGGGGACCGAGAGATGCGGCGCCACCATGGAAACCCGTGCTTGAACAGAATGGGCGTATGGTTTATAATTGGACATCTGATGACTGGCTAATTAATTTAGCTGCTAATTTATTAAAGAGTTTAATTAGATCAAAAGTGTGCTTCAATAGAAGATCATTTGCAGACAAGTATTTAATTTATTTTTAAATTTGAAATTAAAAAAAAATAATGAAGTATTGTTTTTCTATTTACTTTTATTATCTATTGATGGCTTAGAAAACTGATCGTCCGCTTCAGTGTTTTTAATCGGGAAATTTCTTAATAAATTAGCTAATAATAACGAATTTTTTTTTTTAATTTTTTTTTTTACCATATAATAAAAAGCCGGTATCCACAATTGTACACAATTTACATGTAGTAAAATTAATGTTATAACCAGAATCCCAAGGTCGTTCCTCAATTGGCCGAAGCCCTAAGCGGGATGAATGAATAATGCTTTGATTTTGTTAATATGCATAGATTTGAAAATGAATAAGTTGATTTAAGAGAAATGACACATGATCTCAATGAAAAGGCTTTCCGGAAAAGTGAACAAATAACGCCGCTCAAGTGACGTTGATTAAACGAGCACTTCGGACGAAATATCGCAGCACGTGTTATGCAATGTAAATATTTCATAAAGTCATTGAAATATGATTACCCCATTATGAATGCAATTAGAACTCTTTTTGAAATAAATTCTTTATCATTAACTTTCTTTTTTTCCCTTTGGCGTCGCTGGCGCTATTGTTCTACGCGAAAACGATAAAAGTGCTGTGAAAAATGATGCTGGCGCCCTGCGTCTCAAATTCAACATCTCTCAACTCTGTTTTAATTCAAGCTAAAAACATTTAGTTTCATTGATATACCTTCAGTTTTAATTTGTATATTTAAATATATTTAAAGTTTTTGTTTTCTTTTAATCTGTTATAATTACTAGAAATTCACTTTTTGATTGAATCTGAATTCATTTTGGAGTGAAAATCTTCCTGGGAAATCTCTCTCGGGAGAAATACCGCCCCACCTTCAACTTCCTTTTACGCATCTGATGACATAAATTAATTCAAGAAATAGAAAATATTTTGGACTCGGTTTCGTTCACTTTAAAGTTGAGCAACAAACTTATTATTTTATATTCTTTAAAGAAAACAAAAGAAAATTAAAAAATAAATTTATCGTTTATACATTGTTTCTACTATTTTTACTAGGCTAGGACAAGAAAGAAACAATGCCCGGCTACATATTGTAGTTATTAATTAATATAGATATGCCTCATAGTTTACTCATTTTTTTTAATGAAATTGCAAATGAAGAAGCGTTAAAACGATAAACATTATAAAAGTGAAATTCAATTTTATTATATGGAAAAGAAAAAAAAAATTCTAAGAAGTTACATGAAGGAGGTGTTATACTATATTATATGTTAACACTGAACACAAAAATTTAAGCTAGAAACTAATCAGAAAAAGCGTTTAACTCAAAAAGTGTAATATTGATTGTTTATTTTTTTTTTAAATAAACATTTTATATATTAATGCCTTCCTTCCATTACTTTTTGCACCTTCTTTTTAAGAAAACTGTAAAACTTATTGAAAACAGAATTTAAACGACTTTAAAAAAACAACCTGTGAATGTGCTTTCGAATAGTATATTGCTAAGAATAATGTCAAGAACAAATTTCGTACCTTCATCTGTTCTTGATAATGTATTTATTATTTAATAAATAGCGAAAAATAGCATAGAAAAATCCACGGCCTGGATTCGAACCAGGGACCTCTAACCACTTTATTTTTATTTCTTTAAACTTTCTTAGTTTTTTTTTTTTTCATTTAATTAGAAGAAAGAGAAAAAAGTAAAAGATAACTGAAGCACTTGAGTAAATGTTTTAATAGTATTTTTTAAAAGATGAAAATAAAATCAATTAATCTTGTAATTCGTTTACATTATTTCCGTGAAAAGAATTTTCCGTTCACTCAATTTTTTTTTCAGTTCACCTTTTAGAGGGAGTTTATTTTCTTGAATTGAAAGTAACAAAAAGAAAACCCGGTTCGAAACTGAACAAGCACTTCAAGGCTGAAAATCTCAGCTTTTAGTGGCAGTTCAGTTTCGAATCGGGTTTTCTCTCGCTCGATATATTTTTAGCTTGAATGAAGCCGTAAGGGACGCTCAACCCGTGAAGATGGCGGATAACATGAGTCAGAGGGAAAATTTTAACTCGTTAGTTTCATTTCGTGCGAATGTAGACATCGAATAGCGTATGTAAAAACCAGAACGCCTGTACAGACTGTTTGAAGTTCTTCTGGCTATTATATTCGAACGAAATGAGAGAATTCAAAGTAGTTGTTTTAGGCTCGGGAGGAGTCGGTAAAAGTGCCTTGACTGTCCAGTTTGTATCCGGAACTTTCATGGAAAAATACGATCCCACGATTGAAGATTTTTATCGTAAAGAAATCGAAGTAGATTCTGCACCATGCGTTCTAGAAATCCTCGACACAGCGGGCACGGAACAGTTTGCTTCGATGCGAGATTTATACATAAAGAACGGACAGGGCTTCGTGGTGGTATACAGTCTCACCAACCATCAAACATTCCAAGATATACGAACGATGAAGGAGCAGATTGTACGGGTGAAAGGTACCGAGAGGGTCCCCATCCTCTTGGTTGGTAACAAAGTCGACCTGGAACATCAGCGAGAAGTGAGCACGAGCGAGGGGTCATCACTGGCTCAGTCGTGGAACTGCCCCTTCCTAGAAGCTTCGGCCAAAAATAGGTGCAATGTCAACGAAGTGTTTTCGGAGATTGTCCGCGAAATGAATTACAATCCAGCCAAGGACAAAAGAAATTACTGTTGCTGTGTATTATTATAACATTTGGTAAGTATTTTTATATTCTTTATCCTCCACCCCCCTCCCCAAATGCCGTCCTCCCTCACGCCACCGATCAGATCTATCTATTCATCCAATTCTCCCTCCCTCCCTCACCCTCCCGTCTCTCTCTCTCTCTCTCTCTCTCTCTCTCGCTCTCTCTCTCTCGCTTGCTCATATCCATTATCATCTATCCTTATCCAAGAAAGGGAGCGCGAGAGAATCTGCATGCTTAGCCTACATATTGCATTTGCTATCTATTAATATTTCATTAAGGGTATTTATTTAATAATCACTAAATTGGTTCCTTCTAACCAATTATTCCTCCCACTGCCTTCGCTCTCCTCTCAAGTTGCCTAATTTAAATAACAACAACAACTTGTGTTAACTGTGAGTTGTGCTTATCAAGAGGTGGATGTTGAGATTTTCTCCCCCAAGGTAAACAACGTAGAAAAATTTGTCATTTTATTTTAGGTGGATGTTAAGCTATTTATCATCAATTGTTTCCATTCCCCTCTCCTCCCTCTTATATTCTCTCGAAGGGCTCTTTTTATTAATTGGACAGGATGTTCCTTTAACCTTACGATTTAAATGTTAACAGTCCATCAGTAAGTGCTTCATTCACATTTCCGCATATTGTGATAACTTATCCTAAAACCCATTAGATTATTCACTTGTTTTTATATGAAGCATGGCCAAAAAAGAAAAATAGACTGCAATTAAATCCAGGCAGAACTGTTGGATCATATACTTCTTTAATATTAATAATATTCTGGCATGTTGCTTTTACGGATCAAGCTATTAAAATAAACCCAAATAACTCTAAAAGAATAATTAAAATAGAGTAATTTTATTTAAATTATTAAATTCCAGTTTAAGTTCTATTGGAATATTGGTTATCTGGTTGACATTTTATTTATTTTGCATACCAAATATATAAAATTAACTATATGTATAAATAAAAAAGAAAGGAGGGTGAGATTTATTTTGAAACTTTTACTTTATGACAATAATTAATATGCTGTTATAAAAATTTTATTAACACTTGGGGGAAGTACGATATTACTCTGTCTCATTAATTATTATTTTGTGCGTCAGACCAGTGATCATAATGCTATTTTATTTCCATATTGTATACATAATTATTTTCTTTAATAGAACTGATTGTATGGCATCAATTTGCATTGACTCAAAAGGAAATGAAGTTTTTATACCTAACTTGTATAGGAATATGTTCACTTTAAAAAACATTTGTTTTGGGAAAAAAAAAAAGAGAGAGAGAGAGAAAGAGAACAAACTTTAAGTTTTAAAAGCCTTTTTTTTGAATGATTCATTGGAGTCTTTAAGTGGACTTGGCAGCGTCATTTGCATTAATTTGTCACAGAAATGTTGAAATTTTTTGTGCATTATTAATTTCCAAGGTTTTAATTGTGTTAGCATTCTTCTCTTCTAAGAAGTTTCCCCATTCTATCAAAGGCATATGATTTTATTTTAAAGAGACCAATTACTGGACTTTTAATGTGATCTTAAAAAGAATCTTTGTCAAAGATTGCATTCCATTCATTTTTTTAATTTGTCTTTTAAAATATGTGAGATGCTTGATAAAATTTTATTTGATTATTTGACATCGTTTTAGTTCACAATTTATTTCCCAACTGGATCCTGTTAAGATATCCAAATATTGCATATATCCTTTTCTTTATTTTTAATACACTGAGATTTTAAAAAACATGGGTAATAATCATGCAAACATTATTTATATAGTTCAAACTGTGATGTGAGGATATTTTTATGTAATATGAAATATGTTATTAATAATGGATAATATTTTTCAGCACTTTACCCCTTCATTTATTTTGATGAAAAAGAGAAAAAGGTTAAATAAAATAGAACTTATAAATTACCTTATAAATGAGATTGTTACTCATTCACTGTTATGACCGTTTGAAAAATGTGAAATTTAATGCTTTTAAGTTTTTAGGGTGCATGTGAAGGCATAAAAGCCATAAATCTTCATTTGCTTATTTTAGCTAATTTATTTATCACTGTTAATGATTAATTGTGGCAAATTTTAATTATGAAAAATTAAATTCTGTGTAAATTATTAATTTTATCTATATCACTGTGTTCCAAATGAAGTTTATAGTACAGTAGTGTACTTTAAATTAAGGATTAACTTGATAATCTAACACATTTTCCTAAAAATATGGAGTCATTTCCAAAGATCTATATATCTGTCCAAATAATTTCGTTTGTTAGAGGGTTTCATTTTGAAATTTAATAACAAATTGTGTTCAGTTCATTGAATAACTATTTGCATTACATGTACGGGAATGAGATCCTTTAAAACATAATTTAAGTTTTAACCAGAATCTATAAGTTTCCACATACTGGTAAAGATGTTACGTATTCCTAATATTGAGATTGAAAATAGAATTTGTAATTTGTTCTCTTTACGTAAATCAAATCTAATAGCTTTCTTTGACAGGGAAACTTTTGTTTAAGAATATTAAAAATAATATAATAATAATAAAAATTCAAGGTTCGTTCTAGAGCCAAATATCTACGAGTCAATTTGATTGCTCAGCCTGAATATTGCAAGTCAAATTTTAGATTGTTTTTAACTGCCATATTTTTTACACGTGACATAGTGAAGTGAGAATAAAATGCAGTGAGTTAATTTTGACTCTCTGGTCAAAAAATCACAAGTCAATTTTTAGCAAAAATTCTCATTTGACGCATAACTTGCGAGTAAGTACAAATCCTGTTTATTAACTACCTCTAAAGTTAATCAACTTAGATATACAGAGTCATAGTGGGCACTGCTATTTCTCCGTAAATTTATTAGTGGACCAGATCACTTGGTTAGTTTCTGCACTCACTTTTCAGGCACTCGGCTTTGTTCATTAGCTGAGAGTTGCTGCAAGATGCACTGTCACATTCAAAATTTGTGTGTACTGGAAACGATCCCTACCAAACCAAACAGGTGATGCTGAGAGTGCAAGCAAAATGGGTTTAAAAAAAAAAACCAAACACTGCAGACATCAGTAGACCTATGAGATTACCATGGAAGCTGCATATTTTGACCACTTTAGGGCAGGATTTTTTTGATAACAATAAGTGAGGGATATAAAAGAAATTGTAATATTTCATTAAATTTATAGTTATAAACAACTTTTATCGCCTTGTATAAACAATTAATAAGAAAAAAAATATAGATGCATTTAAGAAACAATATTGATAATATTTATTTAAAAAACCCCCAACTAAAATAAGCGTTACATGTATTGAAAATCTAACTAAATTTTCAATGTTGATTTAACTTCACTGTCTTTATCAGAATGTAATTTGTAATTTGTGTTTGCATTAACAAATGTTGAAATTTCAATGTTCAATCTGTTTTTAAAATCTTGTGCTATAGAGGCTGTGATTTGTTAAATGAAAATGACATCATGCTGACTCATTTGGGACAACTTATCATAACATGCTAAAGAATTTTTTCCCCATAAGAGGCAAATCTCTGTTCCATATCTGCTTCTGCCATTATGATAGGGTATTTCAACGACTGTCTATAACTATTTTAGCCTCTTAAGTTCATTAAAAGACTAGCACTCCCATTCTTTAATAGATAGCTGATGACATGAAATGCACGCCCAATGAAAATTAATTTCTGCCGAAGAGTTTGATAAAAAATCTTGACTGGGTTTTTTATTATAATAAAATCTTGCCAATATCCCAAGAAGGAGCATTAGCTGCGACTAAGCAATCGTGACATGCATGTGCCCATGTCGACAATGCTTAAAAGATAAACAGAAAGTAATAGTGTATTCATTCTTGATGAATCAATTGTTACATGGCATGCCATCTTGGTATTTGTAACTGTCACTGTTTTAGCACGTGCAATCGACTTGAAGGGGTCAACAAAAAAGCCTGAAAAGTTGATACAGCCGAGCTAAGACCTTGATGACCATATTGTTAAACACAGAATTTGAAAAAATTACCGGTACATGTAATGAGTTTTCAAGTTATCGTGCATATGGAGGACAGCCGGACAGATAAACGTACAGACCAAGTGTTCATTTTTATAAGTAGTTTTTGATAGTAATAGCCGATTGATAACTATAATCCATAATTATAATAAGTGGCCCCCATTGGATTTTACTAGCTGGTTTCCAGGTTCAAGAAGAACAAGAAATTAATCCCCCCAAAGAGGGTATAGGAAAGTAGCGGAAACCTCAGATCATCTATTTTTTACCCTTTTATTTTCACTTTTTACCCCCCCCCCCCCAAAAAAATTTCTTAATCAAAAAATTGATTTTCTCAAACATAGTATTTAGAAATTGTAAAAGAGCTCTATTTTCTTTCGTTTTTCATCATTTCTGATAGAATGATATATCACAAGCCATACAGGGTGCGTTCACAAAGTTTCAAGACTGTTTTTTTTTTTCGAAGTAGGGGAAGGCATGCAGACCAGTTCCACCGACAGGGTGAAGTAGTGGGGGGTGTCAGCTAACTGACAGCACCAGCGGCAGTTACTTCCGAGATGCTGGAGTGAGAAGATCGCTAGTGGCGTGAGTGCGTGTCAGCGACCCCTGTCAAAAACTCGGAGAGTGCGTCATAAATTTAGAGTCAAAATGCTCCGGCATTTGAAGGATTGTGTCCGCCGTGTCCACTAGGATATCAAAGACAATTGGGTTCTTGACCACGACAATGCGCCCTCTCACACATCACTCTCCGCCGGTGAAGTTTTGGCCAAGTTCAACATGGCATCGGTGCCCCAGCCACCCTACAACCCCGAATTAAGGGAAGCGATTCGACAGGATTCCAGCGGTCCAGGCAGCTTCGACGAGGTCCCCTGACAGCCTTCCGTGCGAAGAGTTCCAGGGAGCCTATGAACAATGGAAAAAACGCTGGCAGCGTTGTGTTGATGCCCAAGGGTCATATTTCAAAGACTTTTAGTTCGCTGTACAAAAATGTTTGATAAATATTTTGTTCTGAGACCAGTCTTGAAACTTCGTGAACACACCGTGTATGTTACCGTAGTTTTAAAAGTCCAAGTGACTGCCCCCTCCCCCCACCCACACACACACACAATTTGGCCCAAACCTTATAGTAATGTAGATCTTGTCTGGAAGAGTCTGCAGACCACATTTCACTCCTTTACATACCTAAATACATGTAGACCTTTTGATCCCCTCTAACTCCCACACCTGTAACTCCAACCCCAGTGGGCCAATCAAAAACAAATTAAATAGTGAAGGAGGACATGCCCATGGTAAGCTACTTTCTTCGTGGAAAAAATGTAGAAAATATGAAGGGGACAGATGGACATTGTGAAACCAATAAATGCTTCATTACTTTTCATGCAAAAGAAAAGTGCATTGACCAACTACATGTACTTCCCTTGTTAGTGTCACAAGCAACAATGCTTTTGTAATCAGGTGGTGATCGTCCATATTCCTTCCTAACATTATACTGTATAGTGATGGGTGACTTTGTTTCTTGATACCATAAAAACATTACACTTCTCCTGAACTGACAATTTAACCTCAAGTGGTAGACAAAAATTTCCAATTACAAACTGGTTCACAATCAAATTCCAAACAAAACAAGAAAAAAGCTTTCCAAAATCAAATCACAACAGATCACCCAAAAATCATATTGCAAGCAGTTTCACATTCTTGCAATTGCAGTGCCTCCTATACCAACTTTGCCACTACCTATAACAGAAAAATTTTCATGAGTTAGTCTTTCTCTTTCAACCAACCATACAGCTCTAATAATATCTATAATAGTTTCTTTGCAAAAAATTTCATAAGACCAGGAAAGACTTTTTGGTTAACTTGTACAATTTTAAGTAATAACGTTTGATGTTGTAATGTGAATATTAATATTTTAATAATACTACTGCTTCTGGTGTTGTGATTATTTTTAAAGGGAATTAGAAATTATTATAATACAGGGTGATTACAAAAGAACTTTTAAAAATTTATTACATCAAAGCTATTCAGAATATAAACACACCACATACGGATTCTTAAAGTTTATTGTGACACAGTTAAAGATGTTCAATATGCCCCCCTGCCGTGACACGGCATACATCAATGCGGTAGTCGAATTCGTCCCAAACCCGCATTAATATGTCTCCATCAGTCCCACGTATCGCTACCGTAATACGTAATTTCAGCTAGTCTAGGTCACGGGGAAGGGGTAGGGTGAAGACCTTGTCCTTTACACACCCCCATAAAAAGAAATCACAAGGTGTGAGGTCGGGGCTCTGCGGTGGCCACTTTGCAAGTTCCAGGTTATTGTTTGCTTGACCAATCCACCGCTGTGATTGCTTTTTATGGGGGTGTGTAAGGGACAAGGTCTTCACCCTACCTCTTCCCCGTAACCTAGACGAGCTGAAAGAACGCATTACGGTAGCAATACGTGGGATTGATGGAGACATGTTAATGCGGGTTTGGGACGAATTCACTACAGGGGGGCATATTGAACATCTTTAACTGTTTCACAATAAACTTCAAGAGTTTTTAAGAATCCGTATGTGGTGTGTCTATATTCGGAATAGCTTTGATGTAATAAATTTTTAAAAGTGAAGTTCTTTTGTAATCACCCTGTATTTCAATAAAAACCGAGCCTTTGAAATCACTCCCACTCCCTTCCGTTGCTGCAACGTAACTTTTAGCTGCGCTATAGCATGCCCATAGCTTCATTACAGAGAACAAAGGAAAACCAAACTTCGTGCCATCAGCCATAATAGGGGGAGCCAATCATTTGGGTTGTGCACATGTATAGTGTCAAACGACGTGTTTACATTAGTGTGCTTAAATTACAATTTGACATAAATTCCAAAGAAAAATCATAGAAAAATAATTTACAAATATATTTATAATATTTTTTCACCATTCTGTCATAAACAAAACAGCCTAAACATGACTTTCATTTTTTGTTAACCTTTTATAGATTCAGAAAAAAAATTTAAATTGCTGCACGTGCTTAAAACAACCAGGTGCAGCTGAAACTACATGCCTTTATCTACTTATCTTGACAATTTAGCCATTTATCCCAACGCTGCACCAGTTTCAGAATTCCTCGCTCATAGAACTGTATCAGCTGTTAATATCGCTAATGGCGTACGGCAAATTTAAGTTCCTCGTCAGTCTCAAACCTCTAACTACCCAGAAATATATTCATGGGACCAAAGAGGTGGTAGCCTGAGGGCATTAAGTCCAGAACCTCCCAACCGAAACAGGCCAGTTTTGCTTGGACGACGTTAGCCACGTGTGGGAGCGTGTTGTCATGAAGTCGAACATTGTTTCCTTTTTCTGATCGTTTATCCTGAATAGCACATGGCAGTTTAGGTTGACCCACGAGGCAGGAGCTCTGAAAGTGGGATGCCTTGCACATTCCAAAGAACTGAAAGCATTATCTTTCGAGCTGAAGGAGAAACTTTGAATTTTTTGCGAACTGGAGACTGTGGACGTTTCCACGCCATGCTCATGTGAAGTGCAAGACCCAGGACTCGACTCATCTGTGACAATGCCATTCAGAAACTCATTTTCTTCCTGGTTGACCGCTGCAGATGTTGCAGACTGCACGCCATTCTGTTGCTGGTCTATTCTGATGTCAGACTTTTTGGAATCCAATGCGAACAGACTTTACGGTATCCAAGCTTCTCATGTGGAAAGTTTCACTAACTTCTTCAAGAAAATTTGACAGTTTTTTCTGATTGTGTTGTTAATTCCCTCGCTTAATGGCTGGTGTTGCTGCTGGCACAAGCTGCCTAGAACTGTGTGTTTATTGGCAAGGCTAACTCTTCCATCTCGAAACATTCCACACCATTTGCACACATTGGAATAGTTCAGATATTCGACACTGTAAACTTCTACCATTTCCCCATGAGTTTTCACGTGTTTCTTACCTTTTGCAAAAAGAAACCTTTTAGATCTCTGTTCTTCCACTGTAGACGATGTGATAGCGGCGACCATGTTTTAAACAACTGGTAGTACGCGTGCGCAGGAACAATTCTTGTAATGCAATGTCCTCGCGTACCCAGCCTTCTTTTTGGCATACTTCACAGCAGTTGAAAATTTAATAAAATATGTATGTATTTTTAACTGGTACATTGTATATTCTAATTAATTGAAGAATTTTTACTTTAAATTTTCACTTTAAATTTTCACCTGTTGTGTGAAAAGAATATTTCTTCAATTAATAAAAATATCTTAAAGAGAAAAGAAACCCCTGGCACTGTCGATAAAGTTCCCTTATATGCCTGTCTTAAAAATTGCCAAGAACACAACTACAGTCAATTCTCGTTAATACGAAATCGTGGGGACCAAGAAATTTTTTCGTATTATTCGTATTTCGTATAAACCAACAATACTAAAAGTGTTATGAAATAAGCACGGAAATAGAGTACTTTAAGTTAGAAATAATTTTTATTCATCTCTCCTAAAAAAATCTGTAATAACAGTTTGTTTTCGCGCTAAAACAATTTTTTTTTCTAAATCACTATTGACTTTACAATATAATGTAAATAAGTCTTCAGGAACATCCTGACTGTACAATATATAAGATTTAATTTCCTCCATCAATTCTAACATTCTCTGATTTGATGGAGCAGATTGAATTTAAATGATAAGATTTCTCGGGCAGAAGATTATAAAATAGGGCGGTTTCGTCAGCGTTGTTTCGTCACTAGAGCACGCGAAATTTTCAATGTTCAGCTGGTTTGCAAACTGGTTAGCTTTTTCTTTTAGAATATCGCCGCTAATGGGAATATTCTTTTGTCGAGCCTAAAACAAATACAGCGTACAGTACATTATAGAAAAAAAGCTTACAGTAATTTCTACAGCACTGTATTGTCATGTATACCGGAATAGAAAAAACGTTAACTTGCTTGTTTAAACCATGTTACAATACCGTTTCCATGTCTTCGTGTGCTGCTCTTCGCATTCGTTTTCTTCTTTTCGCACTCGATTCAGCCTGTTGTCTTATCTTTTCCGAGTTTTTAAGTATCGTTGATAATGTTGACGGTGGAATGTCAAAGTCTTTATTAACCTACCCTTTTATAGCATTTGGTTTTTCCGCTGCATTCAGAATTTGTAACTTAAGATCTAATGAAAGATCCTTTCGTTTCCTTTTGCTTGAAGCTGACATTGAATAAAATTCCTGACTGTAATAAAATTAGATAACTGCGTTGTAGCGATGAGAAAATTGATTTTGAAACTATGCCGATATTGCACTTGTTTAAATAAAGATTTGAGCGTCATGTGACAGGATTTCAGATCTGAATAGCTGAACCAATCAGATTTCGCGAATCAGATTTTTCGTTAGTTTGAAAGCACGTGATTCAGATTTCGCGAATCAGATTTCCCATTAGTTTGAAAGCACGTGATTCGTTAGTTTGAAAAATTCGACTAAATAACCGATATTTTTTTTTATCGAATAATCAACTAAAATTATTGAATAAAAAGTATCGACTGATTAAAAAAAGTCGAGTATTCATTTATTCGAATAATTCAGAAGCAATCACTTATGAAATGATTTTGAAAATTATTTTTATTAACTTTACACTTCGAAATCTGAAATTTTATCATTAAAATTGTTCCTAAAAGGACTATTTTTCAATAAAATTATGAAATTTTTCTTCGTATAAACCGTATTTTAATGAAAATATGTTCGTATAAAGCAGAAAATTTTACATAGTAATTGCTTTCTCGGGGACGGGCCACAAAATGTCTTCTTATTAACCGGAATTTCGTATTAACGAGAATTGACTGTATATGTCTGCCTCAGTCAATAAAATAATTATGAATGTTATTAAATCACATGGTTATTTAATGAAGTTGAATATGTTCTCTTTGGTAATTTTTCAGTTTAGCATACCTATTTATATTTTTTCCGTTCCAACACTAGTCATGTCGATTTCTTGTCATCAGCCTAACGTGATAAGACCAGAATCTGGGCAGTTTTGACGATTAATGGTATTTTCCATGTTGGGCGAGCTTCCAGCTATATGCATAATGCTGCAACCATTAATCAATTAAGCCGACTTAATTAAGCTAATTCTAAATTCCTGAGTTTCCATTCTGAGAAATATAATTCAATTTATATCCTATGTCTATAAAGCTAATAAAATGGCATATCTAAATGATATGTTTTTATAAATTTAAATCTTTACACAAAACGTGTGAATCAAGAGAGTACCTTTGGTGATGGGGCACAGTCATTACAAGACAAAACAAAAATACAGAATATGTAACCATTAAATACCTATCACTCAGGTGAATATTTGTTAAAAAATATCTGTTGTTTTGCTGTTAGTAAGTTGGATAAAAAAATGTTGGGGGGCGGGGGCCCACAAGGAAAAAAAAAAAAAAAGTAAAGTGAGACTTCAATAGAAGAAATATGTTGTATAATATGATATCAAGTGTTGATAATTTAAAAAAATGTTATAAAAACAAAAGGAAAATAATATGCCCTTAGAGTGGGCTTGAACCCGCAATCTCGGATCTAACATGGACAGATGTACACTGAGGGAAAAAAATTATTTTAATTTTATAATTAGTGAAGTTACGTAGTGTTAGAAGAAAGATTGCATGAACACAGAATGCAGTAATAATTGAGTAATTACACTGAATAAAAGGTATACTTAATAAAGCAGGAATTAAGACGAAAATGTAATTGGTTCCACATGTAATCAAGTTTGCATTAAGCCTTATTGGATTTATTGACATTAGAGAATTGATTGTATTATTGGATAATTTTTACTTTCAACCAGGATAAAAAAAAAATTTAATGTTATTAGAATTACTATTGACAACTGCAAGGGGGAGCAGAAGGGGCAATATCCCCCTCCCCGTTTTAGCTAGAATTGCCAGATGTTCAGTGTTTTTTTTTTTTGTTTTTTTTTTTAAAGCATTCCATGTATGCCAGGTATTGAATTTCGTCAGTTTGTAATTTATAAAACAAAGTATAACAAGAGGCTAAGCAGAACTAAAAAATAACTGTACTTCATGACATAAATGTTTTTTTTATTTATTTATTTATTTATTTATTTATTTATTTATTTTCGGTTTGGCATTTCTATTTACAAATCTAAGATGTGACAATTCTAATCTTAAAGAAAATTTCAAGTGGTAACCATACACACTCAGAATTTTACCAACTGAAAACTCTTAAAAGTCTATAAATCTTCTTATTATGAAAGTTAATATCAAACATGTAATTGTCTATTAATATGCAGTGTAATATTGAGAGATGTGCATTGCTTCCATCACTTTCTTTACTGTAATTACCCACATTTTTTAGTTAATTTTCCTTCTACTTTAATATCACAGATTTGTTACAGAAATCTCCCAAACACAAATTAATTCGTAGTTATCAAAATTAAAAATGTGGGTATTACTATACATGTACTTCTTTTCACTGCAATGATGTCGTAAGTTTGCCTCAGGCAATGACCAATTTTCATTGAACATGGAACGTGACCAACTAAAGATCCTTTTCACAGCAAAGGTGCAATTGGTTTGCCTTAGGCAGTGGTTGAGTTAGGCCACGTTGACAGTGAACAATGTGAGTCAAGCAGCGAGTCCTGACAAGGATGTAAGGAGAGGAAATTGTAAGGGCTGATCGAACTCTGAATAGGGATTAACTCCATTATCCATTGTTCGAATCCTATAGAAATTTCGCTGCTCGAAGCTGGCATAGTGAACACGGCCTTACCTGATCATGAGCAGTCATTCTTTGAGTAAGTAGATTCTCCTTCATAACAAGGATCTTCACTTTCCTGATGACCTCCAGCTTTTGTTTTGTGTCTGATTAGATGACCTCCTGGCTGTATAGTCACCTGGTATTTTCCAATGTCCTTAAAAATCTTATGAATTCTCTCTTTCAAAATGGACATTCCCTTTGTCTTACAGGGTTTTACAATTTTACTATAGTTGTATCCTTCCTTGGTTACATGGTAGCAGGTATGGACCTTAACAACACATTTAACACTTGGGTGCTCCTTGATTTGTCCACCAACTAATCTAATTTGAATGTCAGATGTCATATGAAAATTGTTCACATAAGGCTGAAACAACCTTCTTTATGAATGAAATCAATTGTTTATTTAAATAAGTAATATCATGGACTGTACTGCTCTTCCCTTTATTCTTAACTAACAAACACATATTTTTTTTTTCTTTCTTAAAGGATAGCTTGATTTGAATTGAGAGACAATCATGAAAATAATCACTGAACATAAATAACATTTTCTGAATCTAACCATTTTGTATAAAATAAGCCCTGAAGGATCAATGGAACAAGGACATTGTCGTCAGAAGAAGTGAAAATGAATGAAAGGAGTATTTTACAACGTTTTTCTTATCTATGACTTTAATGATTTTAAGCCGTGATTGTAGTGCAGTGTTGCGGTAACTTGTGAAGAAAGTGGTTTCATATGATTGTGTGCATTGGAAGATATTTTTTTTAGAGTACTATACAGAAGCATCATTTGTACTTGGGTCAATCCATATGAAGTGATCCAAAAAAAAGTTAAGTTGGTCGCTTGACCATTTTTAAATATTTTGATTTTTTTTATATGTGATTACCCTATAATTGAGAAGTTCAAAACAGTTTTTAAAAAAGTTTTACCTTGGACCGTTACTGAATGGCAGCCATTTATATTTGTAAGCGCACGACGGTTTTTCATTTTGGAGACATTAGCGTTAATTTGAATATCTCTGCACTCGGTTAAGTTACAACATTGCAATTGACACGATTGTTTTTAGAAACGTCTCCTTTACAACATTGTTTATTACCCAAATTACCCTAAATTCAAAAATAACAAGTCAAAATGGCCTCCAAAGTTTGGTACTGAAAATTTTAAAAATCCACTTTTTAGACCCAAAAGTAACAACCAAGGAGTGATTTATCAGAGTGTATTTTTTTTCTCTAGTTAGATATCATACACTACTATCCTTATGTAGAGCAACAGCACTGACAAATGTTTACTTAATTTTTTATAAATTTTTGAAATTTGAAAATCTTAATTTTTTGTAAAGTTTGGGGCTAGTTTTCTCTGGTGGGACTGAATAGAAAAATTTGATTTTTGTACATTTTGTACTGTAAAAATTTCAACATTGATATTTGACTGTGAACAAAGATATGAATTTTTGAAAATGAGGAAATAATTCACATTACACTACAATTTATCTTATGGTTGTAGAGATATCACGAGTGCAGAGATATTCAAATTAATGCTAATGTCTCCAAATTGAAAAACCGTCTTGCGCTTACAAATATAAATGGCCGCCATTCAGTAACGGTGCAAGGTAAAACTTTTTTAAAACTGTTTTGAACTTCTCAATTATAGGGTAATCACATATAAAAAAATCAAAATATTTAAAAATGGTCAAGCGACCCTCATTGGATCACTTCATATGGATTGACCCACTTATCATATTACAAGAGGATCATTTGTTGCAAAATTGAAAATACTGCTGTTCTTCAGAAAGCACCTTCATTTACATGAATATCGTAGCGAACTGGTTAAATAATAAATGTCTAATTTAGTAAAAGTAAAATACTTTGCATATTAAATTTGTAAAATAGATGCAGATTTTCCCCAAGCTTACAAGGTTGCTTCATTGTATTATTCAAAAGTGTCGGCAAACTGGATGGTGCCATAGATGAGTAGGTAAGTAACATTATTTTACATTTGTCTTGAGATAAGGGGAAAGGAACCTAAGGGATATGTTACCTGCATTCTCTCCCCTTAGCAAATCTTGATTAATATCAGTTAAATTGCCCTAAATGAAATGGGGTTTCTTTATAATTACAGTTTATTTTTAAATTTCATCTACTTTAAATATTAATAATTTATTTAAAATTTTGTTTCTTTTATGTTTTAGACCATACGAATACATTGGATTTAGTTGCAGCTAGAAGAAGCATTCAAAAAGTTCTCTTTATTTATTCTCCTTTTTTCTTGCCTTGATTTCATTTACAACCATCGTCTGTTTTTCAATATTTGTATTATTTCTCTGTATGCCCAAATTAAACATTTTATAGATAATAGGCTATTCTTTTTTATTTCATAACTGCTGCACATTTTGTGTTAATACTGGCATCTGTAGTCAAAACAAAATCTGATGCATTACCAAATGAAAACTACATTACAGTTGTCAGTATTCTGCATACTTGTATGAGTTTTTCTGGTAATTTTGATGTAATTGTATGATTGTATTGAATTCTTTTATGGTTTCTTTATATCAAAATAAATTCCAGCTCCAGCATATGAATAACAAGTCTGTCCAGCTGAACTGGGCATTGGCTGGGGTTGTTATTGATCAACTATGACAGGCACTGATGCACATGGTATTCTGGGGTTTCTTCATTATCTACTTAACGTTTCCCCCTTAAGGCAGGTATGGTCATTTGCACAATGCCACTCTTCTCTGATAGTCTAATTCAGAATTGAGGCTGCACCAACTTTCACTGTATAGACCTTAGTTCCATTCAGAATAATTTCATTTTCTATAAGTTGGGACATATGATACTAGAAAATGACAAAACCAATGTAATCACTTTTGAGTATTAATTTTGAAAGGTCTAGAAATATACAGGGTGTTTCAAAAACATTGGATATCATTTCAGGAATGAACTCCCCATATGTAGACAACAAAAAACGTTTATTACAGTATGGGTCTGCAAATGCATGGTTTCCAAGTTATAAGTGGTTTGTTTCTGGCACCTTTTTCATTTCCCTAAATGAGATGTTCAAAATGCACACCCCTGGCGTGAATACAGGTCTCATATCTACGTCTCGTGGTTGTAGATTTTTGTTGCCCTGTTTTGACAGCAAATGAGATGCATACTTCCCATGTTTACAGAGGCGTTGATGGATACATACAAATGGCTTCTGATCTGGACATCTTTGTTGTGAGTACTTCTGTTAAAAACTATGAGCTTTCACAGCATTGCCATCTGCCTTACCACACATGAAGTGCACATCTGCTAGCCTCTGTTTTGAGTCCATTTTGCACAGTACAATGTCAATCACCACCTGCGGGATGAAAGAAAAGTTCCAGTGATATTGTTTTGATGACCATAACTTTGAAACCATGGAATTCTGAACCTATGTTGTGATAAACGTTTTTTGATGTCTATATATGGGGAATACGTTCCTGAAATAATGCCCGCTAATTTTGAGACTCCCTGTATATTCCAAAAATTCAAATAAATTCAAAATAATAGAAAAATATAAACTGATGACCTAAGTTGTGGATCATTCGCTTCTATTTTTCCAAAATCAATGTATCTCTTGCTAACAAAGATACTCCACATACTTAAGAGTCACCGATTTTATTAATGGAGTTGTTTTTGTCCATTTAAGTCCCCCTCTTGAAATAGAAAAAAAAATATTCTTAAAGTTTAAAATTAGTGGCATCATCATCATGTGGGTACCAAGTCATGATGACTGTAGTCCATCTCTTGTCTTTGATTCTGGCATTGTGTGTTCTTGGATCTAAGTGGTCCATTTTTTGTCCCTCCTTGTGATATCTAGCATGCATCATTCAGCGCTGCTTTGAGTGGTTTTTTTTTTTTTTGGTGGTTTTTTTTTTCTCTTTTGATGTCCTTGCTGCTTAGTGTCCATGTTTCTGCTCCATAAACCATCTGAAAATACGAATGTACAGGGTGGACAAAAAGGTACTCCCCTATTTAAAAATTATTTATTGCAAAAAGTTATGAACTTACATTCATGAAAATAACTTCACCGCATAGGCCGACTAAAGAAGTTTTTTTTTTCAGTTCGCCTTTTCTTACCACCACCATCTGGGGGAGCTGGCATCGGTGACGGATCGTAAATGGTGAGTTCTGCTGAGAAGGCGCAGTGCGTGCTGTGGTGGAATGAGTCAAAATCGCCCATCATGGTGCAAAGAAATTATCGCAGTGTGTACGGAAATAAACCACCAAATGCAAAGTCGTTAAGGTTGTGGTTCAAGAACTTTATGACCACTGGTAGCGTGAACATCAAGCATCACGTCAGGAAGCAGAGACCGCCGCCTTGAAGACCATCTCCAAAGCCTTTCAGGAATGTTTTCAGGAACTGTATTCGCGTTGGTAGAAGTGCATAGTTGCAGAAGGGGATTACTTTGGAGGTGGTTGTGTGTAAATGTGATAATACATCATATCCATCAGGAGGGCCTGTCTCTGAACTTTTTGATCATTTTCTTGTATGGATAATTCCGTGGTTACTTAATTAACCAAACCAGTCGTGATTCCTCCAGATATTGATGTTCTACTGTATTATATCTTTAAATGTCTTTCTTTTGATAGTATCTTCAAAGACTGTTATTATCAAAGCAATTTATAATACTTAAATGCTTTAAATAAAAAGATTAAAAATTTTGTAATGAAGTTCTACTAAATTTGAAAATAGAGGTCATATCTTGGACAAAGGTTAAAGCAATGGGCCAATGAAACAATTTCCTCTTGTTTAGTGTCATATGCCAAAAATTTATATACATTGTATGAGGGTAAGTCAATATACGAGGGGCGATTGATAAATAAGGTCTCCATGGCTGTAACTTTTTTATTTGTTTGTTAACCGATTTTCAAAATTCTTTTTGTATCTTATACTCACATTTGTCCTCTATGTAACGCACTATTCACTTTTCGACATAGTCCCCATTTCTTTCTAAGCATTGCGCCAACGCGTGACTAGTTGGGTGAACCCGTCGGAGAGGAATTCCGGAGTTGTTGTCGACACCAGGATTGAATGGCAGCGTTTACCTCGCCGTCAGAACCAACTCATGTCCCTTAAGGGGCTCTTTCTTCTTTGGGAAGTGGTGAAAGTCGCAATGTGCAAAGTCTTTCATTTTTGAACTGCAATTTTTCATCTTTGAACTGTAGGCGCTGCAACGCCTCTGGTGTGTGGTGACTCGTGTGCGGGCGGACGTTATCGTACTCCAGAAGAGGGCCCAAAGCTGCCATTCAATCCTGGTGTCGACAACAACTCCGGAATTCCTCTCCGACGAGTTCACCCAACTAGTCACACGTTGGCGCAGTGCTTGGAAAGGGATGGGGACTATGTCGAAAAGTGAATAGTGCATTACATAAAGGACAAATGTGAGTATAAGATACAAAAAGAATTTTGAAAATCGGTAACAAATAAAAAAGTTACAGCCATGGAGACCTTATTTATCAATCGCCCCTCTTATAAGTTGCAAAATGAAATATCTTCAAATTCCTGTAATGTATTGTTGCTATGAATGATCCTTTACTCAAGTGTCAGTATACTGACTGCACCACCATGTAACGTATACTGTGCTCATAGTCACATTCTCGTGTGGCTGTGAGTCAAGTGGGTGAGATGGCAGGTGTGTTAGCTGATTGTACCTGTGATGAACAACGGGTTGTAATTCAGTTTGTGGGCGCAGGGCAAATCTGCCAAGCAAGTACACAAGGAAATTTTACCGGTTTACGGTAACAAATGCTTATCCAGGAAAGTCGTTTACAACTGGGTGGAACATTTCAATTGTGGTCGTGCTACCAGTGATACCATTCGTCCAGATCGTCCTACAGAATTTCGCAGTGACACTATCATGAGAAAAGTGGAAGACATAATCCGTGCCAATTGATGTGTGACTATTGAATTGGTTTTACAGTTGAATTGATTGCATGGAGCAGCTTACACCATTGTGCATGACAACCTGCAGTTTCACAAACTGAATGCACGATGGGTTTCACTGACCAAAACAGACACCCCCTTACAGCATCTCATGAAACTCATGAAATATGCCAGAGAGGGTTGTGCGTTCCTTGACCACATTGTCACTGGTGATGAAATCGTTATTCACCAGTTTGAACCAGAAACAATGCACCAGTATGGAATGGAAACCTCTCTCATTGCCCTAAACAAAGAAGTTTAAGGTCACCCATTTGGCATGGAAGTTGATGGTCAAGTGTTTTGGGACACTAAAGGCATCCTACTCATGGAATTTCTGCTCCAGGGTCACACTGTCACCTCAGCCCTGACGAAGTTATGGTCAACTATTTCCAGTAAACATCTAGGTGCTTTGCGAGATGGAGTTCTTTAGTTGGATGACAACACTCGTCCACATATTGACTCGTGATTTCCTAGGTTGGAAATCACGGGAATAGTGGCTCATCTCCCTACAGTTTGGATTTGGTACCATCAGACTTTCACCTTTTCAGCTCACTGAAGAAACGCTGGGACAAATGCCTAAATGTTCATGGAGATTACATTGAAAAATAAACCGAATTTCATCAGGTAACTATTTCAATTTTCGTTTTTATGCCATTTTGGGACTTGTATTGATTTGCCCTCATACAGGTAGTATTTTTGGTTTCATAATGTGCAAAATAATATAACAATTTTGTAATGTGATATCTGCTAGTCAGAAAAAAAATTTTTGATTTAGTTAATCTTAAAAAAAAAATTGTATCTTTTACAGCAGAACCTCGATAAATTGAAATCCTTCTATAAATCAAAATTTTTGGAGGAAAGTTGGCCTTAATAAATTGAAGTTACAGAAAATCGAATTGATGTCATTTTTATTTCTTCACTATTGGGAGTTTTCATAAGCTGTTCTAATTGTTTTTCATATATAAGCATTTCCGGTTGACTTTATTAGCAGTTCTGAATTAAATCTTTACAGTATGTGAATATCTATTATGTAAATAAAGTCTTATTTTCATTAAAATACCTTGCATTGCTGCATTTCCATAAGGTTAGTAAGGGTGTGTCTAAAAAGTCCAACCGGTCGGTGGCCGTTTGTTTCTGTTTGTTCGTTCATGGATAGTGCGGTTGTAAGCATTTTGCTTCAAAATGGCGTCGCAGCAAGGTTCCTCATCATTTAAATTAGTACGATTTAAAATAGTATACATACATAAATTTTCTTCGCCCGTCTTTTCTTTTTCGAATTCATTCCTTGTTCCTTGATGCTGCCCAATATGTATTTCGCCGTCGCCTTTCTCCAAAATATGTTTAATACGTATCAGGCACTCGAACACTTGAATTTTCTACTTTCGTCCACCATTTTGATTTTACTCAACGTGGCTGACGCTCATCGCGACTGGTCGTTACTTTTAGAATCGAGGGTCGTCCGAATTGGGAGAAAATTTAAAATGAATAAAGTCAGCTACGTATGCCTGCATTGTTCCCACATCGATTGGACATAAGTCAAAATTTCGAGTCAGTCACTGGTGGCTCCAAAACGAGCTTTGCGATGGGGTTTTACCGGTTGTGACCGGTCGGACTTTTTAGACACCCTAAATCTCACACAAAAATTAAGTAATTCAAATTTTATTTTACTTAACCTTAGTATATCACACCTCAATAATTCGAATTTTATTCTACTTAACCTTGTTAATCGAAAATCTCTATAAATGTTGCTGCCATTTATCCATTTATCATCTGACCTAAGTAAAATCACATTTACAAAGATTACTTGTATGAAAAACGATTATGCTTACCTTACTAATAATCTGAAAACTAACAGTCCTTCATGTGGATTCTTGTGGAGTTTTTATTTTTTTTTTTTTTTATAATTAAATACAGAAATCAGTAATATCTTACTAACTGGTAAATGTTAAATACTGAACTTCTATGAACATGATAAATTCATGATGAAAAAAAAAAATAAAAATAGAAGAACTGAAATTCAAATCCATCAGTGTTTCAATGTAATTATAATATGAAGGTGTTCACTAATTAATGATATCTAATAGAGCCCTGCGATATTTGGGATCGATCTTTTCAAACAATCGATCCCAAAGATTGCAGGGCACTAATATCTAACAAGGAGAGGGCCCCAACGAACAATCGAGTTTTTTGATGCCCTTTGGTAGGATGGTAGTCTGATATGTCCTTTTCGTAAAACCAAGTCCGCAGCCTCCAACTTGGCCTTATTTTCGAGAAAATCCCTTTTAAAGTCTGTGTTATATAACTAGTGTAAACTGTGCCTTGGCAATCATCACAACAGCGGCAGCCGAACAGGTAACGTCGTGACGTACGAACCGTAAGATCTTGAGTTCGAATCCACCCGTGTTAGGCTTTGTTTTTTTTATTAATGTTTTGTAACTGCTATCTTCCACTTTTTAATATATTTTTCTGTTATAATATGCTGTTATAATGAAAAAAATATTTTTAACAAGTAAGAGCAATAAGGAACACATTTTCAACTAATTATGATAATAATATGTGTTATAAAAGTGTAAATAATTCATAAACATATATCGATTTTAAAGAAAAAACAAATTTTTTAATGTTTAACTTTTCATTTCTTCTTATGTTCAGGTTTTGATGTCTTTGTCATTAATAGTTGGTCAATTTTAAATTTTATTTTGTGCATTTTGAATTTCATTTGTATATTAGCATTTAATTTTTTTGGATAAAAATAATACAGTGCTCCCTCTCCATAACTACAAATTTATAATGGCAACTCCATATAAACTTGCTGTTATGTAGAGTGAACAATGAATATCATTTGTGCACTGGTTTTATTCATGTATGTTTATATACACAGAACTGAAACCAGAGATCCCTAAAAAAAGTTGTTTACCTTAAAATTAGGTGTTGCTAACAGTAATCAAAATTCATAATCTGTCACTTTCATAGCAGCTGAGCGTTCCACTGCCCAATAAGCTCAATCATTCCGAAGAGATGTAGTGATACGCTGTCACCCATGCCATAGGGTATAGGTTGAACATGCACAAATCAACAATGGGTGATATTTTCCGAAAGTGAAAAGCTACAGTAGTGGAAATACAATGCCATGTTGGTGGTAGAGCACAGAATCTGACTAACCAAAACTGATATCTTGTACTTGGGTGATTATAGGAAGACCTTCTGGTGACTCCTGCCTTACTGAAGGTCAAACATGTTTTCATGTGAAAGCAGCCAATAATCTTTGATGATAGCCTCTCTTCCTCATCCTTTGTTCTTTTTCTTAAATTTCTTTGTGATATTTACCTAAAGAATAAAGAGTGACCTTGGAATGAGGCTAAGACTGAGTCTCTCATTAACCATGACAGTGGAAGTGATTGGCATTTGTCTTCTATATTTGCTATGCAGATATCCTATCAAGTCAGTCCATCAGAAGTGGCATACCAGCTCCACTGTACAAGAACTCCAGCAATCTGTGGGGTCCACTCTCAGTACCATGATGGTTGGTCGGGAACTCCATTCTCTAGGTTACAAAGGTTGCTACTACTACCACTCATAAGTCAAAAGTTTATAACTTTTGATGTGAAACATCATCTTGCCTGGTGCAAGGGAGAGACTTTGGCAGAATGAGGTGATATGACTGACAAGCCACACACCATCCCCTTTTCTGGTTAGATGGTCGAACCTAGATGTAGTTTAAGGCAGGAGAACAATATCTAGAATTCTTCTTAGGAATTTTTAGAAGGCCATAACGTCCTGCTTGCCCCTTCAAGCTGTTATTCCTGCCCAAGTTGCTCCTATTACTTCAAATCGCACCCTTCCCACTTCTCTTTCCCCTGAAAACTGCCTTCCCATTTCTTTTCTAATGACCAAGGCCTGCCCTCATTTATAGCAACCCACCTCCTCCTCATGCACGCCCATGTCTCCAATTTGTAAGGCTGTCCTTTATAAGGAGTTCCGCCCTGCCCCTTTTCATTCCTGGGATGAACTCTAAACATTTACTGGATTATGTTGTCCCAACAGTTCTACGGTTATAGAATGATGGCTTGGTCTTAGTTTATTCTGATTATTTATTCTTTTGTGAACATGCTTGGTAATTTTATTTACTTTCATCATGGAATTGGGAAACAGGAAGTTTTACCAAAAGCCAAAACGGGTTTGGGGACTGAAAGGGTGGGAAATGCTGCATTAAAATCCTGATCGCAAACACATGAGCATGCAGAAACTTGTCATCAACTCCTTAATGTTTTAAAGGAGAAGTAGACAAACATATCTACAGGAATCCATCCAGTTTCAAGTGGATATGTACTTTGTATAGTACATGTATATCTTTATCCTGAATAACGCATGCTGGTGTGTTTTAGAAAAATTATAGTTCTCATGAATAGTGGACTTAACTCCATGTTATCAAAAAAGTTTGAAATAGATATACAGGCTGATTACAAAAGAACTTCACACTTTTAAAAATTTATTACATCAAAGCTATTCAGAATATAGACACACCACACGGATTCTTAAAGAAAAACTCTTGAAGTTTATTGTGACACAGTTAAAGATGTTCAATATGCCCCCCTGTTGTGACAATCCTGCATCAAGAGGTGCGGGAATTTCTTGATGCCTCTCTCCCACAGCGGTGGATTGGTCGAGCAAACAACAACCTGGAACTTGCAAAGTGGCCACCGCGGAGCCCCGACCTCACACCTTGCGATTTCTTTTTATGGGGGTGTGTAAAGGACAAGGTCTTCACCTTACCCCTTCCCCGTGACCTAGACGAGCTGAAAGAATGCATTACGGTAGCGATACGTGGGATTGATGGAGACATGTTAGTGCGGGTTTGGGAGGAATTTGACTACAGGGGAGCATATTGAACATCTTTAACTGTGTCACAATAAACTTCAAGAGTTTTTCTTTAAGAATCCGTATGTGGTGTGTCTATATTCTAAATAGCTTTGATGTAATAAATTTTTAAAAGTGTGAAGTTCTTTTGTAATCACCCTGTATTATGCTGAAAGTTTTTCAAAATTGGTTTGGAAATCCTTTTATTTATTATAAATATATTATTACTAAAGTTTTATTTTTATATTTGCTTGATTAGCATTTATTTATTTATTTATTTATTTATTTATTTATTTATTTATTTATTTATTGTAGGATGTTAATAAGATAATGATGAGGATCATCCATCATTGGAGAAGGGTTAGTATATAATAATTTTCTTTTTCTTTTATAATACTTAATGGAATGAAAACTCCAGTATTTATGTCATACTTGTGGCATCTCCCATTATACCATATGTTTTCACATATTGGCCACATTCACTTAGGCCGCAGCCACAAAATTGATGGGGGTGGACAGAAAAAAGAAATCACATATTGCTCACAGATAATCTTGTCTTCGAACTACTTCTTTTTTTGTTTCCTATAGTATCTTAAATAGTAATTTAGATAACAATTTTATTATTTATATAGCCATCTTGGTTAATTTTATGATTTATTATTGAAATATATAAATAATTATAGTAATCTCATTTATAATGAACTAACAAAATTCCTTAGTTCTTTGATGGCAGCCATTTTTCTTCTAATGAATGCTGACCAATAGCGATAGATCATTTAGTGAAGTAGAGTGAACTTCAGAGCTGGAGAATCACTGGAAATAACTTTTAATATGCGAATTTCATAATCATTTATGAATGAAAATAAATGTGACTGGTTAATCAGTGTTCTGAAGGGTTAAAATATTAATTTCACTGTTTAAAAAATTTTTTTTTTTTCGGGGAGGATGATTAAACACAAAATGACTAATTTAAGGCTAATTCTAACGCAGTGCTTTATTTACAGCATGGGGGTTGGCTAATTTTTACTTAATGTATTTTCCAGCTAAAATTTATCTCTTTCAAAAATTGAAAACGTTACCAATTTTTTTTGTAAAAGATAATATAGTAGAACATCACAGTACAAGTGCACCATGGTACAAGTAATTTGCTGTACGAGCCGAAGCTTGTACGAATTTTTGACTTGCAATACAAGCAAGTTTCATATAAGTGACTGCTAGTTGGCATTGAGCTCGCACTCGCTCTTTCAACAAGTGCAGCTTCTGTTCGTGCAGTTCACATTCTTCCTGAAGTCTTAATGGAAGGAGATTCTCCTTCCACACAACAATCCTTCTCCTCCTTACTCCATCGTCTTTCTTGCGCACAAATTATCCCATCTTTAAGGTACATGTATATTAAATTAATAAAAACAGTTACTGTACATATTTCTCTTGCATTCTCTTTTATTATGTTTTATAATTGTAATGTTCCTTGTTAACTGCACTTTTTCTGTTTTAAAACCTATAAAAAGTGTTTTTTTGTGGAATAGAATGGATTAATTACATTTTAAATTTCATTGGGGAAAATTGATTTGTAAAATGAGCTCGGTCATGGAAAGAATTAAACTTGTACTGCGAGGTATCATTGTATGTAAATGTAAAAGAAAACTCGTTTTATTCACAAGCAGGGCCAATCCATGGTTTCGGTTGTGACAGTCACACACCTTTAAGAGTCAATAATTATGGAGAGAAGCTGATCACACAAAACTTATCTTTAAGAAGATGTAAGGCTTTTGTAATACTACTGTTAAATGAGATAAGTTCATTATTACAATATACCAGTTTTCTGAAAAAATAGTAAAAAGTGTTGTTTTCGGTTGTGACACAAAAAGGACTAGTATTTTTGACTTAACCAAAGAAAATGTTAATCTCTGTTCTAATAATTCAAATAGAATGATGCTTTTTTTATCACATATAAAGGCAATGTTACTGAGAATAAACATGAGTAAAACTATAAATTTCTGGTACAGCATTAGCAGTAAATAAATCACAAAGTTTTTGTTTAGGATTGTTAAAAAAAGAAAATGAATGAGAGGTTGGAACAATGTAATATAAATAGAAAAGGGTTGCAAATAGCATTACATGAACGGGTAACTTGATTATTGAAAACTCATGTGACCACGACCATTAAAGACAGTTGGAAATGAAAACTTCCTAGTTATGGACAACAGTGGTTCCCATGACATCTCTTCAGTGGACCACATCCATATCTTCCCAAATTGTTGCAGGTATTCTTCTTGGCAAAGGCTGAATCCATCATCAGAAATGTTTTGGACACATGCTCTGAAAGTCTTTCTTTCTATGATGATTTAAATAAAATCACCAACTTGAATAGGTTGAACAGGTGATTGGACAATCTTTTCTTCTCTTATAGACCTGCTTCCATTCATGGAACTTTCTTTAGGCTCACTTTTTGAAGTTTTAGCCACAAGCAGGACACCTTGGGCCAAAGCTTCAACATGATGAACACTTTGTGTCTGAGGAATTTGTTTAATATCAGTCCAGCGTTCTTGTAGAAAAACAGCTTGACTATTGACTGCCTCTTTAGGTACATAAATTACCTTAACTTTTTCCACTAACTTCATTGCACAGATTGAGAACTCGAAAGCACTTTTTTAGCACATCCTTTCTGGATAGAACAGCCCTTGCTACAGCACTTTTGATGGTGCCCCCCACACCGTCCACAGCACCCTTGCCATATGATGTGGCAAAAAAACTCCAGGTCGCTTTTGCATTGAAATCTTCAAAAAAAAACGATAAATTCCAAAGTTTGAATTTGTTTTTGAACTGGGCTATTGACCCGTCTGAAAAAATGTGAAACTTCTTTATTTCACCTTCTGTGCTTCACTTTTGGAGACAGATTTGCAACCAGTTTCTTCTCATTTTGTCTTCTCTGCTGGCTTCTCATCTTTTCCTTTTGTAGATATGCTTCTCGTTGTTCAGGGTTTTCTTTCAGTTTTGCATGAAATGCACGAACACGCTCTGTTGATGTTTGTGTCATGTTAGCTGCAGGGAAATAATGTATGTTGCTATACTGCATTTATATAATGACAAGAATAGGCACAAATATATTAAAATATAGGCCTAACAATAGTTTTATACCAGCTAACTATTAAAAAAAAAGAAATTAACCTAAACCACCGTCACAATCGTAACACCAACAGCTACCATAAATACCTACTAACATTGTCACAAATTTCATGGCAAGTTTCTTTTACAAAACCAAAAGTGAATTCCAGAATACACTTGCTATGATTAACTATTACAGTTACCAAATAACTTTTTTGCAATTTTTTGTTTCGGTTGTGACATTTTGATTTCACAAACATATAATGCTCATTTTAAATTCATAAATAAAAAAAATTAAAATTTATAATTCTCACCTGTAGAGTAATACCTTGTGGTCAACCTACATAGTGGCAGTCATTTTAGATGTCATGGATGAAGCTGTACAGTGCTGCCAATGTTGCCACTTTTTAAAATTTTTTTTCAGTTGTCATGGTTGCCTTGTTTCATGAGGTGTCACATCTGTATGTTGATGTTTATTGAAAATGAAGTTTATTTTAAAGTTCCACATTATTTTAGCTATCAAATGAGACATATAATAATGGAATATCTCTGACTTTGAAAATTGAGCTTCAGCACCCTATCTCATGGATTGGCCCGGCAGTGATATTGGAACTCTGGTTGTGGGTACACATAAATAATAACACATTACCCTACTTGCCTGCTTCTAGGTAAATTTGTTTTATTATGGCATTATCTTTCCGAATATGGTGATGCCCTTAGAAGGGCTTTAAAAAATAGCTGGTATTTTGAGTCCCTACTAAACTGACTGGACCAAAAGTCACGGGAAGGGTTGTCCCATTTGAAGACGTGCTGTGTATGACTCTCGAATGTTGCAGCCAGATGTGGCTTATGGTGCTAGTGTAGACGATATCTGAGCAGTCTATTACAGATAGGTGTGTAGTGAACATGGTAGCATATTGCGAATTAACAGTCTTTGAATGTGGGATGATAATCAATGCAAGACGCATGGGTCATAGCATATCAGAGATTACACAAGAATTCAGGTTTCTGAGGTCACCAGTGTCTAGGGTGGATCTTCACTATCGCAGAGACAATGTTTCCACAAGCGTAAACCGCCAGGACTACCACAAGCGTTTGACGAACGGACGTCATGTCACTTCAGCAGAGCTATATGGAGCGATTGATGGGCTACTGTGAGTCAGATTACCACCAATTTGAATGTGGGGCATCAGGAGCCCATTTCTATCAGGACTGTACAGAGACAACTGCACTGCATAGGCTTCAGGAGCTGATGACCAACTCGTGTCCTTTTGCTGATATCCCGACACAGAGCTCAATGACTGGCATGGGCCCGCGAACATCGTCACCAGACCATGGAACAGTGGCGGCTTGTAGCATGATCAGATGAATCCCGATTTCAGTTGTATCGAGCTTATGGATGTGTGAGAGTGTGGTGTATGCCCCATGAAGCTATGGCTCTTGCATGTCAACAAGGTTGTGTCAGGCAAGAGTGTGGGTCAATATCTCTCCAGAATGATTCCAACATCTCAACATGTTACTGCAGTTTGAAAGTTCGTGGAGGAGTTACTCACTATTAACATCACATCCAGTGCCTTCCCATGACTTATGGCCATTCAGTTTATATCACTAAGAACTGTACAGGGCTACTAGAAATGATTCATTCAATTTCAAAACTCTTTTTCTTCCAAAGTATTACACATACAGATATATTTTTATTTATTTTCATTATGATGAAATATACAAAATAATTTAGCATTTCCAGAAGCCGTTATTGGCTTATGTGAGTTTATAAATAAATATGAGAGGCAGTCATAAAGTTTTAATTATCACTTTGGAAAAATCAAGCTGCGACCATGAAACTTGGTGATGGTGTTAGTCCTCCTCTACATATTCGCCTTTCAATGCAACACATTTTCCCGAATGATGGATGACTTGGCAGAGACCTTGGTTGTAGAAGGTTGCGATTTGACTGTTCAGGAAACGTTCCACCTCGAAAATCATCTCGTCATCCTGGAAATGCCTGCCACGCAATGGTGAGGCAAAATTTGATTGCTCAAAGAAGCAGCATGTGTGAGTGTGCAGAATGAGATGGGGCATCATTGTGGAGCAAAAGGACTCACTTGGACAGCAGCAAGATGTTGAACGAAAGTAAAAATATAATTTCCGGAACTGGGAAAAACGCAAATAATGCAGAGGACCGAAAACAAATTTTTATAAGGAAAAAGGATGTGGATAAATTAATACTAATGCAAGAAATAAAACACTCTTTAACCACAACGAGTAAAAAGAAAAAATATTTTTTTTTTTTACTCGTTGTGGTTAAAGAGTGTTTTATTTCTTGCATTAGTAAGGTGTTGAACACTGATCCATGACTGATTTTCACTTTTTCCACTACTGTCTCGATTGTGGTACGCCGGTCTTTGAGCGCCAGGGGTTCCACTTCTCTTGAGATTCCTGGTTCTTCATGGAGAGATGGTCTGCCACTTAGTTGCTTATCATTCAGACTTGTTTGTTCACAAAGGACGCGTTTGCACCACCAAACCACTGTGTCATATGATGATGCATTTTGCCGTACACTCGCACCAACTTAGCATGAATTGTTGCAGCCTTGTTCCCCTTCAAATGCAGAAAACTAATCACCGCACAATACTCCATTTTATCAGTGAGCTGCACCATTTTTTTTGGTCGCTTTGGCGACGTGCTATAGTAATGTGGCATGAGGATTTCTATGTGTACCAGGACTGCAGACATGTATCGCATGCAAACAAAGAATTAATTATATAACTTTATTTTTTCGAGATGATAATTAAAACTTTGACTCCCCCCTCGTATACATAAATAAATAAATATACAAAATTCAAACACAATGTAAAAAGAAAACTTACCAAGTTTGCATTGCGATACACCAGTTGGCAGCATGAAAGGCACCAGTGCCTTTTAGAAAATGGTGATAATGCAGGAAAAGGGTTTTGTGAAACATATATATGAGATCCAAGTCTTTTATTACAGCATGCATCAAGAATCGAGTACAGAAAAGAATCGTCATGTAGAACAGAGCATTTTGTAGGGTTATCGGCAGTTTAAGGACACTGCTAAATAGAAAAGCACTGGTCGACCAAGCATGTCAGCTGGACATACATGAGGCATTTGTAGAGTGTGAGAAAAACTTGGTTAGTTTACGGTTCTTTTTATGTATCAATTATATTTACGTGTGTAAATACTTTGGAAAATACAGTGTTTGAAATTGAATGGATCATTTATAGTAGCCCTGTATTAGAACTTGGATTTCACAATTACAACCAAACTTTCACAATTATGTCATGAAATGGAGAGGTCTCTTTATTGTCCTTCTTGATGAAGTTGATGGAGGCATTGCAGTACATAGTGGGAAAGAGAAAACACAGAATTCTGACCGGTTTAGCCTTTTATTCCTGGCTTTGTCAAGGATACAAATGAAGAGGCAAGACACCTTATTTGGCAGAATACATAGTCAGTGATTGGTGTATAAAATAAAGAGGCAAATGCCTTAATTTACAGAACATGGCAGCCTCTGATTGGTAAAATGTGATGGACCAACTGAAAAAACAATAGAATTAGTGAATGAGGATAGAACATAAATTTGGAAAATTGTAAGCTATCTAAAATAATAATAAAAAAAAAGAAAAAAGATAACTACAACAAATAAAAATAAAATAAAAAGAAAGAAAATGAGAGCATAAAATATGTAAAACAACTACATTAAATTGGCAATGCACATCAGCATAGAATGGATGTCGAAAGTGGTTTGTGTATTGATCAGTTCATCTGGTGATGCACGTTTGGCCTTTAACATGGATTTTTCACTTACATCAGGTCGTTGCATAACAAAGATACAATTTTATTAGGGTTCAATGATCACAATGGCTGCTGTCTTTAGTTAGACTGTCTTAAGTGTCATATGTTCTACAAATATCTTTATATTGCGCAAATATCAGGTCGTTACATATCAAATGTCGGATTTCGAGGTGGGTTCCGCGCTTCAGCACGGTTTCCACATTTAGTAGCAAGAATCCATAACAAAGTGGTACATTCCCAGAGATAAACTTATCAGCGACCAGCTGCCTGAAATTTGCATGTCTGCGATGATATTTAATAGCGTTTGAACACAAGCGAAGATAGTCATGACTTCATACGAATTACAAGTTCAGGTTGAATCACACTGCATCCGACGCCTCTCGAAACATCAGTAAGGTATTTGGTGTAGGCACCATAAACGTACGTACTGTCCAACGTTGGTTCTGAAAATTCTGGTCGGGAGTGACAGACCTGGCAAATGAGCCATGCTTCATACCGCCCAACGTGTTGAATGACGCTGATCTGAAGCGATCTGCGGAAGAGGACCCGTCAAAAACTGTTCGGGACTTGGCAGGGGATCATGCTGTATCAGTGTCGACTGTCAGTAGACACCTTAGGACCATCAGCAAGGTGAAAAAGCAGGACAAATGGGTCTCACATGAACTTACGGAAAACTAAAAAGAACGTCGGTTGGAGGTGTGTATGGAATTGCTTTTGCGCCATGAAGAAGCTGTGATTCTTGATCGCATTGTCACCTGCGACGAGAAGTGGCTCCTATACGACAATAGCAAATGGTCAGCACAGTGGCTGGATCCTGATGAACCCTCACGACAGTTCCCTAAACCCCCGTTGCACCCCAGGAAACTCATGGTTACAGTTTGGTGGAACATCAGTGGTGTAGTGCATTACAGCTTCCTGCAGCAGGGGGAAACGATACCGCTGCGACCTATTGTTGTGAACTGCTTCATATGTACACAAAACTGTGTAGCAGTTGTGCATCACAAAGG
This sequence comes from Rhysida immarginata, assembly GCA_023313115.1. Taxonomy (NCBI): domain Eukaryota; kingdom Metazoa; phylum Arthropoda; class Chilopoda; order Scolopendromorpha; family Scolopendridae; genus Rhysida; species Rhysida immarginata. The sequence goes on along the minus strand of JAHWFO010031028.1, from coordinate 3,107,690 downwards.
CGTCTTTCTGCTGCATGACAACGCGCGTCCGCACGTTGCACGAACGACCGTGCAGGCGCTACAGGCTCTGGGCTATGAGGTGCTTCCAATTTTCTCCGGAGGAAAACATTCCTAACCAAGCAGACGTCGAAAACGCATTCCGGGCGTTTATTGAGTCCCGTGACCATGGACTCTTATCGGAGAAGGCTCAAGAAGCTGCCAAATCGTTGGCAACAATGTTTGGATTGCAATGGGGATTATTTCGAATAGCACGTTTGTAGGTGTCCTTTCTAGAGGGCCATTAAAGATGACCTCTGCAATCCGACATTTGATAATGCAACGACCTGATAATAATTTAATATATTCAACCTTTATATAATTTCATCACTTCACCAACAGTTCAGTTGCACAATCCTTTAACGTCCATAGGTCTTGATGGAGCATTACCTTGCAACCTTTTGCCAACTGCAGATAAGAAGGGAGTCTGTGTGCTTCGTCAGATGATGCCTCCCAAGCAGCAGCATAATTGTGTTCAGTAGCAATAAATGTAACAGGTACACCTAAGTTACGAAGGCATGATTCGTTGTGTTCCGAAATTTTCTTATTGCGAAACATCAATGTAATGGCGTTAGAAAAATAGGCTGTCTCGTTAAGATTGTAACTTACAAATCTAGATTTTAACGGAAGAAAGTCACTTTCACACACTTTACCAATTGCGAGACGATTGAGTAGTTCACGAAAAGGTGCCTGGTTTTCACTTACTTGACACAGTTGTTGGCATGCCAATTTTCCTTGAACAGCAAAAGTAGACGATGGATTCGGTTGCCTATACATGGGTGTATCACCAACAGGTTGCAAATGATTAAAGTCGTCCGAAAGCAGCAATGCATATCCGCCAAGAATTTCATGTTGTTTTTCTGGATTTGCTTGACAAAGTCGGTTGTCTATTTTGCCCAGCAAGTTCAGTCCAAGCATTGAGAATTTGCCAACAACAATTATCTTTACTGAATGCATTGACAATTGAAACTCGCGTTCGGCTTCACCACATAGCACGGACATCACGGAGCTCAACCCGAACGTTTATGTTTATTATTCTACAATGACATCACAATGTCCGTTTTTTTTTTAATACAAACCACCTTCAGGCACCACACAAACTGTGTGCGAGATTTGGCTGCTATTGCTTTAGTGGTTTTGACGTGATGGCGTTACTATGGTGACTGAAAAGGAGCAATGCTCCAATAATGCTCTCTTTGAATCTGGTGGCAAAGTTTGAAAGCTTGGTTTAAATATGTAAATAAGTATATGTTCTATCCTTATTCACTAATTCCATTCCTTTTTACAACGCTTGTATAACTTTCACCATTTAGATCATGTTTGGTGGTTTGAGTCATGTTTGGTGGATGAAATCTTGCGATCAATATTTCAACCCCTTCCACTAGTCCGATTTTGCTGAAATTTTGTACACATAGTAAAGTCGGTAACAATGCATGAATCTAAAATAATTTTTCAAAGAATCCAAATGGGGGAGGGGGGGGGAATTAATATGAAATAGAATTGGCTTATGTTTGCTCAAGAGATGGCGCTATATGAACCTAATTTTGACATAAGCGTTTTTTTTGAAAAAGTTTTTTTTTTCTTCACTTGTTCGATTGGCTCATGACAATTTACCAATCAGACTCTTTTGGCATTTTCTATAAATTTAGGCATTTGCCTCTTTATTTTGTATCCACCAGTCACTGACCTATGTATTTAACTATATTCTGCATATGACGCATCTTGCCTGCCTCTTCATTTCTATCCTTGACAAAGCCAAGAATAAAAGGCAAACCATTCAGAATTCTGTGTTCTCTTTTCCACTATGTAACTCGAGGTCTCCATCAACTTTCACAATTATGGTATGTTATCTTTCAAGACTTAATGAAGTAGTCTTAATTTCTGTTGGATTTTTCTCTGCATCCTCTTCATTTTTTTTTAAGCAGATTGCAGAATTCTGTAGAAACTTTCTCAAAAACTCTTTAATCCATTGGTGTTTTCTTGATTTTTAAGCAGGTCTATCATGCTTCTGTAGCTCATAAATGTTTTGAAATCTCAAACCTTTTAAGTAAAAATTTAGGTTGCAATACATCACGATTTGAATGAGATCAAAATTTTTTCAATTAGCATTTGTAATCTTTTATGATTGCTCATAAAAGCAAATTAATTTTTTAAATTTTGACTGAAACTGAAGAAAGACTGCATAAAAGAAGTTACTTTTGCTCTGTAGGATTAGCATTCCCATTTTATATGAAACAATATTATTACTATTGATATGAAGCTATATTAATTTTTTATTTTTTTATTACTGATAAGTGTGAAAATATTAATTCCTTTAATTAATGTGTAATGAATATTGTAAAGAAATGTAAAAATGAAAAATAGTTAAATATACTCTTAGGCAACAATTTTTTGTTAAAGAATAACAAAGATTATTTGTACAGTCAAATCCCATTATAACGAAGTTCAAGGGACCATTGGTTTACTTCGTTATAATGAAAACTTCGTTAAATCGAGATTGCAAATTAATTTGAGAATAAATGAAAAATAGCTTATTTTAAATCGAGAATATTCATTTTTTAATGTTTTATCTGTAATTATGGCAAATATCAATCAATATTAGCGTTTTAAATGTACAGTTAGGATTGTGAAATAATCTATGCATCAGCGTTGGCCTCTTTTCTAGCTTTTAGTCTCTAATTTTTGATCTTGTCTCTAAAAGTATCTTTTTCAGGAATTTAGTCTATACAGTCTCTTTGTTTTTTGTTTTTTGTTTTTTTTTAAGCATCTACAACCATTTTTACTTACTTACTTACTTACTTTTCAAACCCGCTTATCCGTTAGGGTCGCGGGGGCAGCAGCCCTATGGAGGATCTCCAGCGATCGCGATCTTCCGCCATCAGGCGCATGTCCTCCCTGGTAATATCCAAGCGACTCGAACCCAGATTCTCCAGGTAGTCTAGCCACCTGGTTCTAGGCCGACCCCTTGGTCTCTTACCCACCGGCTTGGAAAATAACAACTGCCTAGGAAGACTAGTTTGCGGCATCCGAATCACGTGGCCATACCAGCGCAACTGAGACCTCTCAATGCGGAGAAGTAGCGGCTCAACACCTAAAGATTCCCTTATTGTATTGCTGTACACTCTATCTAGTAGGGTAACACCTGCAACACCTCTCAGAAATCTCATTTCGGCCGCTTGTACCCGCGATCGCACTCTTTCGGTCATTACCCAAGCCTCATGACCATAGGTGAGAATGGGGACAAAGAT
>JAHWFO010031028.1:3076876-3094222 GCA_023313115.1 Rhysida immarginata | reverse complement strand
GCTATTCTTTTCTGATGGGCTCCCACTACTTGCCTTTGTCACGAATAATTATCATCTGTGATATTTTTAGGATGAAGAAGCTGGTTATGTTCCATTTCAGATTAAGAAGCATAAAACCACGTTTAAAGTTGAAAATGGTGGGAATTTCTGAAAAAAATTTTCCCTTTTTTAATTTAAACATGTAGATTTTTTTTAAAAAGAAAACTCTGACTCATACATTATTTTTTTTTCTTTTTTGATCTGCATCAAATGTTATTTGGCTAAACAATAGTAATTTCTTTCTCCTTTCTTTGAAAATGCATTAATTTATTTCTTTACACTAGAAATGAACGGGTATTTGCCAAATACTTATTTGTAATAACATAAAACTATATACATATATATATACATAAATATATATACACAAACAGTTCTCGCATAAAACAAGAACAAGCATATGGTTGACATAAAGGAAACCTATGCCAGGCAATCAGTCTTAATGGTTCATATTTTATTATTGTAAATGCATACTACTATGGATTTTAATGATTGTAATTGCAAAGACTTCCAGGATTTTGATTTTTGTAAATTGATATTAGAAAAGAAATAACATAAATTTTCTTGCTATTTCTGATATTTTGTGTAAAATTATGTAAACTTTTTTTCCATAATGTTTTTTGTATAGTTAAAATGAAATTTGATTTATTTTGTTGTTTGTAAAATGTTCTATAGCAACTTGGAAATTAATAGTTCAATTTTATTAATTATTTAAAAAAGTAAAAAAAAAAATATATAAAAAAACAAAAAAACAAACTTGAATTAAAAAATATACAAGGAAAAGGAAAACAGGGAGGGGGGAAAAAAAAACAAAACAACCAAAACAAACAAAAACTGAAGAAAAAAACCCAGCCCTTTATATACAATTGCTTCCATGAATCATTATTGTTTATATAGAGGAGATATTATTCTTATTTTTTAAAGAAGTGAATTAATGAAGAAATTATTTTGAACCAGAAGGGGGAAAACTACAATTTGATAGGCTTTTTTACCCATTTAGTATCTTAGTATTTGAAAGTTTTTATCTCGCTATCTAATGTAAGAGGATGTAGGAAAATAAATTATGTTTCAATAGTTGAATTATTTACAATTCTTAATATAATTGTTAAGATCTGCATTAATGAACTGACATCGATTTTGTTAAACACTTTTTCTGCATTAATGTTTTTAGATGAAATTTATTAAATCATTTTTATTTTATTGTTTTAAAAAGGAACATTTTTTTTTTCTTTTTTTAATTTTAGTTTGGAAATAATGTTACTTTTTGGAAATAAGTTAAATCTACTACCTTTCCCATTTTTTATGTATTTTTTAAAATCGAAGTCAAACACAAAAATTTATTTTATTATGATGGTGTAAATTGATATTAAACACTGTATATGTAAATAAATATAAACTTTTTAAAGAACTTTTGAATTTATCTTGTGTATAAAAAGTAACAGCTGGATTGAATTTTCTTAAGAACATTCAATATCAAAGGAAAAAAAAAAAAATAGGGGGGAGGGGGAAATTGCAGTTCTTTTATCCTTTTCATTTTTATTTATTTTTAACATGTAAATGTTAAGTTTACAAATACGAGCCATTAATAACATCTAATACTTAGCTTTACGTTTATGTAATTTTATTTACTAACTTTTTTTTTAGGTGCTCATGATTTCTATACCAAATGAAAACAATATTCAAGAATTGGATTATTTATTGTAATTGAATTGTTTAGAAATGTTTTCTTGAAGCCGCTCATTGTGAGAACACCTCAACGTTGTAAATATACAAATGTTTAATTCAGTTTTCCCAAAGGAGATTTTTTTAAAGCAATTTTGATATTTCATTATCAGGAACTAGGAAAGAATAATAAATTCATATCAATTATTATATATTTTTTAGGAATCATACCATTAATATCTAATTATTTATTATAACATTTCCAGTCTTTTATGAACAGTCAAAGAAAATGTTTATTTGCCATAAAATTTATTTCCCAAAAAAAAAAAGTTTTCTGAACGTTATTTTGTATCAACTATTGAAAGGATATAAAGCCTTTTCTCATTAACTAACGTGGTATCTTTAAAGGGGATATAAATGAATATTATTTTTTTTAATTTAATGATTTTCTTGACACTTTGCAAAAATAATGTAAAGTTTAAAAGTCTGCCTGAGAAAAATGATTTTTCTTACACTAGATTTTGTGCTTCTTATTACAGTCGGGTTGATAAGAAGTAAACACAGGCAGTCTGTTATAAATAAAATTCATTTAAATTTGCAAAGTGTATTTTGAACTATTGGTTTTCTCGTGTTTTGTTCATAAAGATGATTTGTCATTAAGAAATAAATCCTATATATATGTGTTTTCTATTGACACAACATTGATTAAAAAAAAAGTTCCTTTGTAAAAGTTTATTTTGTTTGTACAAATTTTTTACTTAACAGCAAGAGAAAAAAAAAAGATAATAAAAGATATTCTGTAAATATGTAACATATGTAACTTTGAATAGTTATATTGAAGAAACAAATCTAATGTTATGGTAAACATGCGGCTATTGTTTTCAACAAGTATGAAAATTAAATTTATTACTGTAATATTCATTTTTTTTGTTAACATTAAAGTCGTTTTCAAGGAAATTCTTAAATTCTGTTTTATACTTTTTATTTACTTTCCTTTTTTTTAAATAATAAATATTCAACATGGTCTGTTTTGCCAAAAACTAATGAAACAAGAAAGGGTACTTTTAGTGCCAACACGTATCGGTAAATCTATCATGGGCTAAACTACATTTAGCAAACAAGAAGATGGATTTACAAAAGGAGAAAACACAACATTATTTGCTGGTGACATCATTAATTAAGGTGCGTCCCATAAAGATAAGGCCACCTCAAGAATTGCTTGTTTAATAAAAACAACAACAGTTTGTATTAAATATATTATTTTATTCAAATCCTGCAAACATTGTTAAGACAACAAAAAGAAAAAACTTTAGCCATACATTACAATAATGGAGAAAAAAATTAAAACGAAATTTGCACAGTAAATTTCTGTCCCATAAAGTTAAGGCCACTTACAATTAATGCCAACAAAAAGTTTTCTACCACATTCCCTTTGGCATAGGAAACAACTTCAGTATCCTATGGGGCCACCATTGTTCTTAATGACCTTAAAAATACGTTGTGGCATTATTTGTACAAGCTTCACACAAGTTTCAATAGTGATATCCTCCCACTTCTGAATGATGGCTTGCTTCAAATCATTTGTTGTTGAATATTGTCGCCCACCTTCATAAACAGCTCTAGCCAGCATTCCCCACATGTTTTCCATTGGATTTAAATCTGGAGACATGGCAGGCCAATCCATCACAGGCACCCCATTTGCCAGAAACCATTCATATGTAGTTTTTGCTTTGTGGACAGGGGCATTATCCTGCTGGAAAAAGTTATTCTGTCCGAGGTTGAATCCATAAATGGCAGGAGAAAATCAGCCAGCAATTTCTGGCAGTCAACTGCTTTCATTCTTCCACTGACTAAAGCAATACGTGTTTTACCAAAACTGGTAAATCCAGCCCATACCATCACGGAGCCACCTCCTTGTTGTCGTTTGGAAAATATGGCTTTTTCCTTACGCAAATCTTGCCAATGGTATTGCCAACCATCAGGGCCATCCAGGTTGAATTTTTTCTCATCACTGAAAATTACACTATTCCAGACTCCAGTCCAACTCATGCGCTCCTGTGCCCACTGTAAACGTTTCACCTTGTGATGAATTTTCAGCGATGGTGCAGCCTTTCGTTTTGTGAATTTCAGGTAGTCACCTGAATGTACTACCCTGCCAACTGTAGATTTCGATACTGCTACATTATCCAATGCAGCTATTTTGCGAAAAGAAGTTCAGTTCTGTATTACCTCACGTACAATTAGACGCTTTGCACGTTGTGTAACCTTTGAAGGGTGACCTGATGATTTCTTTGTGCCATAATCTTTATCAAGCTTGAGGAAATTAGAGATTACACATCTAGATCTTCAGATTTTTGGCTGATTTTACGAATTGAGTTACTCTCAGAGTGTAGTGTACGAATTGTACCTTTCTCAAGGTCTGTTAAAGGTTTACCTTTTCCCATTTGTTGGATATTTCTTTTAAACTATCTACAGATGGTTTTTCAAATAGTGCGCCATTTGTAAATTAGATTATTTTTCCAACTGTTGGCATTAATTGTAAGTGGCCTTAACTTTATGGGACAGAAATTTACTGTGCAAATTTCATTTTAATTTTTTTCTCCATTATTGTAATGTATGGCTAAAGTTTTTTCTTTTTGTTGTCTTAACAATGTTTGCAGGATTTGAATAAAATAATATATTTAATACAAACTGTTGTTGTTTTTATTAAACAAGCAATTCTTGAGGTGGCCTTATCTTTATGGGACGCACCTTACATCCAGGGGTATTTCTCCCCAGACCCAGACTAATTTAGGGTCGCACTCAAGAGCATATCTAATGGGATTTCAAGCATTTATTTGGAATTGTAATGTTGTCGCAGGGAAAATGTAGTTGCCATGCGTTCCATAATGTTCATGTTGACAAAAAGAATAAAAATGTTTCTAAATGCCTTTTGATTTAAGAGAAAAATAGTGTTGAGGGATTAATTATGAGGAACTGGCTAAAGTAGGAAATAAAGTCTGGTTCACACTACAATGGATTTTGATTACACAGCAAACGTCAAAGGCAAGTGTAGTTTCCATCGTGAAACTGTCTTCATCATTCTCAGAAGCACTGAGAACACTGAAGTGAAAGAACGGTGGAATCCTGTCTTACATGTTGAAGATCGAAACTGTTTTTACATGTAGTCTGGTTTGTCCTAAATTACGATAAATTTTTGTCATAATTGAAATCTTCACTGTTTATTAAGGCTTCGTTATCGAAATGCATGGACATGTCTCCACTAGGTCATCTATGTGGTATTGAGCAGCCATTTTAAAAAAATGACACACTTTTAGCTGTGGGACATTATGTAGGGATGACGTCAGATTTTAAATTCATTTGGATTAGCTACTGCTATCATTTGCTGTCACATATGATGACAAAAATGGAACTAGGTTCTATCCTGTTTTTCACGTGTTTTCTTGACCTCAGTTCCATGCTCTCAACATCTTCATGGAATACATCATAATGTGAATCAGATTTAAGATGTTTTTTTTATTGTGAATGTGAATCCAATGTATTTTTTTTTTTATTTTATTTTTTTTTTATTCAGTGTTAACTTTAAGTACCTGTACACAAAAGAAACAGGTGTAGATCAATAATAATAATAATCAATAATCAAAAATCAGCCATCGAGAAAGTTTGTATAGTTCTAACAGGTATTCAGGAAAGTGTTAGGTTTGCTTCCTGAGGGTTCAGTTAGTCATGTGTAGGGAAAATTATTTTTTGCTTCAAAGACAAACTCTTCTGTAATTCTTAAGAAATTTACTATTTTCTCCATTATTTGAAAATTTTAAAAGTGAAATAAAAATTCCAAATATAGACTGTAGTTATTAAAAGGAATATAAGTTAAGTAGTCTTGACTTAACAACACAGGGGCCCATAATGCCATTTACAAGTACATGTATTTTAGAATATTTTTTATAACATATTTATTAAGGAATTGGCATGAGGAAAACCTCTGAAGTTCTCGAAAGTCTGCTAGCTACAATTCTACAGCAGACGTTGACTTGTACTGGGATACTGCTGTGTATTTTAACCAACTCTTAATTCGCGTAGGTCTTGCATAATTTTTACACAACAATAAACTTTACCCTACCAAACTTTATAACTAACAGTCAACTCTGCAAAAAAAAAAAAAAAAATTATTTTTTAGAATTTTAAGATAAAGTGTTTCATACCTGTAATACATGTAGTTATTAAACAATTACATAGACTTTATGGGTCATGCAAACAATAATTCTATAATTAAATAAAAAGTTTGAAAAAGGGTTTGCATTAATAAAATCTTCTTGGTTCTTTGTTTGATAAATATAACCATCCCACAAATGTAATTTCAAGTATATCTCGAAAGAAGCCAGACCTAATCCTCCCTACCTTTCTGTAATCCTGGGTAATGCTGTCGAAAACATCCCCTCCCCCTCAAGCATTATGTAATTGAAGGGCCACTCATGCCATTTGGTTCCTAGAGGGCCTCTTAATAATGATTACAGGGAAGTTCTTAACCTATAATTAATAAATAAATTTTAAAAAATGATCTTGAAAACTGTATGTGAGGCTTTGCATAATAGTGTATGCTCCAAATTACTTCTATCACCATAATGCATTGCACTACCAGGCACCCTGTACAATAGTAAGATTTTATTTTAATACACTATTTCAGAAATAAAATTCAACCCATGGAAAAGCTTCAAATGAGAAAAAAACTTTGCACCCATCTAGAAAAGTTTATTTTAACTTCAATTACACATGTCCAATGGCTGAATATACAGGGCATTGCAGATAACTACAGATCAGTATAACGGGAAGCCTACCCGCTCGATTACAGGGGCTGGCTCGACATCAAATGATAATTGGGTAATTTTATCAAAAACATGACAGTTTTGACGTTCACCCCCCCCCCCCCGCCCGGACGGGGGAACCGCTGGCTGCTGTAGGCCACCTTCATCTCCCTCCATTCTCCCAATCGACCGAGCCGGCTCCTGCAGTCGAGCGGGTAGGCTTCCTGTTATACTACCCTGTAGTTATCTGCAACACTCTGTACAGAGGGTTTAATAGTAGATCCACCATGTTTAGCAATACATTTGTTTACGTGATGTGGCATTGAATTGGGGTATTGCGGTCCTTATGGTATTCACCAAAGTCCAGATTTTTTTTCCATTTTGAGGTCACTGGAGAGCATAAATCCAATGTCCAATCATGTCCCACAGATTCTCACAGGAGAGAGGTTTGGAGATCGGTCTGGCCAAGGAAACATTTAGAGATTGTGTTGGACACCTTGCAAAGCATATTTTCTGAAGTTCCGTGTGTTTGCCTATGTGTTGTCTTGTTGAAAAATAGCATATGATAGAACTTGAATATAGGGTAATGCAAAGGCCTGCCGTACCTAGTCGGCATACTTGCTAGGCTGCCAAAGTTCCATTATACATACTAGAGGTGGCTGGTTGTTGTAGCTGATAGCATCTCTAACCTAACCTAACCTAATCTACATTGACAATCTCAGGATCAACCTGATTGCTATTTTGCTTCCACAGTGAGAGGTAATAATTGCCGAGATGGAAGTGAGATTCATTTGTAATGCCAGGAAACTGTAGCAAGACATTACTACAAGTGTCCATGACAACATCATTGAATGGAAACAAGTGTCCATGACGATGGTTTAGTGTTGGAACAGGGTTCACAAAGTTTGCCTTGCAAGCCAGTTTGTCTTAGCCAATCTATGACAAACTATCTTTGTCCAATATTGGAACATCCAGTACTCCCTCTATACTCAGCAAAATGATGTCAACTGTGGATTGTGGGATCGCTATGGCTTGACGTTGCATAAACATGACATTTGTCTATGTGTTCCACTCCCATTACATCGTTCATTTTTTGTTCTTCAAATCACTGTCTCCAACTTTGACTAATGGTTGGTTGGTTGGTTTGTTTGTTTGGTCTTAACGTCCTTTTCAACTGCTATGGTCATTTCAAGACGGCGTTATAGGGGCTGGAAATTTTGCCTCGCAAGGGTTCTTTAATGTGCAGCCGGCAAACGACTACACGGGCCAATGGCTTTACTTCCCTTCCGAAGGAAGTGTGTGATCTCAGGATTTTCCCCCTGAGAAAATCCTCGTCATCCTCAGCCAGGGGCAAACCCGCATCCTCAGGCATCAGAGTCAATCACACAACCACTGAGCTAATGGTCAGTAGGGTGATGCATCCTGTCCAATTTCTGCTACAGTATGATGCAAAGACCAACTTGCGGTATGCAAACTTATACCATATAGACGCGCTTTGACCGGCATGCCGTATATAATCGAGGATGACCAGGGGGCCGTAAAACCCCGTTTTATATGGCATGCCGGAGAATTCGAGACAGAAAATTGGGTTTCCTCCTCACTAGTTGGCGCTTGTTGTTTCTTCAGTTTTAGAGCACTGTATATAGGACAATATACAGTGCTCTACTTCAGTTTGACAATGGCGGATGATTTAAATTCTGGGGCAATTACTGGTAACCCTTCTTCTGATATAAATGACAACAGGACAGGCTGGAACTCGACAGACTGTGAAAGTAGTGATACTGATCGTTCAGATGACTAATAACTTTTCCTGTCTTTTTTTCATTTTCTTGTTTTGTTTGGTGGTATTTGGATTGCTTGCATTTGTCAAGCGTGTTCTCATTGTATTTAGATTGTTTTCTCATTTTCAGAATGTTCCTCCTGTTTAACTTAATTTGTAATATTTGTAAGCTGCATATCAAACGCAGCTAATTTTATGTATGCCCATAAATAACAGTTTAATATAATCATCCTACGTTCGACCTAAACAAGAATAAACTTCGTTATTTGATGTTACTTTACAACGCAACACGAAACTGAAAATCCACCCATTTGGGTGGTTCTCGGTGGAAAAAAAGAAAATTTGGCCAAAAATGCGCACGAAACTAAAAACTCATAAATTTGGGTGGTTTTTCGATGGAAAACAGGAAAATATGGCAAAACGTGTGCACGAAACTGGAATTCCACCCAAAAGGATTTATAAACACAATGTAATTAATAATTATTGAAAAAAATATTCACATTTTGCAGCCCTCTTCACTTTTTTCCGGCATGCCAGTTTAGGAACCAGAAAAAGGAGACAGGAAATTTGGTGAACCTCAGATTTTCCGGCATGACCGTAAAAGCGCGTCTATACGGTAAGTAAATCTCAAGTAAAGTCATCTGCTTGAAGAAACTATCATCGATGGCATATTAGAGGCATTTTTACATCTTCAGCTTTGTTCTTACATGAATATTAGCACACAAATCACTTTTTGTAGCAGCTTAACAGACTACCTGTTCCCCTCTTTATCACACTTTTCAATGAAATCATTGAATGGAAACTGCAAAAAAAAAATTGCATAACTCTTGCACCTTCAAATTTGCATGGGTATTACGAAATTTGCATGAAAATACAAAGGTTAGGTCCTAAGGGAGATACACTTTCAAAAGGAATTGACAGGGATGCATTCAAAAGATGACCACTTAGTGATTGAAATTTACAGGGTGAGCATAAATTATTGGTACAATAAAAAATGTTCATAACACACTATACCCTGCCTCCGCTTTAGTTAAGAGTGATGTCACGAGTGAAACGGTTATAGTTCATCCGCATGAAGAAATAGTTCGAATAATTTTCTATATAAAAAGTTCAAAATTCTTTCTGCAATCATACTTCATATTTTTTTTCTCGATATAATAAAAAATCGGCAGATAGAAAAGCCATTTGATGAAATTAAAAAAAACAAACTAATTAAAATGAAGTTGATCTGTAGTTGAGATTATTTGAATGTAAAACGAAAATGGCGGCGTCTTGTTCCTACATGAAGAACTAATGTGAAAGAGATGTGTCAGAAATCGAAGATGATAGAGTTTAAAATATTTTAAACATTAACTTTAAAAAAATGATATCGGACAATGAATTCGACTAATCTACTTCGAGAAGCCACGTGATTATAGGATGGTCTAGCATAGTACAAGTCTAACGGCGGAAGGATACGATGCTGTGCACTATGCCCGGTAAATGACGTCGTTCCGTGACGTCACTCTCAACTGAAGCCGAGACAGGGTATAGAAAAGCTATTTTTACACAGTTTGCAACAATGAAAACAGAAAATCTCAGTTTTTAGCAACTTCCATTAAAGTGATCCCAGCATGCAACACGGTATTGCATCATAATCAAAATAGCAACTCCCAAGCGGAAAACAATTTAAGTGATATCTATGGTTATGGGAATTAAAATCTCTGATTAAAGTTCAACAATGTCACTGTTTGGAATATGGAGAAGACTCGCATGATAAGAGATCATTAAATGGATGGCTCGATACAGGAGATGCTCAATACACTTGGAGAGAGATTAAATACCACCTAGATATTTTACGGGAGCTCATATCGAGGTCTGACTGATTTGTGGTGATACGACTATGACTGGCATAAAAACATTGAGAGTTTCCGTTTTCACTGTTGCAAAACGCATAGAGATAGCTTTTCTAGTTATAACGTTATGAACGTTTATGATACCAATAATTTATGCTCACCCTGTACATTTCTGCTGTGTTGAATACATTATTTTCTGGACATGTGTTGCCTTCTCCCTTCTATTCTTGGTTGAAGTATCCACAGCTCGTCAAGGTTAGTTTCCACTTCATTTTAACTTATGGGTGTTATTCAGTGGATTGCACATTACTCAGTTATCCTTTTATCAGAAAGTAGTTCAAGAAGATGAAGGTAATTGAAATTCCTAAATAATCTTGTCCAAAGTGGGATATGATTGTCTGTGGATAACTTTTTCATAGACAAAAGGTTAAAAAAATAAAAAATTGCTATTCCTGATGAGACCTTAGTATACATAAAGGTTTTTCAGACTTAACAAAAAATGTGAAAAAGTAAAATCAGAGCTTAAATTTTATTTATCAGATCACAGTTAGATACACAATGAGATCACAGTTAATCTTATCTATAATTTTACAAAAATGAACAAATACAACATTAGAGAAAATAATTTTTAACTTAGATCATTTTGTACACTATTCTTTTTAACATTTGCAAAGATAACTTGAAAATAGCTTAAATATTATTCAACAGTTTTATAAATCTTTTAGAATTTTATTAAACATGAGAGTTGCATTATTCAAATTTATATCAGGCATTATCCAAAAATGTTTTTAAAGTCTTACAAATAATACTGTGTTTAATACCTTATGAATTATTTTCACCATATTTAAATGGTTTTTACCCAAATATTTTCTCTGTTAATTTGAGTTAACTTTAGTTAGCTCGTTTATTGGAATATTGCATCAGATCATTCACTACTGAAAACTTAACTGTTAATACTATACATAATAAAATGTACTGGACCCAATTTATGATGTACAAGATTACCATGATTAAATAGTGCCTGATTAGTATTTATCAGGGGAAATTAGGTTAACCATCTGCCTGGTATCCAAAAATTACAGATCTGTCTGCTGAAGCAGTTGTATTTTTAATAAATTATCTACTGGATAAAATATTGATTATTTTAGTTTGAACGATTTTACACCTCTTTATAAATAAGTTTTTAAACTCTTCAAAAAATTTCTCACTTTCATCAACACCACATTTAGGCTGTGGCCTATTAGATAACAAGGATAAAAAAAATTTATCAATATATGTAAAATTAAAAAAATGTACAATTAAGCATTTTAAAATACCTTTCTAAAATTTTAAATGTACAAACTTTTGAAAATGGCATTTAAAATGAATTATGATAAGCACTTCATCATATATTTTTTACAATGAATTGGAATAAAAGTTGTTTAATAATACTGTAACATGGTACTCATTGAATGTATACATCTTCTCGGTAAAATTTGAACATTAATTTAATGACTGATACTAATAAGAGGAAGTAGCATTAATAATTCATTTAACAGTTGAGGAGATAGTAGATAATATTGTACAGGGTGATCATTTTATCATGCAACACAACTTTCTATATGTTAGGACAATATGTTTGTTTGTTGTAAAGGGCTAAAAGTACTATTTGAAATGTGGTAGATGGCTCTCAAGATCGGTATTGCATAGGTGTGGTAAGTTGAGTAGAAGAACTGCCAAAAGAACACTGTTTTTTGGTAGTGTCTTACTGACATTACATTATGCCATTTTCAACGGCACAAGGGGCATTTTCAAAAGTTGAGAATGGACATTTTGAACAGCTACTGCAACGATATATATCATTCGTTATTATTTGTTATCTGTATCTCTCTTTCCTATTTAACACATGATAATGAACACAAGTTGATGCCAGGTTACGTGACAAAATGATCACCCTGTATGAGAAATTACTGTATAAAAAAATTAATTCTCCATCATAGACTAATATGCTGGAAGACTATAAAGTTGTGGCTTCCACAAAATACTTTTCTACGCATAAATGCTGAAAATACTGAACCAGTCTTTAAATTTACTTAATAGTACTGTAATACAGTAAAACAAAACTTTAATAAAGAAGAAAGCAGAAAAATCAAAATAATTGTCAAAAATATTACAATGTTTAATCAAAAATAAATTTTAAATTATTTAAATTATTACATAAAAAAGTAGAAATAGTTTTTAAAAATATTTATTTACTTGTAAACAGAAACATCACATGTTTAATCTCTTAAATAGTTGTTTGATAAATTAATTCAAGTTTCATATATTTCAAATATTTGGAAAGAAGAATATACAATAATAAAACGAATAATTTAAAAAATTATAATAAATAAAAGAATAGAAATTACAAAGCATATAAAAGGGAAATAAAACAGGCCAGATGGCTAGGATTTGATTCCTGAAATGTGGCATAAAATAAAACACTTTAAAAAAAAGAGAATCAAAAAAGATTCCTGGCCTATGGAGATTTATATTATGACACCACTCCAAATTTCTTTTAAATTATGAAGAAGTTAAATATGGAGTATTTTATGATACTAAGATATTTCTATTCTTATTTTCTTTCATTTTTATGTTAGCAGAATATTGTGACACACTAGGTCTCAATCCACAACAAACAGACTATTGATATTTTTCAATCATACTCCTTACATTGGAGGCAGTAACATGAACTAATAATCCTATCATGGAGGCTTTGAACCAATTTTTTAATACTCTCAGAATTTTCATCACAGCTTCACAGCTTAAAATTTTCAGCCACGGGTGTCCATTCTTATTTTAATAGTCTTTGGTACCTCCAAACTTAGATTTCCAAACTTTCTTTAGTCACATTTGCTGGGAATTTGCACAATAATTTAAATTATGGCTTGTATTTCACTATAATTTTAAGACTTTGCATCTATTTACTGTCAAAATAGCAGTTCTATTATGTAACAGTGTATAATTTGCAAGCATCTAAAGCAATAACTTAAATGAAGACAATAGTCACAACAGTGTGTTTAGACTTTAAATTATCTACCTGGTTTCATTCACAGATTTGGGCTTATCTAGAATTTCTGTGAATGGAGCATTGGAAGTCTCCATGTGCTCAAGTGCAGAATTTCTAATGATAGCATTTTATTTTAATTCCTTCTCTTTTACAACTAAGCCAACAATATTCTGAAACAGTGTAAACAAAGGCATCATAAACTAAGTCCCCTCTACTCAAATAATTAAATCCCCCCCACTCCTTTAACATGGTCATTTCTTTTCCTTATCAGCAGCACCATCTCCGAAATCTTGATTTCTCATAAAAGATGAAATTCTAAAAATTTTAAAACCAATAAATAAAAGGAATTAGTAAAAGAAAAATGTTTGGCAAAATTACCTCATAACGGTCAATTAAATTTAAAACAGGCTTTTAAAAAGGATTTCAAGAAATAGACATAAAACAATTTGCAAAATAAATGTACTAGGTAACCACAAAAGTTCTTGCCGTTTTTATATTGCCATAAAAGGAAGTGATAAAAGATATGCAAATGAGTATATAGTGTGGTCCAAAATCTGTCAAGGGGGAGCAGGAAGGTTAGCCTGTATAAATACAGGGCTGTGGGATATTCACATCAATCACATCTCGTGCAAAACTGAAGACAAATGGAGGTATTGAAGGAGATGGTTAGGTGTTGTTTGCTTTATGACTTCAAGGTGGGCTTGTTAGCAGCAGCATCAAGTCGCCGAACGTGTCTTGCATTTGGGGATGATGCTGTGAATGTGACACACCACAAGGCATTGGTTCCAGAAATTCAGGTCGGGAGAATTTGCCATTTCTGATGAACCCTGTAGTCTAGTGTGTCTGCGAGCTGCTATCAACTGGCCAAACCATCACTGGGGACCTGTACTCCCAGCAGTTGGAACATGTGCAACAGGCATTGCAACAGAAGTAGCCAGCATTGGTGAATCGCAAAGGGGTACTCTTCCTTCATGACAATGCCTGGCCACATGTGGCATGGGTAGCCAGGGAAACCATAGAGCAGCTTGGCTGGGAAACTTTGTGTCATCCACCTTACTCATCAGATCTTGCTCCAATGGATTATCACTTTTTCCATTCTCTGGACAACCATCTTCGTGGAAAATCCTACACCAATGATACAGACCTGCGAAAGGCACTCTCGGACTTCTTTGAGTCCAAGACCGGCATGTTTTACAGCTCAACTGGAGACACGTTGGCAGAAGGTGGTAGATGCCAACGGAGATTAATTTGGGGACTAGCGATATGCTACCTATTTTTTGTGTACATCATTTTGTTTTCCGGAATTAAAAACGGCAAGAACATTTGTGGTTACCTAGTACAATTTGTACAAATGCATACACATACCCAGAATTTTTTCCAATCCCCTCAGCCCCCTCCCCCTGCCCCAGGTACAGCCATGTATCCATGCACGTGCCTACACACACACACACACACACACACACACACACACACACACACACACACACACACATATCCAATATAATCTTGACATTCAAATTTCTTTAACTTTAAGATAACTCATTATTATTTTAAGATAGCCCAGATATTACTATTTTAAGTTGCTTGAAGAGAGGGAGTAAATTATTACTCTCTGCCAGAAGAAACACAAAATAAACATTGCCCACAAATCCATATTGAAATGTACTTCTGAATCATTAAAGTATTTCAATGTGGATTTATGATTTCCTTTAGCATTTTTCTTACCATTTGTGTCCGTAGTTTCTAGGCTATTATGAATCCATTACTCAGACTGATATATAAAACGTACCCCTAGCCTTCCCACATAATCCAAGAATTGTATGAGTAAACTTCAGTTTTTTGAGAAAGACTTCATCATCTACTATATTCCTGATTTCACAGGATTAGAATCCAATCAAAGCTTATTAGCAACCACCATTTCATGAGGGTCAACCTAATGCAGACAATTTAAAAAGTATAACATCTAATGAAGCCAAACAAGATGTTTAGGAAACACACTCTTGATTGGAAGCAAAAGAAAAAAAAAATGAATCTGGTTGTTGAAACTGAGAGTACTATCAAACACCCCCTCTTAGAAACTAAAGAAGAAATGAGAACCATAGCAGAAAAACAACAGTAAAATTCACCAAGAGACTTAACAAATGCACTTGATAAAGGGCACTCAATTCCATTAACAAGAAACCCAAAGAAAATTGAGTCTTCATCACAGTGAAAATATACAGGGTTGTGCATAACCTTTTGCTAGGGGTCTGGAAAATAAACAAAACTAAGTGGAATGTTCTGCGGTTGATAATCAAAAAGTACGTTTATTTCTGCTTTTATCACATCAATATTTAGTGTGGCCACCACATCAATATTTATTTATTTTCTCGAACAGCACGCATCCGTTTCGGCTTTAATTTCTTGTGCAACGTTGACACAGCTGTGACGTCTTTTGCCACTGTTATTAGCAATGATGTTTTTGCTTTCCTGTGATAATTTCTCGGGGCTACCCTCAGCAAATTCGGCATGGCAGTTATCATAACCTTTCTTCCAATTGTCCGTCACCCATCTATCCGATCGGTTTAACTTGTTCGCAATCCATTTGCGATTAATAAAAGACGCACCTGCTTCCATTGCCTCTCGATATGCATTTGCACGAACTCTATCCATGAAACGCTGCTCTTCACTGTCATTTATTAAACCAGCCATATTTGTTTGATACCAATAGACACAAAATGAACTACTCTCTGCCGAAGCGTCATAAGAGTGTGCTACAACGCTGCAGTTTAAGTCGCAGCCCCCTAGCAAAAGGTTATGCATAACCCCGTACACCAAAAATTATAATATCAAAAGGTTCATAGAAGAAAACAAACTTTTACTACTGAACAAGATCTACTAAAACACATTAATAATGGCTTACATAATTGCAACTCCGATGTTTTTAAATTAAGAACACATCCTGATTATCTTCAATTCAAAATCTGAGAATGTTCAAAATATCAAAAACAGTTCCAAAAACTAGACAAATGCTTAACCTTCACCCTTGAAGAAGAAAGCATCTGTATCACATACAGAAATCTTACCAACTCCAGCAATGTAATACATGAACATTGATTTTCCAGCCACTCAACAGCTTTGGCCTTCAAGTACTTTATAAAAAGAGCCTTCATATATCCCATACAAAAGGTAAAACCATAACATGAAATAACCCACATAAAGCTACTAGCATACAACAAATGGCCTTCATAATTAGTCAATGGGCTAAATTATACGAGGTATGTCCCAAAAGTAATGAGAGTAATTTTTGTCTCACTAGAGGTCTCCATGTTCAGGTAACGGCTCTGACCTTCACTAGTTGAATCCGAACCATTAAAGGAAGCAGGTGTTTGAGGACTGGTGAAATGCAGAGTTTTATTGAGCACCATTATACAATCAAATTTTGCAGACATCAGACTGATTGCTGAAGACTGAAGAGTTTTGAGATTTCACCCCCAAATCATCACTTCATGGATCCTCCATCACAACAATGCTCTCTGTCACACTTCTGTCACAGCAGTGCTCTCTGTCTGTTTGTGAATTTTTGGCCCAAAAGTTATTGCAACACTTTCACATGCTCTCTACAGCCCTGACTTGGTGCCATGTGATTTTTTTTCTTCCTCAAACTCAAATCTCACCTCAAGGGGACTCATTGGAACCATTGAGAACATCCAAAAAGCTGTGATGACTGCTCTCAACAGCCTTCCAGAAACAGACTTCCACTACAACTACAACGAGAGGAAAAACCATGAGAACTGTTGTATTGTTTCACATGGTTGTTAATTTGAAGGTCATAACATTCCATTGTAAAAGTTTTGAATAAAAGTGTTTTTTAACCATCACTCTCATTACTTTTGGGACATACATCAGTGGTTGAACTGATCATTCAGTCACATGCTTTCAAGCTAGTTAGTGATCATAATTTATATGATGTTATGACCATCTGAGAAAAGTACTGTGGAACAGAGTTGAATAATTAAATAAAATGCAAATATATTTGAATTTCTTGTAAGGCAGTTTTGAAACATTTTTTCAAAATAATTGAATCACCTTTGTTGGTATTGTTGACATTTAAGTACCTTTTTTCAAATACTAACAAGCATTCGCATTCATACATGCACACACCACACACACACATACACACACACACACACACACACACACACACACACACACACACACACA
>JAHWFO010031028.1:3046905-3072904 GCA_023313115.1 Rhysida immarginata | reverse complement strand
CTCCCCCCCCCCGGGGGGGGGGGGCATTAGTCAACTTTGCTTATACTGAGGGGGGTGTTCATAGAAATAAGTTTGAGAAACTTATTAATTGATATCACAAAATTACACTAATAACTTTTCTTCCTCTGTGTGCCATCAAAATAGCTCTGGTCACTAATGCTTGATCTCTACAGGTAAGTCCCTATACTATCTAGCACAAGATCCTCTATCACCCCTAAGTTCTGAAGTAATGTTGCTACAGACTGGAACTGTTTTTCTAACACAGTATTTCTCAACCGAGACCAGGTCTGCAAAACCCCATAAATACTTTCAAGAATAGTCAAAACTCAATATGCCCTAGATTAAACTGTTATGTGCCAATCATCTGAGGTACCCCAAAGTTTCATTAAATACTTCTAGGGTTCCTTGAAATGAAAAAAAAGTAGGGAAGCACTGTTCTAACAATTCTATATAGAGAACATGTGTGCCATAAAGGATATACCTGGTTCAAAATGATTCAGTTAGATAGTAATCCATGTGGATGATCCAGGGTAACCGCAGAACACTGCCCAAGTCTTTGCAGAGAACATGAGCTTTCATGTTTCACATATTTTTTTTCACTGAGAAAATTCAGCTCATGATGTTTTGCTGCTGAACTGAAATAACAATCTTTCTTATAATGAATATTGCTCTATCAAACTTAATTTTACTGTTAAGTTAATGCATTATTGAAAGATGTTTTAATGGAGTTTTTAAGAAGTAGGAAACTAAAACTGTTACTATCTTCGTAATTATTTAAAGTTTATGATTTTTTCTATTCATAGATAAATCAAAAGACATTACATAGTAAGAATTTTGTTATAAAATTTTTTTATAACTTACATTAAAAATGACTTCACCAAAACATCCAGCAGTACAATATGGGCCAATTATTTTCAAAACACATTCTCCTTGAGCATTTTCTATCTGGAATAGTGGCTTGCAGAAAGTCCAATTTTGGGTAACATAGCCAACCACTTCACCAACTGGAGATGTAATTTCCATTTTCTGAAGAGTGAAAAAGAAATTTTATAACTGTTTATAACTATCCACTTTAAAATATTTTAAAATATTGAATCATTACAAATCCTTTACCAATATTGTGAAAAGAAACAAAAATTTTGATTTTAATTTAAGAACATGTAATATGACAAATGGCAAAAATGACACAAATATATGTATCATCTTACAAGTTAAATATATTTATTCATTTGCATGCAACCCTTCCAACAGCATGCAAATCTTCCCAAACACCCACTGACAATGTGTGGAAAAAGAAATGCACAAGTGTATAAAATTCTTTAACCTAATGCATGATCTGCTAGATTTCCCAATCTCAACATTATAGATTTTTATGTTTGGGGACATCTAAAATCTCTTGTTTCTTCCACTCCTGTTCATGATATTGAGCATCTTCAACAGAGTGTGGAAGATGGATGCCAGTAAATTAGGGGCACACCGGAAATTTTTGAGCATGTGAGGCAGTCCTGGATCCAACAAGCTCAGCAATGCATTGCTGCTTGTGGAGGTCATTTTGAACATTTGTAATAATTATATGCATTGATTCTTCATGTTTTCATTGTTACACATTTACTCATTGAGTGAAAATAAATGATTGTTAATCTAGCGAACTAAGTAAACACATAAATACCTATAATTCAGCAATGAATCACTTTAGGGCATATCTTTATATAAACTTGTTTCTCTCCTTATTTTTATAGCCAGCCCACTATTTTGTTACACCCTGTATACCAAATGATGTTTGGCTTTATTAAGGTTTGTGTTACAGGTGACCTGGTATATTTCATTATTTTCAAGTGTAGCAGTTAATTTAGGGTTGTTGAAAAGATGCAGTACTTTAACAGTGTTCATTTATCAGGTGGGCAACAAAGAGTGATTTGAAATCTTTCTTCTTATATCAGGTCACATGTTCTTTAAAGTGGGTTCCAAAGTTTCGAACCAACAAAAATTTCAGAATTTATACTATCCCTATTCCCTGCAACAGAGCTGGCCCGAGAAAAATCGGGGTCTGATGCAAAACCGGTGCAAAGTCGTCGTGCGGTGCCTTTTTAATAATTAAAAAAAAAGCAGTTGAATCATGCAGGAAGGATCAGAGGGCCCTTTGCACTCACACTATTTACACCGCCTTCTAGCCGACTCTGACCTGCAAAGGGAAAATGCAGCAATCTAAACACTCCTACACAAATATGCCATTGGCTAGTTCACATATATTTCCATGGCTTTGGATAAAATTTATGGGAAATTGTCAGTGAACTTATTCCTTTTCTTCTTTAGTGCATCAGGAAAATAAGTCTAAAGTAAATGCAAATATTAGTAAAGATATGATATGTTCCATTAAAAGCTAATGCCATTACTCTTACCTGCAAGAAACAGGGATAGAAACAATTATCACAACGAAATGGCCGGAATATATGTATTACTTCATTTCCTAAATTATCCAGTATTTTCATATCAAACATACGTAATGAGCTGAAACACTGCCTGGAAAGTGCACCTGATTCTAGGATATTAAAAAGAAAAAGGTTATATCAATAGAAGTTCTTTTAAGGTTGTCACAAAGCTTTTTAGAAATCCTTGCTTATAATTTATTTATTGTTATTGGTCTCTGCTGTATTGTTTATGAGCAATTACACTGCAACAAAAATTTTTATTTTCTATAAAAGAAATGCCAATGTCTCTGCCTTATAGAATACAATCCACTGATTGTAGAAATGTATTCCAATGTTACCTAGCATGTCAGGTTACTTTATTATAAGGGTAAAAAAATACGATACTCGGGACCAAAATGTAGGGTTATGGGAACATTCCACTACATTAATTCTTTAAATAACTCCCTATATACAGGTTAGATATAGCAATTTTACATGTTTAATGCATTTCATACTGTTTTACTCTGTGTAAACATGCTGCATTGCATACGGTATGTTTAGCTAAAATTAAAAACCGAAATTACACAAAAACCTTACCTGATAGAAACATTTGGTTTGCATATTTGTAATCAGCTCACTTAGTACTACTAGCAACAGTGTGTGTTATCAAAGAAAAAATAATGGCAAAAATACTAGTACTTTAAAAGAAAGTTATTTTTGTTTCTTAAAAGGAACCTTTACACCAATACAATATAAAATGAAATATTATAAAGGCATATACAAGGTATATCAAAGATAAGTTTACAAAATTTGAGGGTGGGTTCCTCATACCAAAACAAGAAATATAGTCCATAGGGGAGGCCGTGGCCTGGTGGGCTTTCACTGAAACACAACTACTGTGAAGTTAAGCAAAATCAGGCACGGGCACTGTGATTCACAATCCTCACCCCCCCCCCCCCCTGGCTGCTGTGACCATCATACAGCAGTCGTTAATCCAGGTTCATCCAGGGACCCAACTCGTCGGCTTCTAGCCATACAGGCCCTGGATGGACGTATTGGATTATCAGTATAAAAAAATAAATAAACATAAGTCCAAATATCCTTAGTTTTTGAGTCATTAATGAAAGTTAGGTTCAAAGCTGTTTGAGGTAGAATCCATCAACAAAAGTTTGTAACCAACCAATTGGCGTCTGTGTTGCCATGCAGACTTGTTTACATTTGTGGTTAGTCTGTCTTTAATGTGTAGTAGTGAGTTAACTGAAAGGTGTTCCATTTAACCATGGCAGAATATCCATTTCGTGTCATGGAAGCCTGCGAAACCATTCGGCAGTTTGGGATTATTTACATAGGTACTGCAGTCAATGATCTGAAGAGTGCATCTATGTGCAGGACATTTTGAACATTTGTTATGAATTTCTGACGTGACGTATAATGTAAACTTTCATTAATACCTCAAAATATAAAGTTTTCGGACATATGTTTATATGGACTATGTTTCTTGTTTTGGTGTGAGGAACCTCCCCTCAAAGTTTGTAAATATATTTTTGATACATCCTGTACTGTGTAAGCAAAAACATTTATTTATCAAACTTACTTTTTTGTTTTCTAATTCCATATATTACACCATTGACGGATATTGGAGAAAAGAAGGATATATTTCACACTGGTATTTAGCTTTGACAAAGGAGAGTCTCTATCCGAAATGTCAGCTTTTTTTCAGGGTTTTACCACCCTGTATTCAATTTCTACATATAACACTACATATATCACACAGTATTATATTTACATTAACAATCTAGATGGCTGCTGTCAGTAATAGAACAGAAAGTATGACCTGATTGGAGAAATTTGCAATTTCAAATACTGCATCATATGTCAGAGGCTCTCCGCAAAATTGAGAATGCATATCCCCTCCCCCACCCCAAAAAAGTGGTCATAATGATATTACCCACTACTACTGTTATTCCTACCCAAAGTGAAATTTTATGTTCCAACACTTAAAAAAAAAAATATGGCTATGAGCATATGTTGATAATGTTCAGTCGAAATGCATGAGCTTGTTCACCCTAATGTTGTATTGCTTAGGTAGACCATTCCTTCCATTTGCATAAATGTTAATCTTGATTTACACAACTTTGCTTAAAACAGAACTTTTGTGAAACTAATGTACCATTTAAATTGAGGGTTAGGTGCAACTTTATATGCATACTAAATTTGTTATACTGCATTTCAATTTTGTACTAAATATTAATTTATAGTACCAAAACTATATTTTAAGAACTAAAATTATTCAGGATAAATTTTGTACTTTGCATTAACACTCCAGAAGTGGCGTGCAGTCTCAGGGACTGCATCACTACATTTTCTTGAATATCTTCTTATGAATTTAAAAGAAACAAATGACCGCTTCTGTATTCTTACATTTAGGTTTAGGACCCTCCTAAAAGTCAGTGTGTCTAAATCCGTGATTGCATGCATAGATTCACATATAATAGGACATGTGGACTCAGGGACCATGTGCCACCAATTTCGTTACTAAAAAGTTTTGATTTAAAAGTCATTTATTTTACTTCTTTTTAATTTTTTATTACCTAAACATATTCTCCAGTTAATTCTCAATATACTTTTTGTTTAATTTTCCTACTTAGAAACTTTTATTTGAAAACAAATATTGGAGAAATTGCAATATGCAAAGAATGCAAGAATACTAATCCTGTTTCTGAATTTCAAGAGCAATAAAACTTTTCTATAAATATAAATACATATATATTTAACCTCTGTTTATACTAGTTTTGAATAAATAAATTTTAAATATTCAGAAAGCATGTTATAATTTTAAAAAAGCATGTTTTATCCTATGAGAAATGATTGCTAATGAATATCAATTATTCATTTTTATAATTGTTTTCCTTGATGTAGAATAGTAAGAAGGCTAAAAATAGTGCAAAATCCAAATCTGACACTATTTTGTTTGTATAAATGCCTTTTCTGATGTATTCATGTCTAATTTTGAGTAGGAAAAAGAAAAGGTTTTTAAATTTTTTTCTAAAAGTTGCATTTCTTAGATAATATTGAAAAGTTTTTTGAGGTTTTCCATTAATGAAGAGGTAAACTAAGTGATAGATAAAAAAAGAGTGATGAATTTCATTTTTGAACATTAAAAAAAGTAGTTTTAAAATGTGGTCTCGCAGACCACACACCACCATCCTTGTTACAAATGCCCACGCCAACTCTGGAGTGTTAAAATAAATTTACCTTACACCTTATAATAAAACTGGTGCTATAATAACTATCGCATAATCTAAATAAAAATTAGTTTGAAGTCTTTGGCGTTGAAAATTTAGTATAAAAAACAGCACTGATTGAGTTGTTTTTATTTTTTATTGATGTTGTATTTTTGTCTCAATTAACGTTTCTGTCATGAAACATCGCTTGTGATTCAGGCACTTGTTGACTTGACCAGAATGATGAACAGAAGATCTTTAAATTTACTTGATAATAAAGTACTTAAATAAAAGTTGATACTGACTAAATACTGACTGTATACATCATAAATTGTTCCATCATTATCATCAATTTCGCAATCATAACATGCTGCTCGTATCGTTACAAAAACCAGTCTGTGTCCATTTACCTACCATTGCCTAGTTACAACCGTTTATATCATTCTATAATAATAGATCGCGAGGTTTCTCTCATGTATCTACAATGGCATTTATTGGCAAGATGTGATATCTCTAACAGTAATTAACACTGATTTCTAACATAATCACTACAATTGGCTATTTCAGTTAATATAAAGAAAAGATTTATGCATAAACAGGTGTCTATGTTTCATCTGTAGAAATTAAATTTGTTATCAGGGATCTATGAAGAGCAATATACCTCTTCATAAATTTCTGTTATCTAGGGTATTTGTATTACATTACCTTCAATAGCGAAGTAAACACTTTGGCCTAATGTGTTAAAAACTCTGAATTTATTAGCAGTTTCATATCCTGTTAGTACTGAAAAAAAATGAAACAACCAAATTATATTAGTAAATTATATTTTCATAAAGTACTGTATTTAAAACCAATAAAATCATTATTCATTCCTATTATAAATAACCTTTAACTATTTCTATTTGTTGTCTCACTAAAAGTTGATCAATGGCTTGTAAATATTCTAATCCTGGTGGACAATTAGGTATTGGTTCTGTTGGAGGAGGCATCCACTGAACTAAAAAGTGAAGAACGAAGCAAAAAAAAAATAAATAAATAAACGTAATTTTTTAATTCAACATACGTGGTATATTTTGGCAAATAACCAGTTAGTACATGATCTTGCAAATTTACAGTGGAAGTGTTGCCAATTTAAAATGGGAAATCATGAATACATGATATAGTGTTAGCAAATTAATAGTGCAACCAATAAACAAGTTTGGATCCATAAACAGTCCAAATTAGTAACTACTGGAAATAAACATGCAATGAACATAGAAAAAGTTCTGGTGAATTTATTTGGAGTGACGCCGATTTGGTGGCCAAGAGTGCTTGGGCGAGGGTCTTGTCGCTGTTGAGACCTGGTCACCACCAAGTTGCAGGTTCAAATCTGGCTGAGGGCATGCATGTTTGCATTTGTCCCTTTACTAAAAAGTGTGTAAGACCAAGAAAAGCCAGAGTAGGCTGATCCCCTGCTAGGTTAAATTCATGCATAAACAGGTGTATATCCAATGGTTATTTAATATCCTCGATACTGAAAAGGTAAAAGAGGAATAGAAAAATACTTTTGCATTAAAGTATTACCTGCCATAGTGCTTTGCCATTGTTATTTGAATACCTTTCACAGAAGTCTTTGTTTATGCATACAAACATCACAGAATCTACTGGTACTATAAAAACACATGCTGGACTGTGAACAGATAGTTGCAAATTTGAGAATGCAAGATGCCATGTACAGTGGAATTAGCAGACTTTCAATCTGGAATATTAGTAAGATGTCACATGAGTAGATAGTCTATATGGGGCATCACAGTCATACTGGGGGGTTTTAAGCCAAATTTTAATGATATTATGCATGAGTGGAAGAGGAAATGGACTCAATCTGACAAAATGTAGCTAACAAAACTGATAGAATGGAACAAGAGATTTCTGTAAAGAACTGTACATGTAAATCACAATTTACTATTGTCTGAAGTTATACAAACTTCTGTGAGAGTATTGAGACCAGTACAGTGACTGATACAGTGCAAAGGACACTTAATGATATGGCCAACCATGGTCATAATTGTAGAGTTCAAAATGTACCATAAACAAATACCTGACTTCACACATTAATCTCCTGCAAGAATAACTTTAATAACTGTTACAGTTTGCCTGCTATTCCATTTTAAAAACTGCCAGTCCATTTTAGGACACCCTGTAAGTCAAAACAATGAAAACTGAGAAAATTTGGAATAACTGCTACATAATAAAATAGTCACAATTTCCATGCTGCTTAACATATTCTCAGTATGTTCAATATAATTTCCAGTTAGTACTTAGCATAAGTATTGTGATCTTACAGTACAGCATGGAAAATATTGTTTGGTAAATATTGGTCCCAACCAGTTTTGGCTTTTATTTGTAGATATAATTTAAGTGACAATTTAAAATAAATTCATTATACGACTTTCACTTTACCAAAGTTAAGTGTGTACTATAATTGTTTTCATTTTCTCATGAGTACTATAAAAATGAAATAAAATTCTTACTTTGACCAGGCTGGGTTGTTATTGGAGGATCTACAGGAACATCAGTTGGGACATTTGCCTGAGTTCCTGTATCTGCAGAATAAAGCGGAGGTGCATGTGTAGGTATTACATGTTGAGTAGGTAGTGCTGCATATTCGTTTACATTAGGTTGACCAGGTGAAGGATCATTTTGATTTACAGTCGTATTAGCTTGCAACTCAAACTGAGGAAAACCTGGATCGTTTGGGACAACAAATGGATTATTAGATGGTAAAGAGTATTCTGGAAGATTTGTTTTGTTCACTTCATTTTCTTTCTTGTCAATCTCCATTGGTGAATAAGGAAAAGTTCACTGAAAATATTCATCAACAGGAGAATTATGAACTGTGGAAAATATACAATGAACTATTAGAAAAGTACATATAAAATCTAATTGTAACATTTGAAATAATGAAAATGATGTTGGCCCATTTTATGACAAGAATTTAAATAAAACCACTGGAGAAATATTCTATTGCAAACAAATGAAAGCACATTTAGAAGACAACAATTTACACCAGTGTCTGGTCACTAGGCTTCATTGTGTACCTATGTTTCTGTTTGATAAGTAACAGTCAGACATTTCTGCTACTGCATCCAGTAATCTTTAATACATGAACAAATAAGAGCTACCGTATTTACTCGCTTCTAGGGCACACCTTGTCTTTTTAACCCCCTTTAACGGGAAAAAAGTGCACCTTAGAATCGAGTAAATACGGTAATTAAGATAAGATCCCCACTTACCACCAAAAATTTAATTTAAACAATTAAATCCTTTTCTAGCAATAGTTTTATTATTTAAAAAAAAATCGGGTTCTAATTGAATAATTAAAATAGAAAAGAGTTATTGACCTTTTTATAAGATTTAATAAATTTTAAATTGTTTACAAAACTATTTTCTTGAAATTTACAAATCTGTATCCCTTTTCCTCCTTTATTATGCTATTTACAATAGGTAATATTTATTATTTGTAAAACCAGCTGGCTCCTTAATTTTTAATTATAATATATAATTTCAATAATATGATTATATAATTATTATTATTATTATTATTATTATTATTATTATTATTATTATTATTATTACTTTGATCTAAATTATTTCCTTTTCTTTTCTTCCAAAAGGATTAATTTATATCAGAAGATTATTAACTATATTCAAGCTTGAGTATTTAAAAACTTCTGAGTTTGTCCCAGGAGAGCAATGATCAGCTGGCACATTTTTCAAACTAAATATGCAGTTTTAACCTAAATTTTGATCATTAAAACAGAAAAAATAAAATCAATCCCAGTGTATTATTATTATTATCATCAATAAAGAGCATCCTAAAGGAAGGAATTATGGTAAACACGGATTATTTTTCAAGGGTTTATCTGTTTTTCCTAGTTGTCTTATTGCGTATTTCTTTTTATTACAAATAGAATGTATCAGACCTAGTATGCCAGCCACTGTTCAAATTAATTTGATTATATTTTGTCATATTTATATATTTTTATATATTTTGTTACCAGGAAATGGCCTTATAAGTATTCAAGCTGTTACTGGGGTCACCATATATAGTTATTGAAATTAGATTTAATAAGTGAAATTGGCATCTTAAATTAATTAAATAAATATCGACGCTCAGTGTTTTTACATAAAATATATCACCGAAACTTAAATGTTTGATGACATAGATAAGAAAAAATTTTAATTTCTCTTATAATTATCCCAATTATCCATCATAATTAAATAAATAAATTTAAAAAAAAAGAAAAAAAAAAAACTTTCATCAAATATAATTTTTATAACAGCTGCTTGTTTAGCTGCCTTTGAGTAAAATTTATTTCCTAAAGAATTTGACTTAAACAGAGTTTTTTAAAGCATAAACTTACCTTCTTTGGCCAAAGTTACTTTTTTAATGTTTTTAATGTTAACTCGATTTGAAGGTGTGAATTAAACTTGAAAAGAAAGATATTCCATTTTTAACCGGCTGTCATTATCTGGTGCTTTTTTAAATAATATAAATCATTATATAAAAAGAAGAAATCGTAAGTAATACAGTGCTGTGGTTTGCCTTAGTAAAGCGAAGGGCGTGTCCGGCCAAGGCTCACGGAATACTGCCGATCGCTTGTTTTCGAAGGCCTTGATTGCGGCAGATGCGCCACTACAAATTGTAGGCTGTTTTCAAATGAACGATGCAGTCAGAAGGACGAGGTTCAGCAACCTTTCATGGCCATCACATTGTACGTAAGATTTGTATAAGTTTAAGTAAGGCCAACTAACAGCAATTTTTTAATACACAACTCATTCATTAATTTTTATAATCAATCAATAATTTGAACTATTCACGGCGAATTTGTTTATTTCAATAAATTGCCGAAATGTCGTTCATAAATATTATTAACGGAATTGAAGATTTTTTTTTTTTTTTTTTTTTATAATTAAAATCAGACACATTTTTCCCTATCTCTTACTACAAATATACATATATTACTGTAAACAAGTTGTACTTTTCCTACATAACTGCAGTAAGTTAATGCTTCACAAATGCGCTTTGTACGCCAACATTCGTAAAATAATTGGAAATAGTTCCACTTCCTGAAAAAAAAAGACTGTTAATTGGATGATGAGTATAGTAAAGAAAAAAAAGACTGTTAATTGGTAGAAAATCATCCAATTAAACCTGGATACACATGAAATTCTTGGTGTACCTGGTGAACAGACAGGCAAAGCACGCGCGTTTACTATAAGAGGAGAAAAGTAAGTAAATGGTTGGCCTACCTATCAATATTGCTAATAATGTTTTTGTGAAAATGTTTTTGTATAATAATGTAACTTTCCCATCGGGTTTGGAAACTTATGGCGTATTTTGTAGATCGTTTTCTTCTAAGCAGACAAGTGTCCTTAAAATGAGGCGCGCGCAAAAGGGTTTTATTATGTATCAGACTTAGGGCATGGCCAGACCCCCCGAAATTGTCCACCTTTACAACTAATTCTGCTGCTTAGCAGAATTGGGTCAGCCCCCCCTTCCCCCCCCCCCCCCGAAATAAAATTCTGGGTACGATCCTGGTGTAGGACAATATATAACCTGAATGAATAATTAGAAAACCACAATTATACTCTAGTCCACAGTTCGTTGGCTCCTCTTGTTGCTTTGGTTAGTCTGAATGAACATTTGAAATCAGACATCCCTAAAGTGTCCTGTTCTATGCTTCACATAAAAAACATGTGTTCAGAGCATTAATAAAACATCGAGATAGAAACTGTTACTTATCCTGAGTCTAAGGGGGACCTACTTATTATAAACATATTGGTTAACATGTTGTCTAAATATGAACATGGTGTGTCAGGGTCTTCCATTGCTTGCTTAATGGAAAAATAAGGGAGATGATATTAAAGCAATACGACTGATCTTTATTGTGAATTGCGTACGCGTTTCGAAGCAATCCATCCAAGCAGTTCACTGACTTGCAAAGAGCTGTAGGGTGAGGTCAAAAACCCTCAGCAGTGAGAAGAATTTCTCACTGGGGTAACCGTCTTTTTCTCGGTTAGGACGGTTAGACATAGGAGCACTCACTGCCGTTTTCGACCGCGTTAAAATGACAGTGATTTATGACCAAGCAATCGCTAACTCTTCTCACAAGTTAGAGTTTTTGACCTCAGCCATAGGTAGCCCGTCACAGAGGCTTGAGCGTGCGCGCCACAGGGTATAAGTTGAAAACTAAAATCAAAAGTGAGTGACACACTGGTGGACAAAAGTTTGGGGCAGGTGTGCTTTCTAAGAAAACAATTATTTAGAGATTTTATTGTTATGACATCTTTTTACTTACTATTGAATATATCAAAATTGACAATTGAACAATTAAGCTTTTAATTTGTTTTTAAGTTACATCCAAATAATGCAAATTACACTGGTCAAAAGTTTGGGGTAACAGGTAAATAATCATCAAAATATCAAAAGTAAAGGAAATTAATATGAAATCTGACCACCATTTGACTTTACAACTTGAAGAAGACCATTTTGTCATTGATGAAAATAACTTCTTGGTGGTATTTGGTGCTATTTTAGCAGCGGAGGCCTCAATTGCATTGATTAGCTGCTCACGAGTTGAATACTGTTTGTCAGCCTAAATATCCTGGCTCATAAGGTCCCAAACATTTTCTATAATGTTGAGGTCGGGATTCCTTGCTGACCAGTCTAGTGTACGAATATTCTTACTTTTATTTTATTTTATTTATTTATTTTTTATTTTATTTATTAAAGTGTAATATACAGTATCCGACCAAGGCCAGTATGGCTGAAGGCCGACGAGTTAGGTCCCTGGCCGGAAGAACGTATAATAAATACAAAACAAAATATATATAATTATATAAAAAAATAAATACAGTTGGGAAACGAAATGCTAGGTTTAGAGGGTTAGGGGGAAGAGTTAGAAAAATACTTCTTTAGTCTGGACTTAAAAATGTCAAGGGAGGAAACTGCACGTATTGTAGGGGAAAACCATTCTGTAACAACTCGTTTCTCATCAGAAATCATAAGACACTTCTTCACATTCCAAAAACTCAATGGACAAATATTCATGCACCTAACTGCAAAAATATCAGTTATTTACCTGTTACCTCAAACTTTTTGACTGGTCCAATTTGCATGCTTTGCATGTAACTTAAAAACAAATTAAAAGATCAATTGTTCAGTTGTCAGTTTTTATATATTCAATAGTAAGTAAAAAGGTGTCATAACGATAAAATCTCTAAATAATTGTTTTTTTAGAAGGCACACCTGCCCCAAACCGTTCTCCAGCGTATTATCCGAAATTGGTAAGATACAGGAGAAGAAAAATGATGCTATGACGGTGGTAGAATACACAGACCCAGCAAAAGAGAACAACATGTCTTAACCAGTTTGGTCTGTCAAAAGTGCCATACCACAGCAGCGCAACTACGGGAGGACCTCCGGCAATTGGTGAGGCCTGCTATAAGTGGTGATTATTCATCGGGAGCTTCATGCACTATGTTATTAAGGTTGGGCTGCAGCCCATAAGTCAAATATCACCTCGATCAACGCGAAACGTCATTTTCTGTCGTGCAGGCAATTTATTTCCATGCAATGTTGGAATAAGTAATGTGGAGTGACAGGTCATGCTATACCTAATCTAGTCAGATGATCGAAACTTGGGCATAGTGCAAGTGTAGCTAAGGAGAGGGAGAGGGCAGTCCACAAAACTTGAAATGACCCTCGTATCTCATTCTTACAAGTGAATCCCTCGAACATGTATGTCACAGATTTCCACCAAATTGAAATATGTTACTCATCTGAAGCTACTATAGATGCTTGCAAAACAAGAGTGCGAAATTGTGTTTCTTTCAAAATAAACCGCGAAAACGAAAAAATTTCAGCATACGTAGCCATACAAAGACTCCATTGTTAAAGCGGTTAGGCTATGTGGGGTTCCCTTGTTAGTATTAATTTAGCTACTTTCGGAATAAACCACTGCAAGAAAGTTACAGGAAAATAGCGGAAGCATGAGGTCAAAGAAATTCATCCACTTAACACTGGCCCAGACTTCATAGCCTTCCTAGAGGAGTATGCATACTAAATTTCAGCTTTCCATGTCAAGGGTGTCGAATATTTGAAGGATGTAGGCAGACGAACAGTAAATCCAATACATACAGGGCGAGTCAAAAGTCACTGGACATAGCTGTATTTCCGAAATGGTTTGTAAAATGAACGGTGTTGCTCATGATAGAAGGGAATAGGATAGGTGGTCTATCTTTTGGGATAGTTTTGGATTGGCTGCCGTCTTGATATCTACCGACATTTTGGGTCAAGGTTCATTTTCTTAAATGGGAAGGGGTCATGTGGCATATCACATCATACCAGTGCTGTCTCAGTTCATTCCTGTAATCGCATTTCAGTTATCTG
The DNA here is from genome assembly GCA_023313115.1 of Rhysida immarginata. Taxonomy (NCBI): domain Eukaryota; kingdom Metazoa; phylum Arthropoda; class Chilopoda; order Scolopendromorpha; family Scolopendridae; genus Rhysida; species Rhysida immarginata. Next base: position 3,058,838 of record JAHWFO010031028.1, on the reverse strand, counting down.
TTGTGGTTCACAAGTTATTAACAGTGACTTTTGACGCACTGTAGTTCAATACTTTAGCTTTCCACTACTTAATAACTAATATTCAAGTAATTTACAAGTCACAATTGATGGGCATGCATTAATTAATCCGTGCATGTCCATGGATTTATCATTCAGTTATTGGAATCGGACTGAAATCAATGGAATGTAAAGACGAAATGAAGTTCGATATTGTCATATCCGAAGAAATTAAGCGTATTCTGCAATCATGTGTTTGGCACATAAGATGCACAACAATGTGCTGACTCGGCATACTTCGAAACGGACGCTGTAAACCAAGAGATCTTTCATATTTGTCTTTGGGGATACGTTTAATTTAACCCTTTGACATAGTTCTTATTTGTAGATGAAGATCATAAACAGGAGTAGAACGAATAAAGAAGTCTTATTTGTAGAAGTCCTTATGTGTTCTTGGAAGTAGTAGTCCATTGAGGCGTTCTTTCTTTTTGTAGAGAATTCTGTAGCTCGGTCGGATTCACACTACGGCGGATTCCGTAGGACGTAGATGCTAAATTCGCCCTGATTGGCTGCCGATGTTGGTTGCCATCGCGTACGATGGCAAAAGTAGAGCCCGGTTCTATCGTGTTTTCCGTCCGATTTCCGCGCTCCCGTAACGTCATTTCTTGCCGTCGAAGCTCTCCCCTCGTGGAATCCGTCGTAGTTTGAATCCGGCTTTAGTCATCCATACGCGGATGGCGACACTTTGGTGAATAACAGTGGATAGAGACTTGAGTAGTGCCTAAGTTGCGTTTAATTATGCGGTTTACCGTTGACGCTGATCGTCCTGCCTTCTAAGCCATGGCCTTCTGTGTCGGAGGGTTTGCCTGTGCTACCATCTTCCTGATCTTTTTGACTATATCAGGTGAACGGCTGGGGTGGGGTCTCTTCCGAGGTAGCTTTTCATGGGTGAATTATGTATGTCAGTCAGAATGGAGTTAACAGCAGCCTTCGATAACGAAATTCCTTCCGTCATGCACTGTTGCATACGGCCCTAAATCCCGAACTTGGAAAGCGCTCATACGTACCCTTTCCAAAAAGCATTATTTTTTCTAGTCATGCCGTGAGTTTTCTAGGCTCGTTTCCTGAACAAATATTTATGGAATGCCCACTGATACACCACCTGATTTACATAGGCTCGGGCGCATTCCATTGCCGGGGAGGGGTGTTCAAAATCGGCTAAGTTAAGGAGAAATGACCATCCATATATGGCATATTAAATTGTACTATTTGGACTTATGGGACACCCTGTATCAGGATCCCGTGCACATATGTTGTATACCATCCATACTATGCTCTTGTGCAATTTCCTTCCATGTGTTTATTTATTTATTTATTTATTTATTTATTTATTTATTTATTTTGCCGGCAATGTTTCTTGTCCATAATTAGATTTAGATGATCCCTAAGCGCATTTCGGTCACCTGTTATACTGGATGTTTCCATAGGATAACGCAACTAACAGTAAGCGCTGACAAGTTGTGAGTTGTCCCACAACCCCACAGAAAGAAAAGGGGAAGGTACTCTTATTTATAACTCTTTAGAAAAGGGACATATGTTGGGTGAAACCTTTTATCAAAAGGTGGTGTATGCTCAATACCCAATCGAACTGCACGACTTGAAGTGGAAGTTTTTAACTGCATTTCACAGACACAGCCTGATATTTGGCGTGTAGTGCCCAATATTTTCAGGATGAAATTTCCATGTTTTCTGCGTATTTAGAATTTCTTGCCAATAAATTGGGGTGAGTAGTTCGAAAGTTATGGCCTTTTACTTTTGACCATTTTCGAAAGGATTGGTCAAAAGTTAACTATTGGCCTTTGGCATAGTTAACTTGTTTCTTTCTGAGTCTAAGCTCTAAGCATTTCCACGGCTTATTAATTAAAAGAAGCAGCAGCAATACATTCTACAGAAGAATGAGACGTGCAATTTTTAAACAAGATATTTTTTAAAACTGTCCAGGGACGTACAGCGCAGTGTCATTTAATTGAAATGTGGAAAACGTAAATGGTGGAAGACCTGCATTTAAAAGCCATAAAATATATTCTGTGGTTTATACAGGGTGTCCATGCCCGAACTTCTCAGGGAGGTAGAGAGGATACAGATGAACACTTTTCGTCAATAAACTCATCGTCTAAAACGACTCCGCGGTCAGCTATTGATTGTAACTTAACACTGTCTGAGAAACTTCAATTATGCAGATTATGGACTGAGCACTGTATTATATCAGGTCTTTGCATATCAAATGTCGGATTGCAGAGGTCATCTTTAATGGCCCTCTAGAAAGAACACCTTCACACGTGCTATACGAAATAACTCCCATTGCAATCCAAACATTGTTGCCAACGATTTGGCAGCTTCTCGAGCCCTCTCCGATAGAATCCATGATCACGGGACTCAAAAAACTCCCGGAATGCGTTTTCGATGTCTGCTTGGGTTAGGAATGGTTTCCTCCGGAGAAAATTGTCCAGGCTCTGGAAAAGATGGTAGTCGGTAGGGGAGAGGTCCGGAGAGTACGGGGGGTGTGGAAGCACCTCGTAGCCCAGAGCCTGTAGCGCCTACACGGTCGTTCGTGCAACGTGCGGACGCGCGTTGTCATGCAGCAGAAGGACGCCTTTGCGATGCACAAGTGCAGGTTGATGCTGACACAGTTTTGGTGCATACGATGCAGTTCACGACAGTAGATCGCAGCGGTGATCGTCTTCCCCTGCTGCAGGAAGCTGTAATGCACGGATGTTCCACCAAACTGTAACCATGAGTTTCCTGGGGTGCAACGGGGGTTTAGGGAACTGTCGCGGGGGTTCATCAGCATCCAGCCACTGTGCCGACCATTCCTATTGTCGTATAGGAGCAACACCACCTGAAGATAAGGCCTGGGCGCTGAAACGTCATTACATTGTTGCATCATCCCAGTAGGGAAAATACAGGGCTTATTATTGGTGGAAATACGCTTAACAATTCCACCAATAATAAGCCCTGTATTTTCCCTACTGGGATGATACAACAATGTAATGACGTTTCAGCGCCCAGGCCTTATCCTTTAGGTGATGTTGATAGGAACCACTTCTCGTCGCAGGTGACAATGCGATCAAGAATTCCCGCTTCTTCATGGCGCAAAAGCGGGGATTCATGAACCGTACACAGCTCCAACCGACGCTCTTTTTGGTGTTCCGCAAATTCATGTGGGACCCATTTGTTCTGCTTTTTTTGGTCCTAAGGTGTCTACTGATAGTCGACGCTGATACAGCATGATCCTCTGCAAGGTCCCGAACAGTTTTTGACGAGTCCTCTTCCACAGATCGCTTCAGATCAGGGTCATTCAACACGTTGGGCGATCTGCCGCGTGGCTCATTTGCCAGGTCCATCACTCCCGCCCGGAATTTTCGGAACCAACGTTGGACAGTACGTTCGTTTATGGTGCCTATACCGAATACCTTAGTGACGTTTCGAGAGGCGTTGGATGCAGTGTGATTCAACCTGAACTCGTAATGCATTATCACACGTAATTCGTATGAAGTCATGGCTATCTTCGCTTGGGTTCAAACGCTATTAAATATCATCGCAGACATGCAAACTTCAGGCTGCTGGTCGCTGATAGGTTTATCTCTGGAATGTACCACCTTGTTATGGCTACTTGCTACTAAACGTGGAAACCGGTCTGAAGCGCGGAACCCACTTCGAAATCCGACATTTGATATGCAACGACCTGATATTTGCGCAATATAAAGATATTTGTAGAACATAGGACACTTAAGACAGTCTAACTAAAGACAGCAGCCATTGTGATCATTGAACCCTAATAAACTTGTATCTTGAAGGCCGACATTCATCTGATGTATGAATCTGCTAACGGGAATGGAAGAGCTGCAGCTAGACTGTATCGTGAAAGATACCCGAACAGGCGTGTGCCACACTATCAAATACAGTATTCGCAAATGTGCACCAGCAACTTCGCGAAACGGGATCTTTCTATGTGAACATGTACGACACAGGGCGACAATGCTGTATACGTGTGCCAGCTGTAGAAGACCAGATATTATAACAGGTTGCAGACAATCCAACAACAAGCGTACACTTTGTAGCACATTCCTTTGGCGTACATCGCAATCAGGTTTGGAGAGTTCTCACAAAGAAACCTTGATGCATCCCTCGCCAGCAAAAGGTCCATGCAATGAAGATTGCTGGCTACCCTCTTCGCGAAGCGTTGCACAATGGTATTTGCAGCAGAGTCAAGCCGACCTCACAATACTACCAACACGTATTATGTCACTGACGAAGCCATGTTTACACGAGAAGTCCTCTTTAATTCACACAAGCCACACTTGTGGGCGCCCCATATGCACAATTTGTTCTGCACATCATGTGCGCTGCAGTGTTAATGTCTGGACTGCAATTGTGTATAAACAACTGATTGGCCCGTATTTAATGCCTAATCGGGCATGATTACCGCATTTTCCTTGACGATGTTATTGCCGGAGTTTTTGGAGGGTGTACCATTGATGTTTACCTTGAGGTACGTGATTACCTGAGACGGGTTCTTTATCTTAGCGGTTTCGTCAGCCGGCTGACATTGACACCAGGTGATGACGTCATATCATTGTTTCATAGTGTTTCAGTCTAGCGTTCTTCTTGATTTTCCATCCGATGACGTCATCATTGGGTGTCTCTACCAGCCGGCTGGCAAATCCAGCTGAGATAAAGAACCCGCCTCTGGATGCCAGATTTCCAAACAAATGGATCGAACGTGCAGGACAAAGTCACCTGACCTCATATGCATGGATTTTCCGTGAGGTCATGTGGAATGTGCGGTGTAACTGCCAGTCGAAACTGCTGTCGCAAAAGTTGAGAGATGCCCGCGTGAATCGTTCAATGTTTCGACGGAGTGAAGCCTGCATCTTGAGAGTGGTGGGTCGTCATTTCGAGCACATTCTCTAATGTAAAAGCTTCTTCTTCTTCTTCTTAATGTGCCGTCTCCTATCGGAGGTTGGCGACCAAATTGTTAATGACGTACTAGGAATATTAATGTGGTGGTTTTCCGTTGCCTTCCGCGTTTTTTAGTAAGGGACAAACACAACATCCATGCCACAGCGGTATTCGAACCCGCGACCCGAGGATCACGAGAAGCACTGAAGCCTGCGCCCCAGCCCTTTCGGCCATTAGGCCGGCAATGTAAAAGCTATCTGTGGTAAATAAAATTCGTGAAAAGATACAATGTCCCTTCATTTGTGGTAGTCGACGACGACCCGTTAAAATCAATGAGCTGACCGCGAGTCATTTTCGACATTCGGTTTATTGACGAAAAGGGTACATCTATATTCTCTCTACCTCCCTGAGAAGTTCGGGCAGGGAGTTTTGTATCGGAGTTACTGCAGCGACTGCAATATCTTTTCCACTTCAACAGGTGCTGTTCGTAAATGGCGATAACTTCTTCCATACACAATTATAAACCTTGGCAAAACCTAGCCAAAGCCAGTGTAGTGGTTCAGTATTGGATCCTGTGTCTGAGGTCTGCGCCACACATTCATCTTCCTATGGAGTTTGTGAAAGGGATCCGCGAAAAAAGCCAAAACCATCGCCGATAAGTGATAAAACTCGAACACTCCGCTTGGCTGTGACTGTCGACTGCTAATCCCGACAACCACGAACGAATTTGAACAAGCATTTTGCGTTCGCCTGTGTGCGAGCTTGCTTGTTCAATTAAACAATGTTCATATTCTTTTACGCATAGTCTAATTACACTATGCTTTTACGTTCGTTAACAAGTCGTTCAAACTTTCCACTTTCCAACGGGTTAATAACGCATCTCTTCTTCTATTTCTTCCTTTAAACCTTTATCGCCATCTATTGACAACATACACAAAATGAAAGATTTAAAACAAAATTCCCTTTCACTTTCGTGTAAATATCACGGTATATAGCAATGAGTCATATTAAAGATAGCAATTGCCAATGACGTATATTAAAGATAGCAATGACGTATAGCAATGACTCCGAATCCAACGGCGGCAAAAAGTGAAGCAAATTGAGCCATGATATTTCTGGGCAGGAGTGAGCCGTGGAGTGAGCTGTCTGGCTGCTTTGTTTTTGAAGATTTTGGGCCCGAGAAATAATTAATTCAAAACCATTCCTCAAAGTTAAACTGCGTACAACTGTACAAACAAACAAGAAAAAGAATCAAGAATCATTTTCCACAAAAATAAATCAAAAATACGTAACTAAAATGAAAATACGTAACTGAAAGACAATCGAAACGAAATTGAAATTGAAACCATGATCGAAAAATTGTTTATAAAATATAATAAAATACTTCAAATACAAAGTAAACGAAAAGATAAACTTATCACTCCGTGATCGGCGTGTGAAAGAATTATTAATCAGTTACTCTTCTATTTAGCCATGTCTTTTGCATTATCTTCACTCACTTTCGGCCATGACAGTTATGGGCATGGAGCTTCCCAATTTGCTTCAAGTTACAACAATAGGATTCGGAGTCTATCTTTAATATACGTCATTGGTATGGGCATCGAGCTTCGGCCATTTCCCATTGTTTCGAGAAGCTAAAGAAAACAGATCGCGCCAGGTGCCACTTAGATCGAATCAGGGCCGACCGTGACCTGCGATAGAGGTTTTTCATTGAAACTGAAAATGAAAGTAAATTTTCTGTCTGTCGATAGGGTGGCGCTGCAGGAGTGTTTGGGCCGAATGTACATGCAGCGCCACTTTTCAATAGAGTTCCCGCCCTATTGGGAGCTAGAAACATCAGCTTTATTCTAACAATGGAGCTCGATGACCATGAATATCTATAGACCGTGGTAAATATATATGTGACTTGCCACGCCCTTTTTTTATCATTATAGAGAGTTTGGTTGACATTGTTATTGTATTGTTGAAAAAAGTTAACGAGCCTCGGTATTAAGCAACTACTAAGCATACAGTCTTCACTTTACGATAGGAAATTGCATGGAGCGACTTGTTGGTTAAAATACAATTATATAACCAACACCAGCTTTTGAAACCCACGCCAAAATTTGGATGAAATTATATAAAAGGTTAGTACTGATGTAATTAAATAGCGTGAATGACAAAATTAATGCGTTTGAAATTGCTGATTACTTATTATAGTAATCACTGGAATTTTTTTTTAGGAGTAATACAGTAGTTGTTCAATATGAACGGCCACGCCAGCGTTGCTCGCGTGTTTATAAATAGCAATCGAAACGCTTCCTTTCGAGCCATCACTGTAATTATTTTGTTGGCTTACGTTAAATTAAGGCCATAATGTTCACCCCCTTTGAAGCTCACTTGTGCACAGGATTCCAGTTGGATTTATTTAGTTTTAATCATTTAAATTATTGTTCACTTATTAATGAGGTTAATTTTAATTAACGCCTGTAGTGGTACGAAAATTGAGCATTCTTAATCGTTTTACTAAAATCTGAAATCTGCATAGTGGACAAGTATCCCCCAGTGGAATAAAAAAGGTGCTGGGGAGGAAAAAAAAAAAAAAGAAAGAAAGAAAGAAAGAGAAAAATACGTTTATGTAAGAAATGAATAATTAAGACGAAGATTCGTTTAAAGTTATTAAGCATGTAAAAGCAAAAAGAAAAATGTTTTTAAACTATTAAATCAAATCATTTTCCATAGTCAATTTAAACAAACTCATTTCATTTATCACATTTAAATGATAAAGTCTAAAGTTTATGCTTCCAATTAAAAGGCAAAGTTGAATTAAACAGATCATATCGTACAGCTTAATACCAATGGCCCGTTTCAGTGATCGTATACAGCAGTAAGGAAATACACAGTTTTAACATATTATAAATTAAACAATCGTAAATCTTTTTGATAGCGGTATAAACTCCACTCTAAAGTGGGCTTTCCTGTAAAACAAAAAAACAGGGATATCAGTTCTTCATCCTGGGAATCTGGCATACTTGGGGCTGGCCAAAGACATTGGGGCTCTTGTATAATTTCAAGGGAAAGCATAATTCAAGGATAATATTTTAAATCCAAAAATTATAAAATAATTAGATTTAATTGTTTTATTAATTCAGCTTCAAAACAATAGTTTCTTTTCTGCTTTCAAGGAATCTCTATTGAGGAATTATGATTGCAGTATATCAAGGGCATAATTAAGAATTTTGAAGTGCAGTAGGGCATGAAAAACAAAAAATATCTTGGGGCCAGTGCTCAATAGAGAACATGCACACGTCTGGCCACTTTAAAGTCACTTGCTAATATTTTTTAATAAATTATATAACCAAGAACAAATGAGGGTAGGTTAGGTTAGGTTAGGTTAACCCCCCCCCCCCTTTCATCTGTTCTTGATATAACCATTTTGAAAACAAGTTTTAAAAACTGTTTAAAGTTTATTAAATAATCACTTAAAAACTTTTTAAAAACGTTTTCAATTTAAAATTTATGCTGGCCAAATCTTCCCTATTTGGTGCTTCCTTTAAAGGTGATTTCAGTTATTGTTTCAAAACTTTGGAATAGGTTGACCAAATTTTGTGTGTAAAATCCTTTTGGAAAGCTGGGTGGTATGCTTTATGGACATCCATTCAAAATGGATATTTGTTAAAAAAAAAGTTAGCGAGTGAATTTAGGGTGCCCAAACCTTTGTACCAACCTGTGTTGAAACAGTGTTTTAACTATTGGACTACCTAGGAAAAACTTTCAGAGCAAAATATCCTGCTATGTAAAAAAAAAAAAAATTTTCAGGAGAAAGGAAAACAGTTCATTAATATTATTAGATGAATCATAAAAAAGTACCTTATTAAGCATTTTAATAAAAATCGAAGTTTTTTTTTTTTTTTTTTTTTTTTTTTTTAATCTACACATAAAAGATAAAAGATAAAAAAAATAAGTGCATATAAATTTGGTACATAGCAAGTTTTGCATTTGCAACAATAAAAAAAAAAAAATTGAATGCAAATTTGCCATTCATATGCTATTACATTAAATAAAAAAAATTGTGCCAATTTATACCAGTTGTTACTTAATACCAAGTAAGAAATACAGTCAAATCTAGCTATCTCAAACCTTGATATCTTGAAAAAATTTTATTTTCCTACGTTTTCACTATTAATTTAATGTAATTTTACCTCGTTATCTCGAAACATTTTCTCGGAAACAAATTTTGACTACGCGTGCCAGCGAATGGCATCTGCTAAAGTTAGACAATTCTTGTGTGTTAAGAAAAAAATACATGAAAAAATGTTTTCAATCTCATTGGCAAGTCTCGGTTGCATACGAGATGATTGAGCACACGCAGTTTCTGCATTTCTGGCACTAGTGGCTCCACTTTTAACTCCTTATACATGTGTTGTGCCATTTTATCTCTTATTGTTTTCCGTATTCTCACAATACCTTTAATAACCTAGAAATCTTAATTTAAAAGTAACCTCCATATCTCGAAACCTCTTTATCTCAAATTTTTTTTTCTGTTCTTGAAATATTCGAGATATCAATGTTTGGCTGTATGTGTACTATTGGATCTTCAGTTCTTGTTATGCCAAGTGCTGTCAGTCCTGTTTTTCTTTTTTTTTTTTCCCCCCAATTCTCATCATATCTTAAATTAACAATTTTTGAGTACACTTGTCAAGAATATACTGGCATGCTTTTCATGTATGGTGAAATGCAATATAATAGGGAGAGATGTCAGATCTCAACCAAATGTTTGATGAAAGATGGATTTACCAAGGAGACCCAGTGATGCAGATTCCGAAATCAGTTTGTTCAACTCCATATTTCCCACACTTGACACCGATTGATTTCTTCCTGTGGGGCTTCATGGAAGAGCCTTGTTTACGAAACTCCATGGAAAATCCAGTGATGGGGATTCTGGGTGCAGCGGAACGCGGACGGTGAATTTTTTTATGATTTCCAAAATTTGTTGAGAAACAGGATGTATCAAATCGATGGTTACTAATGATGATCAACGTGAATATCAAAGATGGGTGAAAATATTTCAGCATAGTTTCAGATGTATTAACATAATGTTTTGGTAATGTCAAGAACGGATAAGGTAGGTAATGTTTTGGTAATGTTGAAAATCAAAGTCCTTAAAAAAAATTGAAAAATTTGAAAACATAAAAAAAATACAAAATAAAATAAAGACTAAATAAATAAATAAATAAATAAATAAATAAATAAATAAATAAATAAAAAACCATTTTGAGTATCCTCGTAGGCCCCCAGACTATAAACTTGTCAAGTCCATGTTACTCGAAATGTTCTGTCTGGCCAAAATGAACAGTTCCATGGCCATGCAGTCATTTATCTATGTATGTCCATTATTGTGACTGGAAGGTATTTATAACAGAGTCTGCTTCTCTTTGCCAACCAAATCAGCTACATGCTCACCTGTAGAAAGCTACTCAAGAACCACATTTCCGAATTTAAACCAAGCCATCTGTTTCGTCCATTGTCTACATTCCAGTCATGAAATAGTTCAAGTCAAATATGACAAGGTGAACAAGTTGATTTCGGAAATAACAAAAATCCCTCAAGAAGGCACATGTCCAACTATACCACGAGGTCACTGAATTGGTACCAAACCACCATAAGTGGTGGGGAACCTGTATCAGTACTGCACTCTTGTTACACAAAAACTTAAAAAAAGATTCTCAGATATACAGGGTGTTTGTAATTAAGCTGAGCGCCATCTGAAGTGTGATCTTACAACCAGAATGGCACCATATTTGGTAGGAGGACTAATGACAACACACGCAGAAGGATTCTGTGAAAAAAAAAAATATAGTTCCAAATGCACCATAGGGGAAAATGTGGCAGTATTGTAGTCTATGTAGCCAAGAATTTACATAAAATGCAGGTAAAAATCCATGATACAAATTCTTGACTACATATACGACAACTGGCAATAAGACACGAGGAAATCTCCAAAAGACATTCTGAGGATCAGCTTAGCTCAACATTCATCTTTTGCTACCTCAGCGCACTTTACTTGCGAAGGAAATGTGCTGAATAAAACATGATGTTTCACTTCAATTTTATCTTTATTATTCATCTGTCTGTTCTTTGTAACTTTTTGTTACACTGAACAGCACCAACCGATAGAGGAAAAGGAGGTTCTGTGCAGTGTAAAGAAATTACAAAGAACATACACATATATAAGAGTCATTCATTAAAAAAAAAAAAGAAAAAAAAAGAAAAAGGAAAAAAAGAACCAATTTTGCATTAATTTCCCCTCCTCGTTATAATGCAGGTCCAGACCTTCGAGAATTATGTAAAGCTGCACTTGACCTGCCTTCCCCCCCTCCCCCCATCTTGAACTTCCACCTTGACTACCTTGTAGTCTTTAGGACACTTGGAAACAGCATTGCTGTACCATGTCTGCTGTAGCCCAGCTGGTAGAAGCGATGAGTGTGATACTCTGATACTCGTGTCCCTGGTCTGAATCCAGGTCTAGAAATTTTTCCTTTTGTTTTATCCCATTAATATCTTTAACAACAACCAACACAATAATATTAGTTCAATGTAGCAGGTAAATAACAGTATTCTTTTTTCTGTCTTTGAAGTTTTAAATGACTGCTCCTTATCCTACAAGTCCCCCAGCAGTTGTGACTGGAGATGATGATGCAACAAAGACTGATCAATCAGGTCAGCCACCAATCACTCAATATGGGGCACCTGTCAATACAGGGTATCCTCAGTATAGTGTTCAATATACTGTACCTCCAGGGCAACCCGTTATGAATCCGTATGGGTCCCAAACTGGTCAACCTGTTATAAATCTGTATAATCCTTCTGGTCAAACTACTGTGCCACAGTATGTCCCACCACCAGCTTATGGAACTGGAATGCCACCTCCTATGTATCAGGTACCATATGGTGCACCAATAACAACTCAACCCGGTCAGGAACAGAGTAAGAAT
>JAHWFO010031028.1:3017733-3032153 GCA_023313115.1 Rhysida immarginata | reverse complement strand
AAGTATTTGGAAAGCTATTTTCTCTGCTATTTTAATAATAATTTTCAGGTTTTTTTCTCCCACCCCCATTTTTAGAAAGTTGAGTTCTTTTAATACCTCATCTGTTAATGGTATTTAAAAATTCAAAATTTCAACCTATTTAAACTATGTTAAACATTTTAAAGGCTGGTGGGGGGGGGGGGGTGAAATTAAAAACAAGATGTTCATGGTAGAATAAAATTGTCATCTATGAGTGAGGAGTAATGGCACAGGTTTATTAAGAAAATTTATAGCCTTGAGATGGAATTTGTCATTCAGAGATAACTTACTAGTTTATCTCCCATAGTCACGTGTAGAGCTGATGTTTCTAATTCATTTATTTTGTAAACTGCAAGACAATTCACGGTAAACATGGTGGCAGTTAATCTTGAGTTCCTTGCTAAGAAATGTTTCTGTTGCTAAAAATCAGCTGTCCTTTCTCATGGGGCAAACTTCAGAAGGCATATAAATTAAACAGTAGGCATTTTTGAAGATTGGGAGTTTTGCATACTGGTTCTCTTTGCAGATAGTTCTGAAATTGTATAGTTTTATTTATTTGAAAAATGGCAGTTTCTTGAAAAATAAAAATACAAAATTTAAGCATACAATTTATTACTGATAAGTAATAATTTTCAGTGCAAAATTCTTAATGGAATCACCATTATATCAGGAATGGATGAAGGGGGGGAGGGTTATGTGTAATATTCTAGCTATATTCTTAAATATATGATCATCATAAGGTAGAGCATTAGCTAAAAGGAAGTAGACATCAAAATTAACAAATTTATGTCAGATTATGATGTTTGTCTGGATCACATATCAAAAATGCCATATTTTAATATAAAATTGAAGCAGATTTTTCTTAATAGGTTTTAGATGATAAAGCAGAGTAATAAACAAAGAGCTCTGTTTAAATATTTTGATTACATGTACATGGATATAGAACTTTGTTGATGCACCACCTATTTTCCTTATAGCATATCTTTGATGATTAACTTCACTGCAAAAAGCTTATTATTAAGTAACCTTTTATGTGCATTTAGCTGTTCCATTAAAAATATAAGCATCTTAATTACAATTTGAACAGATAGTATTATACATTGACATGAGGGGGGGGGGGGGTGGAAAAAGCTTTGGCACAGGTTGTTGGAAATCAAATTTAACAAATTGTTGTTGTTTAAAAATTCAAATCTTAACATAAACAATTTCACTTTCATGTATTTTTGTGAGATAAGGTATCCCATGGAAATTTAAGATTGTTATAGACAATATATGTACATATAAATGTGTGTAACAAAAGTAAAAAATATACTGTAAACATTTGTTAAACATTTCATTTTTAAACATTTGTTAAGTGTACAAATGTTACACTATCTTATGCAAAATATAAATGAGTATTTTTATAATTTTTTTCTTTGTTCATAAATCGGAATGTAGTTCTTTTATCTTTTTAATGGAATGGATAATTTTATTATTCTTTTTAATATAAGAGTCCCTATGCTACTTTCCATTCTTTACCTGCTTTACTTCTTTTTTTTTTTTTGTTTAACGCAGCTAATCAATTTTCACTTGAACTCACTTTAAAGGGCAGTTATTATTTTTTGTATAGCAAGCTTATCTAAAAAAAAAAATATTAAAAAAAAAGATAAAAAAAAAAAAAGATTAAAATAGAGATGCTGATAGTATTCATGATTCTGTTGAATTTGGAATATATCCTTATAAGTTTCAGCTTGTATAGTGTATTCCTACAAAATCAAGAACAATATTTAAACATTAGGTATTTTAATGCACAAGTCATTACATAGCACAAAATGCAAAATTCGGTTCTAAATTGACCATTTTAATGTAAAAGTGAATGATTCAAATGAATTGGACCAGAGGTATATGAAGGAACCCTTTTCTTAAACGCCTTTTCAAAAATTTTAATAAGTCTTTCATGATATTATATACCACAGTTTTATCTATTGCAACCCATATTGGATGAAATTAGCCTTCATAATGGGAACAATGGAACTTGTGCATTTTCATTTTTGTTAGAGTTGACTTACCGGGTATATTTATGTATAATTAATACTAACAAAGTATTATCATCAGAATCTCAGGATAAGGAAAAAAAAATTAGGGTTGGTCACTGACAATGATGCATCTATGGGCATTTGCCTTGGTCCTCCCAACAGTAGGGATAATGCAGTATCTGCATTCTCACAGCATGTATGGCCCCAAATTAGTATGCATGTACCGATAAACACATCTGGCAAATTTCTGCTATACATGTTGACAGATGTTGCTACTAGAGCACATTCATCAGCATCACTCATGCATGTAGGAAGTGGCCTTGTTTTATTTCAGCATAAGCATTTTTTTAACCTTTAATTATGGACGTACATTTTTGTAACTTAACTGTTTGGGTACCCACTGTGATAAAAATTTCGATATGAAAATTTATTATTTTATTACTAATCGCTAGAATAAAATCTATATACACCTATACCTCGTTATACGTACTGATTGGTTCCAAAAACTTGGTACGTAACTCGAATATCCGTATAACGAATACGTACTTTTCAAGGTCAATAGAAAAGTCGAGGCAATGGAAAAACGTGAGACGTTTTATTATGTAGCTCTCATCAGAGGTCACTACTGTACTTTTTTAAAAGTAAATTTCCGTGATAACGCTTTGACAACGCACATCAATAATTTTCGTGATAACGCTTTGACAATGCACATCAATGATTTTGATACAAAATATACACAAAGTAAATTGAATCTGTTTCAGTGATTTTTATGAAATAATACAGCAAAGTTAGTATTTATTTTTTATAGTCTTTAATTTATTATTTTTATTTCTTCATAAACATAATAATACACATGAAACAAAAATCGAAAATATATAGCCTAAATTAATTTATTAGAGTGGAACTAATGACGACGTACCTGACGAGGTCATAGTGCTGGCGCTGATGATCAGTGTATTTCCACTCTACTCTTTATTTAATCTCGTGTGACGAAATATTGGGTACGTAAAACGAATTCGTGCCATAATTTGAAAAGTACGTAAATCGAAAAGTACGTACAACGAGCGTACGTATAACGAGGTATGGGTGTATTATGAAAAATAAGTGAATGTACAAAATTAAAATATGTAATATGTGCTGTTTTTATTCATTAAAGTAGTTAAACATGTTTTGGCAACCATCACGTTTATGAGATAACTTAGGACTCAAATTATTAAAATCAATGTCAAAATCAACAAAACTTACATTTTTCCTTATACTTCAACAACTAATAATTGAAATAAAGTAAACATGGCAAACAAAGAAAGTAAAAAACAAATTGACAATGCCTAAAGTTATATAAAATTAGACAGACTGTGCAGATTTGTTTTGCACATTGTAGGCATGCTTTTTACATAAATAACCTGCTCTTTACATGAATAACATGTACATATTAATTGATGATTGGGTTTTGGTAGACAACAACACATTTTCCGTGTTTTTCATCAGCAGTTCAATGTTGGGGCAGTTGAGGGATGTCGATTCCTGAAATTCTTATCAAACTTGTTCTTAGTTCACATGGCTTGTCAAATGCATATTAAACACCCGTTTTTGCATATGAACTAACACTAGTATGCATGATAATTCTTTTCTAAATAATCTCCAATCATTATTACTCTATTCCCCAGAAGTGCACGAAACTATAGAAAGTGTTTCAATAAAAAAGTTATGTAAGTAGTGATGTGTAGTCTGACAGGCTGCTCCAAAATTTCAAATCAATTGTATTTACTGAATTTGCTCCCACTGGTACTAAAACCACTTGCGATGGCATGGGCACCACTAAATTTGAAGCTACTGAAGAGCTTAAGACAACCATGTGCGTGAGGAAGAGGGTGATATCATGAAACCTGAATATCATGGGGCCTAGCAGACTGCACATCACAAAAATAAACTAGAATTCAGGACCCTTGAATCACTTTATATAACTTTTCTTGTCGTAATGTCACTTCAGTTGAAATATTCAAGATCAATTCTGTTTGACTTGCTTTTAAAGAAAATTTTTTATTTTGTCTCGTATAGTAAGTTTATTTTAAAAAATTCAAATCAAAAGAAATATAGTTGGTACCAGAACGGACACTGGGGTATTATTTGGTTTATTTGGGATATAATCCCTATAATTTATAGCCTGTATAATCATCAGCCTTTGAGGTTTTTAATGCAAGGTAAAAATTTAAACTGAAAAGTTTTAAAACAAAGTGTTCTTTAAAAAATTTCATAAATGAAAAACTTGAAAAGTGTTATTTATTTTTCTACTTAAGAATCCCCAAAATCATCTTACTTCTAGTTTTCTATCAAAACATGGATAGAAATTCTTAAACATTAGTTAATACATTTCTCACATTTTTATATCTGTTGCATCAGAAAGTGTATAATATTGGTAATTTTATAATCTATTACAATAAATTTTTTAAAAAGGCATTTAATATACTGTACTTATAGGGATCTTGCCAGAAAAGGGAAATTAAGTCCTTTTTTTTGTATTAGTGATTTAAAATAATAATAGGTTTTTTTTTTTTATATTTTATAATGTTTACAAAACAAAGACACTTCTAAATTTAGTGTACTTAAAATTTGTTATCTTGCACAACAGTTTTCCAAATAAGTTTTAGATTTCACTCGTTGACTGAGTTATGAGAAATAAGACTAATGACAGATTGCAGTGCAAAAACCCTGCGATGCTAAATATTGGGTTGTAAATCTAATGAAACGAGGGGCCCATTGATGTATAATACTATCAACAGGGAAGGATCTGAATCGTTGATCTGCCACTGAGTGGGACAGAAAATTTTAAAACAACATTAAAAGTTTGTTACTTTATTTTTGGACAGACGACATGAAATGGAATTGAAAATAATTTTAAAACTATGAATGATGCAATTATCTGTCATAAAAATTTCTTAAGAATGTTGCTGAATAAAATTTATTTCATGTATTTTCACTCATTTTGCTCTTTCAATACAAGGTAATTCAACCTTTCTTTTGCCAAGTTATTAATGCTAAAATGTTGTGATGTATTATACAGATATACCTTGGCTTATGACTGTTTGGGGCACTTTTGAGCCTTTACATTTATTTTTGAGTTGTATCGAGTTAGAGGCGATTGTAGTTGTAATTTCAAATTAACCCTCGCTCAACTCGAAGAAAAAAATATATTCTGGTTTCAATCCCATGGTAGCTTAATGATATTTTCTTGAGTTAAGACCATTCAGTCCGAATATAATCCTTTCGTTAAGTGGAGGCATCTCTGTTATATGTATAATACGAGGGAAAATCAAAAAAGTAACATTATTTTTTTTAAGAAAGTGCTGGAGCAGACATGAACAAACAAAATATACAAAGTACACATCAATGTTCTGGTTATTTTTCTATGTATGAGCCATTGCGATTAAGGCATTTGTCCCATCATGGTATAAGTTTTTGAATACCCATCGCATAGAAGTCCGTTTCCTGCGAGTACAGCCTCCAGTGCACTTCACGTTTGTTATCATAGCCTGTCTCAAATCGCTTTCCCCCGAGAAATTTCTTAAAAGGGCCGAATAGGTGAAAATCATTTCCTTGGGTGGACGATCTTAAGCATAAAGGAAACGAATTACAGCTCTTTGTTCTTCCAGCGTGGACGATGTGATCAATGACGCCATCTTGCCGATTGCGATTACACGCCTTCACTAGGTGTCAGCACATTCACAGTGCTTTTAAACGATAGGGGAAGGCGACAAGTTCAAAACGTATATCCACTTTTCCCACCACCTACTACAATGTTTTCGTAAAAAAATAAATAATGTTACTTTTTGATTTTTCCTCGTATTTGAATCCCTTTAATCTGAATTCTATAAGATGTACACTCAGTACATTCATAAGCCAAGTTAATTAGTTTTCCTCGAAATTTTTACCATTAAGCAGAATGAAGAAATAGTTAGGCTCACAGAAAGACTATAGTAAAATAAGCATTATACAGGGTGTACATTACTTTCAAGATGTTTTTATGGAAAAGTTTTGAAACATTATCACTACCAGCAATACGAAATTTTGTACAGAATACATTCGGTTTTTTTTTTTCACATTATAAACATTCTGTGTGGAGCCTCATGTTTTGCGACAAATGTCTACATGACATCCAACTCTTGACATGGCCTCCGTGACTATGGCTGTCACTTGTTCAATTCGCCTCCTCAGTTCCATAGCATCTTTTGGAAGGGGGAGATATACCAGGCTCTTTCCAAAGATATTATGAAACTGAGGGGGAGAATTGAGCAAGCCACAGTCACAGAGGATATGGTTGAGCCATGTCTGGCAAGAGCTGGATTATCGTGTGGACATTGGTAGCATCACACGTAGCTCCCACATAAGAGTTTGTAAGGTTTGTAGTGTGAAAAAAAACAAACAATATATTCTATACAAAATTTCATATTGCTGGTAATGAAACGTTCCAAAGCTTTTACATAAAAACATTTTGAAAGTGTTACCAGACTTTATGTACACCTTATGTTAATATTTGCTTAAATAGCCAGGTAGTTTTTAAAATTAACTGGGTGATATGCCACCTGAAAAGAGGCTGGGTAAAACGCTGATGTTTCATCAAATAATACTTATTCATCATGTTAATCAGCAGCTGATTTTTGACATTCATTACATTTATTAGATTTATAAACATTTTTGGGATAAAACCTAACAAATTTAATACCACAGGAATATCACAGTTAATATAGGCAGAAAAATTATTTCATTTAAAAATCTATAAACTTCCAAGTATAATGCTAAATTGAGTAATTCAATGTTGAACTTGGGTTATTTGAGTCTGAATGGATAAAATGCTCCTTCCCAGTTTTCACAAGTATGAAACAATATGAATGTTTTTAATTTTATAGTTGTTTTTAAATTAAATATTAATCAGGGGAAATTCTTTAAGATGGAAAATTCTGTAAAATGGAAAGGTGCAGATCTCAAATTCTGTATGATAGAGGTTTTAAGTGTAATCCTTATTTCATTCTGTCTTGTCATTGTGCAGTTAAAGATCAAAAAATGGCTAAGGCTGCATTCATAAATTGAATGTGCTATCATTTGCAAAGCCAAATACTTGTCTTGTAAAATAATTGCTATGAAATTTAGAAAAGACATTTGGGTCAGCAATCAAAAATGATATTTATGTATAACATTTATTAGAAAATTACATTGGGTGTCAGTATTTTAAGAATAGAACGTTAATCAAAGTGATCCATGCGATTAGTGATAAAGCAACCAAAAGACAAACTGGCCAAGTACTCATGTGGAGATGTTAGTCAAATTCATCTCCTACTGTCACTGATTCCACCTCAGTAACTGCGATTTTTGAACACATTCAGGATATCTGGGTTTCATTTAAATTAAATAAAAATAAACAAACGAAAAATGATTGTTTCGTTTCTTTTATGTATTTGTAAAATTCAAACATTTAATTGTAAATGAACACTTTAAACTTCTTTAAAAATTTCACTCATGCAATCAGTGTTGAAGTAATGATTTCAACATGTAACATACAGGTTGTAGTGTCAGAAAATATTTATATCATATGCATATTGAAATTATATTCATTTAAGAAAATAAAAAAATTATTTGGTTTATAACTCTCTAAAACCATGGCAAAAATACCGTGTCTCTCAAAAGTCACGTGCCATATGAAAAGTTTATGAATGTTGGCTTATGTTCACACAGTTTCGCAAGCTTATCGTTCATGTTCAAAATGTGCAACATGCACTCGAAGAGACAATGTCTCACATGATCCAAATTTTCTTCTGTCATGCGTAAAAGTATAGCTGGTGGAATGCTGTGTAGGGTATTGGTGATTCTTTCCTTTAAGTCCTCCAAATTTTCGGGCTATGTCTGAAACGCCTGCCGTTTCACGTAGCCCCAAAGGAAAAAGTCAGCATTATTCCTCTACTTCACTATTTCACCTACAAAATCAAAGCAACCAATTAATCCTACAAAATCACCTGCCGTTTCACATAGCCCCAAAGGAAAAAGTCAGCATTATTCCTCTACTTCACTATTTCACCTACAAAATCAAAGCAACCAATTAATCCATTTGGCATGCGACTTTTGAGACACACGGTAGAAGACCATTAAAGAAAGATCATGACATTAAGGGAGTACTTCAAAACTTGTTCTGGTTCTACTCTCACAAATGCAGTCAGAAACATTATTTGTCAATAACAATTCACTATTCAAAGTTTATATGGAAATTTTTATGAATATATTAATATGTATATGTAAACATTAAATTTTAAAGAATCAATTTAAATAATCTATTTATAATAGGAACAGGCAGCCTTCAAGGGTTGTGGACTATAAATAACTTGAAATTTACTGATAACTTGGAAGAGAAAGGCTGAATCCTGGTTTTAGACTGTTAAAATACCAGCAGCAGCTACATTGATTCACTGATAAAATATCTCCTATTTTGTAATTTTTTTTGACAAAATTTACGTGCAAAATAGCAGAGTTTTGTATAATGAGCTTTTTATGTAAAAAAACAAAAAAAAACAAAAAAAAAAAAACAAACTCGCACTATATAAAAAAGTATTCAAGTTAAAAGTGTCTTATAAATGAAACTCCCTAGGATTTAAAGGGACGTGTTGACTTATTGTAAAACAAGGCAGTGAAAAATTTATTAAGTTGGTTAGTCATCTAATCTGCTAACAGCATTTAATAAAATAGTAACCGTTCATCTAAGCTTTATTCATACTATGTAGTAGTTTGTTCCAAAACATACCTTATATTTTCAATGTGCCTGCCCTTTTTTTTTTTTTTTTTTTTTCCTACTGCCTTCATCACTAGTAATGTAAAGTTAAAAATATTTTTCAAAATTGTTATGTATTTTAAATGTATAAATTTTTAATATGTATTTATTTACTAAAAATTTTTTAACATTTTGAATAAAATTGTTGTTTATATCTTCAATATGTTTTCTTAACCAGTACTTAGGGCAATTTTTTTAATATTCTGTATCGTGATGTTTTTATTTTAATGAAATTTTACAAATATTAAATGATAATTTTAAATACCTGATAGCATAAGAAATATTTTAGAGTATTATATTGTTTCAAAACATTATGTTCATTGAAACAGGAGGTCTTCTAAAGTAGTGCTTTTTAACCTTTTGAAGTTGCGATCCCGTTTTGGACAGTCCGTTCACTTATTTAACCCAATTTAAAAAAAATTTTAAAATCCCTGTAATCGAAAATTTGTCTTTTATTTTGTAAAATCTCTCATGACTCCCACTTTAAGAAGCTCTGTTCTATAAGGTGCATTAACATTCTGGAATCATAAGCTGAATCTACTACATACTCAAATCTTTATCTGTGAAGTTCCGAGCTAAGGCCAAAATACATATGGGGATACTCTGGTTAAGTGGGACAAAGAGGGCAGGTTGGCTAAAATGTAAATGCCAAAATTTTTTAGACATTCTCATTATACTTTCTGAAGATTTTTCAAAATCCAAAAATCAGAATTTTTAAAATCTAAAATTTTTTGATGACAAATCTATTTTAAAAACTTGGATGATGAAATTAGGGCATGACCTTGCAAATGTGACTACTGATGGCGAATTATTACCATTTGTGGTACTGAAAATGAAAAATGCAGTTTGTAGAATTAAAAATGCAGCTTGTGAATAAAAAATATAGTTATTTATCATTTATCCCCCATCTTTTTATCCTTTTTATCTGACATTTTTATTAGTATTTTAGCTTGCATACTGTCTTCTGAATTAAAAATTCAACAAGCAGGTTTATTTTATTTTGCAAAGTACATTTTTAATTTTGCAAAATGCATTTCAACATTTGAAAAATTGTAAAAATATCAGTTAGCTGGCTGCCAGAAATGGTATTGGGGACCAGACATTTGCATCGACCGGTGCTGCCACCTGTTCTCAACTTTTACTCGACACTGTCAATAAGTGTCTTTAAATTATTAACCATCATAATTTTAAATACAACGTAATTCTTAGTAAAAAATTTATCATTAATAATGAAGATAAGTCAAGGGCAGCTTCCAGGGACTTTAATTTCCTTGTTTTGGTAATGCAAGCTTTCGCATTTGTTTGTTTTCTCCTTCCAATGCCAGTTTTTCTTGAGTTATGTAGTTATATATGGAAGACAGTAGAAACTATGTCTTCTTGGTGGAACCCACTCTCAAGGTCATTCCGAATTCATATTTGGCCACTAGAACCATTGTACAGGGTTTGGAGATGTGGTGACTTTTCATGGCACGTGTTCAGTCTCCAATATTCTTCACAAGATAGATCAGTGAATGCAATTGAATGCAGACTCGAAATCTATGAATATAATGGAAGAAAAGATCTTGCTCCCAGTCACCAGGAGTCCGACGATTCTAGTGTCTCAAATCCTTACGGTCAAAATTCCACACATGGTAGAAGAGTCTAAATTTAAGTATTTTCGGAATAGGGAACCAATGGTCAGAAATGCAATTTCAGGTGTCACGAGATCTTGCTGTCCGTGTAAGGATATGGCTGCAACTTGATGGTGCACCTGCTTACTTCGAAGTTCATGCCTGGATTCGCCTGGACAATAGATACCCTAATCATTGGATTGGAAGGGGAGGTCCTTTCCCATGGCCAGTGCAATAACAGAATCTCACTCTTTTGGGTTTTTTTCCTATGGGGGGACATCAAGACGACTGTGTATAGTACCTCAGTAGAACCTAATGCGTTACTGCTTGCTAGGGCCCAAGCTGCCCGCCTCCTTGTATAGAAGACAAAAAGGAATGTGGCAAAATATCATGTGCCATAGTAATGCCGCTTTGAACACTTGCTCTAAGCCTTAATTAAGTATTGCTATAAGGTGTAGGTTGTTTATGAATACAAAAATTGTCGTTTACTTTGAAGACAGCAGCTTACAAAAACGTTCCTCACACCCATTACTCTGTGACAGTGTCACTTAGTGTTTGCAAATATATTAATAGTAAGGGTTACCGTAATCCTCCCTTCAAAAGGATTACATGACACTTGCGTGTTCAGGTCAAGCAATAAACTTGTTTGAAAACTTAAGTGTAAGCGGACAAAAACCCCATGCGTAAACTTGCGGACGAAAACCCCAACAGAGATCAGAAGAGCCTTGCGGACGAAAACCCCAACAGAGATCAGAAGAGCCTTGCGGACAAAAAACCCATACGTGAACGTGCATGGACAAAAGGCCCCAGAGGAATAATCCAGAGGACAAAAACCCCAACGGAGAAATCAGAATAGGCTTGCAGACAAATACCCATGGAGTGAGCCAACACCACCTAAAGATAAAGCCTGGGTGCTGAAACGTCATATTGTTACATCGCCTCAGTAGGGAATTGTTAATCATATTTCCACCGATTATAAGCCCTGAATTTTCCCTACTGTGGTGATGTAACAATGTAATGACGTTTCAGTGTCCAGGCTTTATACCTACTGTGAGTGAGCGCACGGACTATTGGGCACCAACAAAGAAATGTACGTGGACAAAGAAAAGCCCCAACACTAAGGTATGCTTGGGCTGGATTGTATTCATAGGCGGACAAAAAAAGCAACTCCCGTTTTTGCTTTGGTCCAACTTAAAATCAATCACACGTGGTGATGTATGACGTCATTTTGGTGGGAGCCTGGTGCCTGGTGGCAGTTCCATTGGTGCTCGGAAGTAGAATGAGTTTCACCTATGCCATCTCTAGAGGGTGGGATTGAGCCTGCCTGGTTATAGAAGAAGGGGACTGGCAGTAAGGGCATTCAGAACCAAGTCTGGACAGGAGTCAGAACTGGAAGGGATTACGATGGAAAACGCTACAGAAGAAAAAGCAGACGCAGTAGATATGGATGGCGGAACAGACTAAAGCTCTAGATTAGGAACGGACACGACCATGACGATCCCTGTTGGAAAGCAGATTCTTGGTTGAAAAACGGTAGTTAGGCCTAGCTTATGCTTATAAGCGTTGGAAAGAGACCACGTGGTAAATCTTGAGCTTTATTTATTATTTGGATAAAGGAATGGGATACTGGTATATCTAATTTGTTGGAATGCTTTATGAAATTGGATTAAGGAAATTGTAGCTCTATTTTGTAGAAAGAATTATTTGTGTTTAGCATGCTTTGTTAGGATTTTGGAATAGTAATTGCATTTTAGTTTAGACTTAAGGTGCGTTTCAAAAATTTAAAGAAACATGTTTTTGTTCAAAAGAAAAAAGACTATTGAAGGTACATACAAATGCTTGAATTACAAAATAGCTGTACAAAGCACTTAAAAGAAACTCCTGAAAATATTATTCACGAAAACATAATAGAAATAAAAATATTCAACACAATGGAATTTTGCGTGTCTCAAAAGTTTAAAGAACTACCCTCAGATGCTGAATGGAGACGTCCAATATGTAAATTTGCGAGTGACAGGGTATTAATCTGTTGCGCAGTTAGTCATTTTTTTCAAAGAAAGCTTTTCTTCCACTCACAATTGACCTACGACAATGCCTCGCCAATCTCAATTCACAACCGATGAAGTGGCTGAAATCTGGCGATTGAAAGCCAACGGACTATCTGTTGCTGATGTTGTCACAATTACTGGAAGATCCACAACAGGGGTTTATGATGTCTTGAAGAGGAGTTCATGGTTTCACCAAATTTGGGTCAAACAACTCTTACTGACATATGTGTCCAATGACTCTCTTAAATGGGTCGTATTGGAAGAATCATAGGACTCTCACAAGCGGGTCATATTAACCGCATATTGCTGTGAGTGTTGACACTTTTCTACCTCGACCTTTCATGTTTTGTACGTTCCCCACAATTTTGAACTTCTGAATTACCTACGTTCTCCTAGGCATATTGAGCATGTTCGCAATATCAGATAAATTCCAATCCTTAAAATGATGGATAACTAACTTCCTTGTATCCAAAGACTATTCTGTTTTGCCCATATCACAAACAGACGGTTGTTTGATAAGGAAAGTAAAAATGTTATTTAAAATTAAGTATTTAGACTCGCCCATTCTTAATAAAGGGCGATCTAAAAATATTTATTTTTTGAAATTAATTTATCCTCTCACAGCCAGCAGTGAGAAGGATACATTAATTTTTTTGGGTGTTCAGAAGAGGGATACCCTTCGATATTTTGTTTAAAAATCCTGTTAATTTAAGCCGTTCAAGTTCACAATGATTTGTGAATGCCTATTCTGTTCGTGAAAATTATTGTAACCGTTTTGGGAATGGAACTTCCGTTTTTAACCGGATGGTGTTTGCACATTTCAAGTGAGGAAACGGAAGTTTTTTTGACACCCTGTTACGCAGTTACTCCAGGTTCGGTTTTAAGGGGAAGTCTACAAAGTTACTCTTTATGTTTTTGGTCACTCCGTGGGGAAAGATGTTCTGGTGAAAGGGCACACGCCATTATTCGGTATTCTACTCGCAACCATAGGCGTAGCCAAGGGGAGCAACACATTATTCGGGAATAATAATAATTATTAACTGGAGATACTTATTAATTATTATTATTCACTTGTGAGTTCATCAACTTTCTGATGGTTTGGAGTGGAGAAATTCTCGATCTGCGGGCCAAGTTCCCGTCTCCCAATGGACTTTCAACCGTGACAACTTGGTTGTCTTTAAGACACCTTGAGACAGCTTGGCTGTCCGTGGTGTCTGCGATAGTCCAATTGGTAGAGGCATCGGCCATGATAGTCGAGGTTCCTGGTTCGAATCCGGGTCGCAGAATTTTTCCTTCCATTTTTCAATTGAAAAATCAACATTATTCGGTATTCTACTAGGGGGCGTTGGGGGGAGCAGAGAGCCGGGGCAAGTGATCACTCCCCTAAATCAAGTAAACTTTGGTCAAATCCTTTATTTTAGGTAGAAAAAAGATGTATACAGGGAAGCTTTACGCTATTGGGGTATTGGCTTTATTTTGTAAAGATGGAAATGGTATTTAGTACACTTTTCCACATAATTTTCCCACATGTATTTGCCGGCTAGGTGGCCGAGAGGGCTAGGGCGTAGGCTTTCTAGTTCTCGAGTCCACCTGGTCGTGGGCATGAATGTTTGTGTTTGTCCCGGGCTGCGTACAGATATAACTTGCGTAAAAGGTGCAAAATGACCTTAGTAGTCGACGCCAAAATTTCTAATAAACCAACCAACCAACCAACCCACATGCATTTGGCTTCCCCCCTCCCTCTCCCCAACATAAAATCCTGGCTACACCTATAAACTACACAAACGCCTGAGTTTAAAAGGCGCGTTAAAAACATGGTTTTGGGTGACAGTCGTGTAACTGAAAAATAGTCACTCCTATTGGGAATTGATTATGTAAGCATAAGCCCCGAATTTGGGGGGGGGTGTAAGCATAGACG
>JAHWFO010031028.1:2978722-3017633 GCA_023313115.1 Rhysida immarginata | reverse complement strand
CCTTAATCTGTTTAGGTTCATTTGTTTTTTTTTTTGTTTTTCTTTGTTTCTATTATAAAAAACTTTAATATATGCCCTCCTTCTTGTTACGCCCTTGGAAAAAACTCGGAAAAACTGAATGCAGAGAACACTTGACACTGTACGAGAAGGAGATTCTTCTTGTAAGAATTGTGATGGAAGATGAAATATGGATGCACCATTTTGAACCTCAGACGAAGTGGAAACCAATGGCATGCGAATTTGCCGAAATTTCAAAATTGCATCTTTGGCAGAAAAAGTTATGGCGAGAGACTTTTCTATTCGAAAAGACTCCTGATTGTGGAGATCATGTCATAAGGAATCACCATTAATTCAGAGACGTCCCTAAAACTTCAAGCTCCAGTTTTACTTTACCCATACACAGGCACTATTTCCAAGGTAGCATAAGGGAGTTGAAAGGGATTATGTGGAGAGGTGACATACTGTATAAATAGCAAACGTGCAGAATAAAAGTTGAGTTTAAGAGTGACCCACCTAAAGTAGTGAGCATTTCAAACTGATTTATGGCAGTGAATTTTCCCCTTACGTTCTATAGTCTCATTAGAGTTATGCACACGGTAAGCTTTTGTTCCAAACAAGCTAGTTCTGGTATGTAAAATTACATTACATATAAATTGGCCACATGAAGTCGGAGGTAGAAATATCTTCACAAATGAAGTTAAATTATTCGTCCATGGGTCTTAATTGCTCTGCATTAATCTAAATCTCGTTTGTCTTACCGGCATTTTTGCAGACCAAAATGTTTATATTTGTAACGAGAGTCCAGTTCACTTGGTAAGATCGATTGGCAAATGGCAACTAATCTCTACTGGTGATTACAATGACATAAATAGATTTTCTGATTGATTCCCTCGCTAAAATTTATAAGTATGGTATGGCCACGAGATACGGATGCTGCAAACTCGTCTTCCTAGGCAGTTAATTTTCCAAGCCGGTGGGTACAAGACCAAGGGGTCAGCCTAGAACCAGGTGGCTAGACTACATGGAGAATATGGGTTCGAGTCGCTTGGGTATTACTAGGGAAGCAGGGCCGCCGCCAGGGGGGGACAAACGGGACTCTAGTCCGGGGCCCCAACGGAAGGGGGGCCTCGTCAGCTATGCTTGGGAAAAGGCATCAGGCACGAGGCAGAGTCCAGAGGGGCCCACACGTACCGAGTTGTCAGGGGCCCAAACATTTCTGGCGGCTGGCCTGAGGGAAGACATGCACGATCGCTGGAGATCCTCCATAGGGCTACTGCCCCCGCGACCCTAACGAATAAGCGAGTTTGAAAAGTAAGAATACTCGCGTGACTGAAGTGACCTTTTTGCAAACGCAAATACGCCTCAAAAAGTGCTCCGCACCTGCACACAGCCGGCTTTGGCGTTATAAGCTTTGTCTTCTCATTGAAGCTGAAGATCAGCTTTCGCTGTTGGTGAGATAAAAATGGCTGAAGCTTTTCAAATTCATTTCGGAAATAAAAATAATAAAATCACTTTTTTTACGTTTTGGAAGCAAAAAGGAAAGGTACTTAAATACCTCTTCAATTACCATCATAACAATATCACTTATATTTATGTTCAAAGTTTCTATATCAGGAAATTTTCAACATTCTTAGCATCTCAGTAAAATAAGTCGCGAAGAGTAATGCCTGGTGAAAAGTGGACACCTTGCTGCACCATTTCTCTCGGTCCATCATTTACATTCAAAAATTGGTAAACTACTAAATCTCAATATGGTTGACAATTACCCGTTGTTAAAACTTTTATAATTGCTGTTGAACGTAAAAGCTCCAATACGTTGAGGTATGTTTGGGTAAATTATGGGCTCTGTATAAAAAAGTTTGCAAGTTAGACCGTATCAAATTCCGAACGGGAAAATCTTAAGAATCACGCTAAGTAACACCACACTCACAGCAATATGCGGTTAATATGATTCTTCCAATACGACCCATTTAAGAGAGTCATTGGACACATGTCAGTAAGAGTTGTTTGACCCGAATTTCCGAGTCGCCATTCTCGGGTCAATTGACTCGACTGTACAAGACTTAAGACTCATTAACGGAATATTTACTATACGCGTATATACTTATTTACACATTTTTGCATACATATTTATATATTTTCACAGCTACTTACACATTTATACAGTCATATTTACACAAGTTTACACACGTGCATACACGATATATGTAAGTTTACACACGGTTATATACCTATTCACACAAGTTTACATACGTCTATACACCTATTTACACAAGTTTACACTTTTGTACTGAAGCGTACCAGATGGTGACACGCACAGCAAATGGGGGAAATTTTAAGTTAGCGTAAGATAAATAAAGAAAGATGAATAAAGGGAGAAAACGGGCGGTCATGAAGACCCAAGGGAAAGATAAAAAAATAATAATTGCTGGGCAGAGCGCAGATCAGATAAGAAACATTAACAAAGGGGGCCCTCCCGGAAAATAAACCCAAAAAGAAAATCTAAGTTAAGTCAATAATTCGTCTTTTCAGTTAACGTAAGGGGAAAAAAAATAAAAACCGTAACCCAAAAGAATACCAAGAAAAAATTGTAAACTTTGTTACAATGAGGAATAGCTAGATTACAAACAGATTACAGTACGCAAAGTTAAAGCGATACCAAATAGTTAAAGACAAAACAAATCGCAAAATTTCCTTGGTAATAAAAAGTACAATAAGAAGGATCCACAAGAGGTAACAGGGCGCAACAAGTCGAAAAAGTCACAGCAGAACCAGGACACAAAGTCTACGAAGCAATAATGAACACGACGACGACGACGAACAAACAGATAAGCAGGCTGACGAAAGAAGAACACACAGTAGGTAACGAAAAGACTAGGTGAAGGCCGCAGCAGGGTAAAGAACCCGAGGCATCTGAAAAAGAAAAATGAAACCGCAACAGCAAGGAATAGGCAAGCCAACCCAGGGAAGGGGAAAGTAAAGAAAGACTACATACTAATAATAAAAGATAAAAGGCTAAGAGGGTTAAACGAGGGTTAGTAGAAAATAGGGTTAACTAAACCTAAACCATACCTGCGTCAGAATGCCTCGGACAACAAAAGGCAATCACGACGAAAAGAATTCTCACATACCTAGGTGAAATTGCGGAAACTCAGCTAAACGCAGATAAGGCCGCTCGACGAACGTCGAAGACGGAGCGCAAACCAAACACCCGTAGCGAGACAGCGGCGACAGCAGCAGACGATGGGCCTACGAAGAAAATGAGTGCCCGCAAGGCTCTCAAAGGCATAACGACGGAAAGTCCTAACGAAGACACGAGACACTGTCAAGTACAAAGAACTAGCATAAGTCCTAAGTAAGGGCCTGGCCATTCAGCGCCCGAAAGTCAATAACAGTACAAGACAGCCTGCTAGAAATGCATGAAGAACAAAATGAACAGGAAACTAATGCCATTCTTGTTCTGACTTTAAAAAAAACAACAGAGAAACGTCGGCAAACAACATGATAGATTCCTAATCAAATCCAAGTCGCTAACTCTGCTGCCGACCGAAAACTGCCTGGAGCTCCAAAAAAAAAATCCTAAGCAAAACTGAAAAAACACGCGCACGACAAAACCCACAAAGAACGAGAGGCAAGCGCACGCACGCGAGTAAGGAACGCAGTGACAAACACAGAGTACACAAACATTGTTACCGAGACACATTAACAGAAAAGTAGGCTTAAGAATGGCAAAGAAAATAAAAAATAATAAAATATGCAAAAAAATTACGCGCAAAGAAAGAACATAGAAAAACATTTTTCTAGAAAAAGAGTCCGTAACAGTACACATTTGTATAGCAAATTTACACATTTATACACACAAATTTACACACGTGCATACACCAATTTACATAAGTTTACACAAATTTACACACGTGTATACTGATATTTACACAAGTTTACATTTGTATACCGACCTGTATTTGTATTTTATCATCTTTATAGTCAAACTTTGCCAGGAGAAGATAGAACTTCAAGCTTGTAGGCAGAAAAAAGGATTTTAATGATAAATCTGTTGCTAAATTCTAAAATAACGATCGCCGTGTTCATAGAGTTCGACAGCTCTTGAATGGTAGACAACAAAGAGAAGAGAAACGATATCTTTTTAAAATTTTTAAACATCAATTTTTTTTTATAAAGTAATTTATTGATTTAACAAAACATTTAACTTATAATGTACAATGCAATAAATTCACCATCAACTAACAGAATTGCTTTGCACAAAAATCAAGGGAATATTTTTGTTGTAACCATTGCATCGTTCTCATTTTAAATCTGCAATATTCCTTCTGCATTCCTTTGGGTAGGTTAAATGGAAACTATCACGTATTGCTGAAGAGGAAGGCTCATATGAGTATCCTTGACAATCTTAAATACAGAAAAAAGGATGAGTTTTAGATCAATGATTTACACTTTCTACAATAATGGAAAGGGAAATAGTGACATTTTATTTTAGTTATTATCATATTCGACCTCCATGCTGAAATTAAGTCAGTCACCATTCTTACTTTTTATAATGCTCCGATACACAGCTTCCGGTGTTTAGATCCATTCTTGCTGCGAGAAACTAGCCATGTTGTTAGCAGTCGATAATAATGAATGCTGTTCAGTGGAAATGCATTGCAGATCACAACAAGTAAATAAACAATAATCGTAACAATAATGAATAAGAAAACGTGTTAGCAAATAAATTTGGAAGTATTAAATAAGTATAATTTACGTTAGAAAAAAGTTTAACTTACTTAGATTCCTGTTTTCGTTCAATTTTTCTTGAGCTAGTAAAATTTGAAGGAGCAAGACGAACAACGTTGGAGAATGGCTTATTCAACGTTGGGTTTTTGAGGGAGACTTTTCTCGCACTCAGACTTGAAGAGACTATCCCTACTGATAGATAGTCTCCAGATAACATGTCCCATCCATAGTCATATTAAAGAGTAGTATTAGTTCTAATAATTTTTTATTAATCTTCTTACTAACACGAACGGCGAAATCGTCCAGTATCGCTATCCGCCATGTTTTCGTAACTAGATTTCGTATCTCTACCGGAAATGATTCCCATTTCCTATGACTTGGCTCGTAAACACTTGAAGATGGATGGTACAACTTATCTACGAAGTATTGTATTCTTATAATCGAGTCAGAGAGCTATAACCTAATAAAATGAATCCTACGAGCTGGAAATTGCTGTGAGTGAACCTCTGAACGTCAGGACAGAAGTATGATACGAAAAATTAAACAAGACCGTTTTGGGAATGCTGCTAAGGCATTAGAAGCAGACGATAATGTGAAGATTTCGTCACAGACCGCTCGAAATAGTTTGTATGGACAACAGCCGAGGATTAAAGCATGAATCAGCAATGTTAACCAGAAGAAACGAAAACTATTTTGATGTGCCAACGTCATTTTGGAATAGGAACATCTGGGTCAGATGTAAATTCAATTTGTTTGGTAATGACAGCGAATCACAAGTGTGGAGAACCCAGTCACACTAATAATGTTGTGTTCCAACAGGACAACGATCCTAAGAAAACTGCGAAAGTAAGTTCTTTTGCGCTACTGACATAATAAACTTGGATTTGTGTCCCTAAAGTTCGGACTTTAACCCCATCTTTGATAAAATATGAAAAAAAGACTCAATTTCACCCAACGAATAAAAATGAGTTGAAAGATGTCCTTAAAATTATAGGCCGACACAGATCACAAACTGAAAAAAAAACTGGTTAATTCAATGCCTAGAAAATTTCACGCAGTCCTAAAGAGTAATGGGGGACCACTGACCTATATATACACTGGATGGCGCATCCCTCATTAAGAGGTTTAAAAAGAGTGACGCCACTGGACACCATATTGGTCGGGGCAATAGTTTAAACTTTTTTGTGACATTTTTATTCGAGATTATTCCAATACAATTAATTTGATGGGAAAATTTAAATTAAAACTTTTTACTAAGATAATTAAATATTATCTTTTTGGTTTGGCAGAGTATAAAGTAAATAATATTTACGAAACGCACACTGCTTAATCAAACCTTACACATTAAAGATTTTATTTAAAGTATTTAAAATGATATTTTTAACACAGATATAGAGGAATAGATCGGCAATGCCCGTACCTTTCTCATTGGCGCTAGTGAAGCCGACTTAAGTCAGCTGCCGCCATCTTACCGTACTACACGTGTAAGCAGCAAGTACTCGATTCATATGCTTTTTCTTAGAATATTTAATGTTATAAAGTTAATTAAGTAAGTTAGAATAAAATACAAGGTACAATGATGAATACGTGTGTGGTGTTTGGTTGTAATTTTTCGTATTCTGTAGTGACCTAAGATGGC
The DNA here is from genome assembly GCA_023313115.1 of Rhysida immarginata. Classification (NCBI taxonomy): domain Eukaryota; kingdom Metazoa; phylum Arthropoda; class Chilopoda; order Scolopendromorpha; family Scolopendridae; genus Rhysida; species Rhysida immarginata. Next base: position 3,011,263 of record JAHWFO010031028.1, on the reverse strand, counting down.
GGCAGAACATAAGCGAGGCTTCAACAACACAATGGCATTGCCGATCTATTCCTCTATATCTGTGATATTTAATTAATTAACATTTTACTTTGACCAATTGTTAAGTTTACTTTGTTTACCTTTACAATGCTCTAAAGAAGAATATAAGTGATGTATAACAGTTTTTGAAGTTTGAAAAAACTTCTCACTGATGAAAAAATCAGTTAAAAACTTTCAAAAAATTCTCTACCTGATGAAGGTCATTGATAAAAAAGACCGAAAGGCCTCGTTATTTTTTTGTGTTATTTTTGTGATGTTTCTCTTATTATTCTCTATCTTTACAATGTTCTGTTTCTGGCATTAAAAATCAGAATTGATCCAACAATCAAACAAACTTTGCACATACGATGAGATTTCTTGCCATCCGCCATCATAGTAAGGGCAACTTCCGGTGGCGTCAAGTTTTTCGCCGGAAGCGCCATCCAGTTATTTATATAGGTCAGTGTGGGGGACCAACAATGATCTAGAGGAATAAAATTTGTTTACTGGCCATTGCAACCAACAGTGTATCTTTTTTTGCATATTTTGGGGGAATGGTACCCTTCAAGATTCTGTTAAAAAATCTTTCCTTAATTTAAATAGTTCAAATTTCTTGAATGTTTGTTTTATACACAATAAATATTGTGACCATTTTGGTCCTAATTGCTTGGCTTAGCTTTTAGAATATAAGGGACTACTATCCTGTTAACGGTATGAGGTTACAGGCTGGATAATCTCGTAATGCACTAATCTCAAGAAGAAATGACGAAATACTAAGCATGCTAAATCACAAGAAATGAGATTCGATTCAGACTACGATAAGAGTCGTCTGATGTGTGCAAGAAAGTAAACAGCAATATTCTGTAAACCTTTTATTATAAAACTTGGAATAATAAATTCGCCAAATTTTTTTTTTTTTTACCTCTAGCAACCGTATTCTATTTAAATCAAATTTAAACGTAAGTAAAAAAAAAAAAAAATAGTCCTACATTCACGGAACAGCACTTTGTTTCACTCATGTAACAATGTCGTTAATGGTTAGGATTATATAAAACTTAATACTGGCACTTATACACATCCTACAAAAGCTGAAGAATTCGTTTCAGGGCAATTGCATTTGCTATTTATCTTTCTTAGTCTCTTAGACCTCTGAGAGAGCCTGATAAAACCAGTTTCTTGAAGGGAATATACAATCACGTGATAAATTTCAATGCCAAACTGGATGGTTGGAAAGCAGCAGTTGAGCCAGACTTAGCTGGTGGTTGCGAATACTGTAAAGATGAGTCTTTAGGATTTTACATGTTCATTTTAGATGGTTTTCTTCTACGAGGTTACTGAAAAAAATCCGCTTAAGTCCATGACCATGAGCTTTCATTTCAACTCGATGAACTGAACGAAATTTCGGGTTATTAGTTCGTATAAATAAAAGTAAATATTGATTAAGCCCTCATTTGCCAACTTCCTTGCTTCCACGATTCTTCGGACAATGGCCTCAAATGCAGACTCGTTAAATCACAACACACTCTCGAAGCACAACTACGTGTACACATTTGGAGAAACCAGATCAATTGATTAATGAGTCCAATGGTTGGCTCAAGCTGTCCCCATCAAGTTCGACAGATGACTATGTATAAAGTTGTCTTCACAATCTCTTCTAACAGATGATATGCATCCAATAAAGCTGATCACTCATTACTGATTGTCTTCAGGCCTCCGCAGATTTCCGATGAGTATAAGCATTGTAACAACAATGATAATTCATGCCCCCCAAAATGTCACGCTTTCATGCAAATCCTCATGCATTACACAATGGCCCAATGCGTAGTGGGCTGAGTGAGGTGCCCAGAGTGACGTGATCTACCTGGTCTAGGTTGGCCAGGTCAACAACAACACCTGTCACCCCTCCTCAGTGGTCCTCCTATTCTTCATGCTAATTTCTATGGGACTCTCCCTAAACATCTTCGTGATGAGACCCCCATTACTCACTTTGGAAGGAGCAGTCATTCTATGAGTTCAGCAGGCTGTGGATATTTCACAGCCGCTTCCCAAATCCCACCACGCCCCCCCCCCCCCCCCATCCAAAGTGCCGGCAATCGTTGGAGAGCCTCCAACGGACAGCGGAGCGCACGCAGCCTCCCCCTCTACCAGCTCCTTAGTGGTCTCATGACCTCATCGTCTCCACTTTCCAATATATAGTAGATCCATTTCCGGCCTCCCTCTTGATTCGCCTTTTCCTATTACCCAATGTGCATTTATTATATTATCTTCATCAGTTTAATGTTTACTTAAAATTCATCTTAGAAACTACCTTCATCTTGCTTTAATACTATCATGTGTCAGACAATTCGTATAAGAAATCATATACAACTCACATAAAACTTATAAATTAGTTCCCTTCTGTAAGAACACCTCCCCTCCAAATAGTTTACACTGATCGCTAAAAGATTCTATCCCTATCTAGAATTCTCAATTCACTCGACAACACTAGTTCCTATCTCAAAAGATTTCATAAATGCATCACCTCAATAATAATTCACATATTATTCACTATCATCTAAAAGACCATATCTTTTCCTAAATCAACATTATCTATACAACACGTGTATAAAAATATTTAAATGAATCTGATATTTAACTATAATTTACCAAATTAAATGAATCAAATATAATAAACGAAAATAAACAAAAATAGAAAAAAGAAGAATTAAATAAAAATCAATGATCAAATAGTAAAAAAACAACAACGAAAAAACACTAAGACAGAATCATTCAATTCAATAAATCAAACAGAACAGTCTGAGGTCGGCTCTTTGTCCATATTTAATAACGTTGTAGAATCCCTTTTATAGATTTCTATACACTCAAAGCTGTCTAATTGATTTCTTGAATTGATAGATCTAAATGTCTTAGTTATCTAAACTAACACCATGACCAGTTTCCAAAATGTTTGGCAATGCTCGATCTGTCCGACCTGCTAAATGCTTTTCCCACCTTTTTATAATATTTCTAGAGCTTTGTCCGACAGTTTTTCACAAAAATCAGTGAATTAGATTCCCGACTTTTCCAGAGGCGGGATGGCATCTTTAGGATTTCCTAATTATTCAAATTATTCCCACTTTGAGTGCAATCCTTAAGTTGCAAGCACTTAAAATCTTTTTCAAGCCCTTGGTCAATTGCGGATCATGAGCAATACTAATACATTTAGGGTTGTGGTCTTTGGAGTTAACTTCGTGGAATACTTAAAAGAAGCTTATGCCTACAGAGTAAGTTGTCGACAATGTTTATTTAATGGTACTCAATTCAGTTTGGTACCTTTGGTCGGATAGAGGAACATTAAGAAGGCAGTGGATCATAGCGTGGAAATGCTTATGGCTAGGACAGTGAACGGAATCTTTCATAATATTGCGATGATTTTTGGCAGGTTTCGAGAAATGTCGAACTCTAATCTATCATTAATCCTAATAATGCTTAAAATCTAGGAAATTTTATCTCTCAACTTCATGGGTAAATTTGATTGTAGGAAACTTATTACTTAATTCGCTGAGAAAAATGCTAATATCGCATTGATTGGTGTCAAAAACGGCGAAGATATCATCCACGTATGTATACCACGTGGAATTAAGAGGGGGTTGTAGCCTTAGAGGAGAGATGGATTTGAGCCACCGATCCCTCCTCTAACCCACCCATCCCTCCTCTAAGGTTGTAGCCACCGATAAGCTATCGAGAACCAATTAGCTACAATTAGCTCCCTCCCCCTTCATCTATTCCCCGTATATGGCATATATAAATATTTCCTCCCAAGGTAGTCTTGAATATATTTCTACCCCAAGGTTAACTAGATCACCTTGATTTCCCTCCGTATATGGCATAGATACGTCTCTTTATTTCCTCCGTATATGGCATAGCTACTTGGATGACATCTTACCTTATTTACTTTATTTTACCTTATTTTACATGTACTTATTAAGCTCTCTGTATACCCCGCCACTGGGCTTGTGTAATTTTTGAGGTTAAAACCATTTTTCAGAACGTACTTCTGTGTGCAAGTTTTGTCTCGTTTGAAGACTTTGTCTATTTTTTCATTGCAAATATTTTGTCTTATTAATATTTTCAAAATTTAAAAAATACATTTTTATTTTGTCTATGCTTTTAATTGTGGAGTTAAATTAAAATATCCTCAGTTGTGAACTCTTTTTCATTAGAATAAGAAAACGTGATACTGAGAACTAATTTAAGAGTTCAACCGTGAGAAATGATAAGAATGTACTCTGTGAGTAATGCTATCTGTAAATGCCTGTTGAACTCGTACAGGCAAATATATTTGATATTTTTTAATGTCTAAGCTGTGACACATATTAAGCTTTGATCTCTGTTTCTAGCCATAATAGAGAATAGTACTGTGAGGGAATGTATTTGCCTTAAGGTAGAAATTATTAGTTTTTGTACTTTTTGAATCAGGACTTTATAAAATATATAACATTATTGTTTTATCCGGAATTATTAACTTATTCAATGCTCAAATGACCTACATATTTAGGCATTCTAAAGCTGTCAATCAATAATCTTAAAAATAGTGTTGCATTAAATTAATAATAATAAACCATGGGGACATGACATTAAAGCGTAATCGTAGCCGTTAAATTTTGAATTGTTATTCTATTTCGTAGAAAACATTTTTATTATGCCGTCTATTACAGAGTATAGGTTTACTTCATGGAATTAGGAACAGGGACCAGTGCTAGTTGATATCTGAATCTGCCTTCTCATCATTATGGCTTGTCTAAATGCGAAAGTTAATCAAAGCGCTGTTAAAATTACAAATTACTACAGCAATTGAAATTTATAAAGAAAAGAAGTCGCTGACGACTTAGTCAAGATATTCATTTACCGACTTAATTGTCAGAATTTCAAATTTCCAGAATTTACCGATTAATATTGCTCTTTCCATGTGATAGTAATAGCTTCTTGCAATAGATCATTTATGAATGTTAACTTGATAAGGTAAGCATTATCTCGAGAGATTTGGAATGTAAACCACTGTTGTAATTGAAATGAATTTTCTTCTGGACGAAAGCTATGCACCAATTCGAACTGACGTCGAGGTGTCGCTTCGCCATCTTTGTTCTTCTTGTGTTCACGGCTTTTACAAGAGTGTCATCGGCAGCTTGGGTCAAGAGAGACATCCAAGATGAAGGTAAACTGAATTTCAATAGACTTGGGCTGATCAGTTAGATAGAGCAGAAGTTTGGATAATCAGTGGAGTAGCCAGAAATTCCTCTAAGGGAGGCCTGGGGAGGGGGGGAGGGGGCTACTTTCATTTTCGGACCCAGCATACCATAAGCATTTTTATTTTCTAATTTAGTTCAATTCGATTCAATTTTGTTTTAAGTGAACAAAAACAGTTGAGAATGAGCCTTTAACAAGGAACATACTAAAAAAAAAATAATAAAAAAGAAAATTTGAATGGACTATAAGACCAGGCAGCATTTTTCAACCTTGTTTTTTGGATTGCGCCCCCCTACTTTAGAAAGCTTTAGAAAAATATCGCCATCCCTACAGCATTTGGTCAACCAAAAGAAAAAATGAAATTTTATTTTTGACCCCCGAGTCCCTGCGGGGAGGGGGGTGAGGATCCAGTCCCTTAGCCGCCTCCCCCCCTCCACTTGGCTACGCCCCTGGGATATAACTATTAAGGGCACATAAAAAAATGCTTTATAATAACTCTTCGAAAAGGTAAATTATCTTTTCTTTACACTCTTTGTGTTTGCATTGGAAATTAACAAGAAAGTGTATAATTATATAAACGACGCCTAAAAATATTTTATAAATAATTGTTCAATAATACATCATTTAAATTAACAATATCAATTCATTAAGCACAACACCTAATAATGTTAAGCATTGCTCTTCGAATTCGTCGACGATTAATGTGGACGTAATTTATGGGGCAGCATCTTATTGGACAAAGCACGCCATTCCACATGTTTGAGCGAGGCACTAAGTGTCAACATATCAGGACGCGCATCTTAGAGCCCTTTGTTAAGTTTTACAGAGGAACCTTTGGTCCGGAGTTCATTTTTATAATGCTGGTCCAGATTTCGATGAATTTCTCGAAAGTGAAAATTTTCAGCAGATTTCATTTTCTGTCGCAACACCCCCAGAAATTTTAACTACGAGCCGCCACTGAAACAGAGTATAGGTTTCCTTTTCTCAACGGCTTAAGTTGCATATCCATATGTTTGAAGCAAAAATTGATGCAAGTTTTCTGCTTCTTACAATCCATCATTTCAGTTTAAGTAAAAAAAAAATCGCCTAACTACCATAACAACTTACCTGTAACTTCAGAATACGATCTCGCCTCATGCGGGCTCTTTCACACTGCTTCACAATTGTTGACCTAATCTAGCCCGCTTACCCATAATATAACCGGTTTGCGTGTGCCATTCAATGTTCTCGACAATATATCATTTTGTCATTCTACCTTCATCTATCCCTGGTCAACACTTATACGAGGCGTGTATTTTAAGTACCATTTTGATATAAAACAAAAACAAGGACACTTTTTAGGCCTATGAAAGCCTGGACCTTAATCTAGTTTTCAATATAATTTCCACCTATATTAAGGCACTCATCGTATCGTACGACCAGCTTCTGAATTCCATCTTCATAGAAATCGGCCGCCTGATTTGGTAACCACTCTAGCACGGAGTTAACACAAAACCAATCGTTTAGCCAGTGCTTTGACTTTCCTCGAGGGTTACCGTGTCGAAGGGGATAAGTTTTTAAGCCAAATTGTCACTGATAACGAAACATGGGTTGCTCGCATTATACCGGAATCAAAACAACGGACCATGGAACAGAGGCATTCAACATCACCCAAGAAAGTGAAGTTCAAGCAAACAATTTCAGCCCGCTAAATTATGTGCACTGTGTTTTGGGATAGGCAGGGCGATTTTTTTTTTACATTGTTTAAAGATCAATACCTGCTGTCATCAAGAGCACACAATGTCATCAATACCTGCTGTTATTTGGTTCCCAGACCCCCAAAGGTTAAGACACCCCTTCTTCTATAGTGTCTACTGCTGAGAAAGTCCTTCTCATTTGTCAACCGCTGACTGATTTAATTCTATTGCATGATGAGGTTTTTATTCGTAAATGTAGCTGTACAAGGTGTTTACGAACTCTGTGTACAAACTTTAGGGGTGACAGAGGACCTTATTTTGAATATATTTTGCCAATAAACTGGGGGTCGCAAATGAATCCTTGATACATAAAAAAATTCGTCAAATATCATACATACAACGGTTGTTTGAGACCTCCTCATAATATTGTCTCTCTCGTTAATGTATTTCCAGAAGATGATAAATTAGAAAACTCGATACAATGACAAGACGCTATGAGGCATGCATTGCTGCTCATGGTCTACAACCCCTAAAAGTTTGTACACGGAGTTCGTAAACACTCTGTCTGTATCGTTAAAGTATAGCCTACTCTGACCAACGAAAGAAAAACTGAGCGTGTCCAATTAAATTTCCAATCGTTGGATATCGTTAATTTTCGTTGCAAGAATGTGTAAGGATTGAAATTGAAATTTAACTGGACACACCAAGTTTTTTTTTCGTTGGATAGAGTACAATACTAGTATCCTAATAAAGGTGTACCAGTAGAAAAATACTAATTCGCGTTTTTTTTCCTTGCATTCGTTTGTTATTTAGGGATGTGTGCAGTGCAGAAAAGGCCTCGTTATTTTCAATGCAAAGAAGTCGGATGTGCCTCTAACAAACTTTGTACAACAACCGGCTTGGAGGATAAAGTTTGTTGCCCCGAAACGGTTCATGATGTGAACGTAACATGTTGTGCCGAAGAGGTTTCTCCACCAGAGCCACTGGTACCAGAAAAATCTCCCAAATTTATACCATTTGGTGAGTAAGCACTTCTTATGCTACATCTTTCATGTACGCAGTTGCTATGTAGATTTAAACTCATCTTATTTAAATTTTTTGAGTCTTGATTTTTTTTTTAATATTACTTATTAAAAGGTATTGATGATAGCAACAATTGTCCATTAAAGCCTCCGCTACCGAATTCACATTCTTCTGTGGATTCGGTTAAAGATTATTCACATTTTTACCTGTTATTTTTTCCTAATTAATTATTATTAGGATTAATTATTATGTAGCTTTCAAAACTGAGAGTTAACAGTGAAGCATCCAAATACTTGTACAATTTTGCAATCCATGTATTCAATGATTTTAATTTATGTATTTTCTTAAAATAAGTAATTAATTAGTTTAATGTTTTACTTTTGAATTTACAGAATGTGGATTCTTCGGCATTGAAATGGGTAAATATCACTGTTTCGAGATAGGCTGTAAAATTGGAAGCAACTGCACATCGTTGACGGGGAGAACTTGCTGCCCTCACCACATGGATTCCAGTATCGTTAACTGTTGCCTTGAAATAAAAAAGGACTTTACTGGAAGTAATGATCTAAGCTATTTCCATTCTTTAAGAAAACTCTATTTTTGTTGTTTTTATCATTAATGCATAAATATTTGCCAAATATTAGCAAGTTATCTTCTTTCTACTCTTCATCATAGAGGTCAATGAAAACGATCGATTACAAAAGTCTTCTGTGGCGGGACTACATTTCAGTTCGGTTTATTCACCAAAGAAAATTTTTAAAATTTAAACAAGAGAATTTCAGCGATGACTCCTCAATATTGTTTGTGTCCCCATATATAAGCCGGAAAATTATGTGTGTTGTCCCTTTTAGAAAATAACCTGTTTTACTTTTTTAGCACGTTTTTCTAACAAGTACTTATGTGATTTGTTAATTTATGAAATGATAACCAGTATCATGTTTGCTTTTTGTCATTTAGCGACCTTTATTCGTATTAGACAAATTCCTCAAATATCTCTCAAGAATGAGTACAAATTAATTTTAATTTAAAATATTTGATTTCTTTAAAATGTAACTTGAATGATTACGAGCGCTAATCGTTTGCTAAAGTAGCTGTCCACACGATTCAGTAACGACAATTCTACTAAAAATTCAGGTATAAACCGATTTTTAAATGTAAACCTTTTCCATTCAAAAATAAGGAAGTTCTTCCTTAGAAAGTCTATAAAGCCAAGAGTACATTAAGTACTACGTCATAGACGCCTTAGAAGCATAACTGTGACTCGTTTTTTTTTTTCTTTGGGGTTATATGAAGGACGTTGTCTAGGCACAATCACTGCCAAAAGATATGGTAGAGCTACGAACCCCTGTCTCAACTGCCTTTGAACTCATAGACGTCGTGTAAGAGAAGAATTGCATTATCGTTTGGTCGTTGTCGCATTACATATTGTCGCTGTCATATTTAATCGTTATAATCGAATTAAAACTCCGTTTTTCTTTCTACTGTTGCCTTGCACAGTCCTTTATCCTAAATATTTTATTCGCATTACAAGTTTAAAAATGTAACATTCTTTTTGACTCGCCTCGTTTTAAATAAAATGCCCCACAATTTTTAAAAGTAATGAGCCCTTAGCTGTGACGTGTAATCAAAATGTGCCAATTCCAAATCACAAAGTAAAATATTGATTTTTACAAATTGATATAAATACACTCGACTCTCGCTAATCCGGCCATTCCTTGCACAGAGGGGTGACGGATTAGTGAAAGTGCCGGATTACCGAATTTGAATTAAATAAATTGATTTGAACGATATTATAACTTTATATTTATTTAAACGCTGAAATTTAACATTTCTAAGCTGGATGTAATTCTTAACTTTAATTTCTTCAATCAAAACATGTCAAATAACGAGGACATACGTTTTTGGTTTGCTTTATCTCGCAGTCGCTTTACAAGCATTACATCGGTACTGCACGTGTCTAATTGTTGCATTATGTAGCGCAGAAAAAGGTTGCCAGCTTAGCACCTGCAGTGTGAGATATCTTCGTCTCTTCCTCTGTGATGACTTCTTCCTCATCTCCATTTTCATCTGTGTCTTTCAATACACTTTGGATGATTTCTTATCTGTTAAATAATTTTGAGCACAATTTAACTCATGACTATCTTCGCTTGTTATTCATACGCTATTAAATAGCATCGCAGACATGCTACTAAACGTTCCTCATTCAGCCACATATTAACGTCCTCTATTTCAACTTCTTGTCCTTCTGGAAGCAAGTGACATATATCCACGAATACAGAGTTAGGCAATGGTGTTTCTGGATTACTGGTTCGTCACTCTCATCTGAATCAATTGCAGTTATAAGGCCACAATTTTTTCCAAGATTTCTGTAATGCTCTGCTATCTGCAATGTCCCATGAATCTGCCAGCTGCATAAGAACATCACACATGTTAACTGCTTTCCACTCTCTCAGCATGGACTCAGTGGATTCGTTTTCACATTGTTCCAAAAGAGAGCTTAGAATCTTATGTCGATGACAGAACTTTAGTGCTTCCAAAATTCCTTGATCCATAGGCTGAATCAGAGCTGTTACATTGGGTGGCAAAAACACAGCTCGAATTTCGCCAGACACAAGAGATAAATCAGGGGGATGACAGGGAGCATTATCAATTAGGAGGATAGCTTTCAAAGAAAGTTTCATTTTCTTTAAAAACGCCTTCAGAACTGGCACAAATCTTTCATGAAACCATTGATAGAAAATTTCTGAGTCCATCCATGCTTTATTTTGAGCACTATAATCCACTGCTTTTAAAACATCGTGGTCGTTTGGATTTTCCTGTAATCATAAGGGGAAATTTGTGACTTTCGTCAGCATTGCAATAAGCCATGACTGTGACTCATTTTTTTGTTGCTTATATCCACGAGCAGCTTTTTCATTCTGGGCTGCAAGAATTTTGGAAGGAAGCATTTTGAAAAATAGACCATACTCATCAGCGTTATACACTGCAGCAGGATCGTCATTCCCTTCTTTCTTTATCGTCTTCTCCAGGATCTTTTTAAAATTTCCTGCATCCTTTTCATTTGCTGAGCGACTTCCCCTGTGACCGTCAGTTGCCTTATACCATGTCTTCTTTTCCAGTTTGATAACCAACCTTCACTTGCTGCAAACCCTTCATCACCACCGAGTTTCATGTTAAACATTACTGCTTTTTCCTTGATTATGGGGCCACTGGTAGGTAGTCCTTTACTTCTTTGCTGCACAAACCATGTTCTCACCCTTTCTCATAATCTTTCGTTTCCCCAAGCTGCTGCCCATTTGGCTCGCATACTGACGGATTTTCTTTCTTCTTTATGTCATAAATCTTGGCACATCCAACGTTGTACTCTGAAGCAATGGCTTTTTTTGGGAACAACCTTGCATCAACTTCTCCAAAATTTCTATTTTTTGCGACAGCTCCAAAGTTAGAGGTAACGACATATTGAGAGTGAAAATTAATTGAAAGTATAGGTTTTAACTTCTGTAGCTCTGAAATAGAAAGTTTCAATTTTGGGACTAAGTGCCGGACTACTGACAGGCCGGACTATTGAGGGCCGGATTAGCGAGAGTCGAGTGTATTAGGTTTCAAGACTTTTGTTTTAATTTTGACCTTATTTACAAAATGCGTGTTTATACTCCAAATAGCAAATAGTGTTTTTTGAATTACATTGTTCTATTTCTTTTGTGTGTTATCTACTGTTAGTGTACGTGCTTTTTAAACATATTTATATGAATATCATATATAAAATACTGCTTTGTATGCTTTAAATATTTGATAAAATGTGCATAAAAGTATAGGTGAAAACAATAATTACAGTCATTGCTTTTTATTTTTAAAAATCTTCCTTTTTTTTTTTTAATTCTTGATCTCTCTTCATTACCGGATGGCATCCAATGGTTGCAGGAAATTGCTGAAATCGCTTGACAGGAAAGACGAAATTTTATCGTGTTGACCTTTGTCTTGTTATAAATTAAACCATGAGGAAATGACAGCATTGGTGTGGTAGTTGTCGTGATATCCACAAGGGTTTTAAGGAAACATTAGAAAAAGCATACAGGCCGTTTCATTTAGAACTCATGTTAGCTTCAGTTCTATTATCATATAGCATTAAATGTAAATCATTGTTCTAATTGTATTATTTCGGCTAGAGTAAATTTGATTCTTAATAAAATTCAGAGAGTTTGACTTTTAAAAATTAAATTAATAACAGAGCTTGTGACCAAATACTTTTCAGTAATTTTTGGAGATTTGTATCCTGATGCCCACTTTTTTGTGGTCTTGTAAGCTATTAATGAACCAGTGAAGACTTTTTATAATATTTTCTATTATATTTCTTTGAATTTTTTTTTTTCACCTGTGGAAACGCAGAATAAGCAGAGAGCTTTATAACAAAAACATTTTTTTAGCAATAAATAAATAAAATAATAAACAATTGCCAATATTAATATTAATAATAATAATAATAATAATAACCCTCGTGTGGTTCTACGTCTTAGGGAGATGGCCCTGGTTAACAGGCTTGATTTACTCTACCCTTAGATTAATCTTGAGGGTCCAGATGACCCAATAGGGCTGATGAGCTGATTACATCGGCTAAGAGCCTGCTGATGATGGAGATGGCTAACAGGACCACCCAATTTATTGGTGATCACTATGATTAGTGCTAGTGCGTTATCTGATACCGGCTCGGATGTCACCCGGGTTACCAAGGCCCGCGCTCGTGGGTTAGGCAGAGGCTCACGTTCGAAAAATATGCCACAATCTCCTATGGCCACTAGTGGCGAAAGTAGCACCAACCCCTGTTCAGCTACTGCAATGCCACAACCTGTCCATAGTGTTTCAAGAGCTTCTTTGCCCTCGACCAGTAAGGCAGGTAAGCCACGCCAACGCATGAAATGGACCAATGACATAAACCATTTCATCATGCGAGGCTACTACGCAGTCACTAAATTGGAAACTGACACTACAGCTTACAGACAACGCTTATATAACACTTTCAAAGAGGATATATCCTCACATCACAGTCACTGAACAACGCATTGCAGATCAGCGTCGCACAATTGTTATGAACAATTTAATACCCTTACCCACGCTACAGAAAATAAAGCAAGAAGTTGCACAACAGCTACAAGAATACGAGCCATCTACACAAACCGACACTCAACACACAGATTCAAATACTAGCATTGACATCACTAATGAACTTGTAGAACACACACTCAACAATGAACTTCACCATGATTTTCATCCACAACACAACATGAATACCAAACTTATTGAAACATTAAATGACACCCTACAAAGATACCTTACAGTTTACAGGGGAACAGATCCCACACGAAGACCAGGTATACCTAAAATAAACAAACAGCATATCAGGGGAAATTTTATTTTACATGAACGCATATATCTTACCACAGTACATTGAAGAAAATCTATCTTTAGAATACATACACCTACTTATTTACACTGGGGCTCTTACAGTTATATCCACACTGGGTAGGAAACCAATCCATCAACACACACAAAAATTATTTACCCAACAGAAACCTAAATGGCAAAAACGGACTGAGTCTGAGATTGACGAAATCCGCAAGCAGTTAGGTAGACTTACACCGTACACTAAAAACAACACTTCATCAAAGCAGAACAAACGCCTCAGACAATTATTTAAGAAGATTAAAACACACACCACACATGAGCAGCACAATCAACACATTACAGAATATATGGACACATTAAAACAAAAGTTAGCTGCAAAAACACAACGCCTGAAGAGATACAAAACATGCACTCAGCGCAAACAGCAAACAAGTTATTCGCAAACAATGAGAAGACATTCTATAAGCAGTTAAACAAAGATTATACGCACACACAAAACACTGGTCTGCCAACACAAACAGCACTCCACCATTATTGGTCGTCTCTTTGGTCTGTCTCAGTTGAACATAATAGGGAAGCTAGCTGGATCAGGGAAGAGGAGCAATTAGCATCCACACTACCAAACATGTATTATACTGACATAGCAGCAGATGAACTCTCACAAGCCATTAAACGTACTCACAATTGGAAGGCTCCAGGTGTAGATAGGATTCAGAAAATCTGGTATAAGCGCTTCACCTGTTTGCATCTGACCCTTGCAAAACAGATCTCCAACACTTTGCCACAGACATTGCCACATTTCCTCACACAAGGAATAACATACATGGTACCAAAGTCACATAACATTACAGATCCCACACAATATCGACCTATCACATGCCTGCCTACACTTTACAAAATAATAACTTCCTGTATCGCAAACAAAGTTTATACACACAAAGACACAAACAACATTCTCACCGAGCAAACAAAAGGATGCCGTAGAAATCACATGGGTTGTAAGGAGCAACTGCTGACAGACAGTGCTACGGCAAACTCACAATAAACATCGACACCTCCATGCAGCCTACATTGATTACAAAAAGGCCTTTGATAGTGTCCTACACTCATGGCATATATATACACTACGATTATATAAAATAAACCCTACACTTATCACATTTTTAGAAAGTACAATGCTGCATTGGAGAACTACACTACACCTCACACTCAACAGTGAAACCTCACGACTGACAAAATACAGATAATCCGGGGCATCTTCCAGGATGACTCACGGAGTCCACTCTGGTTTTGTCTTGCACTAAATGCACTTTCAAACAGACTGAACAGCACAACTTACTGCTACACAATTAAACAACAAAAGCTGCCACTACACGCTTTCATACTTACTCTATATGGACGACATGAAAATCTACGCCTCCACACAAACACAATTGCACCAATTACTTGACATTACACAAACTTTTTCAAAGACATACACATGCAATTTGGGTTGGACAAATGCAAAACCATTCACATTGAAAATGGAGTACTCAGGGAAGGGGGCTTCACATTAGATGAACCAGATCACATTGCTGCTATGGAAAATGACGAATTTTACAAATATCTAGGATTTAAGCAAGCCAAGCTTCTGGAGCACAAACACAAAGAATACACTCACTAAACAATATCTTCATAGGCTAGAGACAATACTTAAAACGAATTTAAATTCCAGAAATTTAATCCAGGCCATCAATACTTATGCCACACCGACACTCTCCTACTCCTCTGGAGTCATACAGATCTTGAGGGACTTGAAAGGAAACAACGTAAACTGCTTACAAAGCACATAAAGCACCATCCACACGCAGCTATTGAAAGACTCACCCTGCCTCGTTCAGAGGGAGGCAGAGGTCTTATTGACATAATAGATCTACACCAGAAACAGACTCAGTCACTCAGAGAATTCTTTTACTCTAAACAACACACATCACCATTACACAAAGCAGTCTGCATGGCTGATACAAAATACACACCTTTGAATCTGAACAGCGTGCAGAACACCCATAACATTTCTACAACATGCACTAAACTTCAATCATGGCTCGGAAAGCAACTCCACGGTAGACATCCTTCTGACCTCAACCAGCCGCACGTCGACAAAAAAGCGTCGAACTTTTGGTTGAGTGAAGGGAGTCTCTTTGGGGAAACTGAAGGAACCATGATTGCCATACAAGGCCAGGTTATTAACACTAAAAGCTACAGAAAACATATTATCAAAGATTCGACTGAAGAGTATTGCAGGAAATGCTATATCGCAGATGAAACCATCCAACACGTCATATCCAGTTGCAAAATATTTACGCAGACAGATTATTTACACAGACATAACCAGGTAGCCAACATCATACATCAACATCTAGCTAAGATACACAAGCTAAGGGACATTCACACTCCATACTATAAATATATCCCCGACACTGCCTTAGAGAACACCACACATAAACTACCGGTATATTTTGACAAGAGCTATAATCACTGACAAAACTATCCCTCATAACAGACCAGACATTACACTAGTAGATAAGCAAAACAAAGTGACTTACATAATTGATATCTCCATCCCCACAATAAAATTAGTATTGCTTGCACATTTTTATGTTCAATTTCGATTAAATTTTAGTAGAGATTTAACTTCAAGTTCTATTATTTTGATAAATATGGACAATATTTTATTATTTAAAAATAAATAAATAAATAAAAAGCTTAGCATCTCCCAAATGGTTCTTCAGATCCATCAATTTATATACCGTATTGTACAAAAATTATTAGTTTCAATGAGACAGTTATTGACATTTGTTTTAAAAATGATATAAAAATTGAAGCTTCATTTGGGGGTTATCTCATTCTTTGTGATTTTATTCTGTTTTTTTGTTTTTTTTGTTGTTTTTTTTTTTTACCAACAATAAGAAATTTAAAAAAACATCCGTTGCCATGGGAGACGGGCCAAAAGGAGTGCTTTCTCAGGTCCAGATCGAGAAAATAGAGGCAAAAAAAATTTTCCGGAGGTTTTGTACCTGGTTTTTTTTTTCCTCCTTTCATTTATGAGTGGGAGTTTTGTCCGGATTTTTAAGGACTTCTTCATTCCTTCTAATCCTTGCCATATGTCTACTTTTTTTCCCAAGTGAATCAATGGCCTTTCTGATTTAATCTAAAATATATGTAATTACATAAAGTAAACTTTACAGGAACGGTTTTCTCTAAAGTATAGAGATTAGAGTCCATATTTTATTTAAATAAACGAAATATATTAAAAATGTGTTAATGCAGCTTGCCCAAATCTGTATGCTCCTAACTGTCCCTATTCGAGCCATTTTGAATGAGGGTATTAGTGTCCATTAGAATTTCTGCGGGTTTTTTTTCCGTGTATGTAATTAATGTAATTAATTTAAAAATGATTTTAATTTAAGTGATTGAATTAAAGATGAAAAAATATTTTACAAAATATTTTTTATTTACAATTATAATAAAATTGTTACTATTCCATCCGCCATTTCGTGTTACAACAAGGATAGAAAGACTATGATCATATTAGCTATATATATGTATAGCACGATTTATGTATTACCAGTATTACCATTTGAAAATGTCGTTTCACTACGTATCGTTTAACAGTTAAGACCGTGATTATTTACCTTTGTATTTTATCTGAAAACGGGAAAGGAGTATACACAATTAATTGGGGCCCCCCCCCCCCGGCGTCCATTTCGTGGCTCGTGGCTTATTGTTTGCTACTTACTAGCCAGCAAGATAGCTCCCTGACAAGAAATCTCGGCCATTACGTGGCAAACTTTCCGTCCATTTTGCGCTATCGCATTATCTGTTAACTTAATTAGTGCTGAGGTGGAAATTAGGATTGATTTATTTTACAATTATAAAATATTATTAAGAATAATACAAAACTGATTTAAGTATTTGAAAATGTTTAAAAACAAGTTAAATGAGTAATGGAATATAATAATAATAAAAAAGAAATGTATCAATGTCACACAGCATGTGTTCTATTGCGATAGATGTGTTTATTGACATTGATACATGAAATCGCGCAGATTGAAATAATTGCATCGCAGTTGACGAGTGTTATTTGCGAGCCTAAAATAAGATTCTGTCATCACTTGTCCAGGACAATTATGTGGGCATTTCCTCCTCGAAAATCAACTTGATAAAAATTTTAATTAATTAAAGACTTCCTCACTGGCATTTTTAATGAAAGTATCTGAGTAAGCTGAACCGAATGCTTTTGCTTTTATTGCTTAGTAACCTTCTAATAAAATCTTCTAAGTCAAAAGATCAGTGGTTTATGTTATTATGAATAATTAGTCTTCAATTAAGTGCTCTTTTCACGGCTCAAAGAGCAACATAATTATAAAAGCATTTAGATGCCTCCAATTGATTAATATTATGCGTTTCTGTGCAATACACTAAGAAGTATTAATAACCCCCACACAATCAATTATTTTATAAGTTAGCCTCCTATTGCGTGCATTATCGATCCCACATTTTTGATCAATTCAGATAATAGCTATTACATGTTACAGTCTTTATTCAAATTGCAAAGCTTTGTAAAATGTTTCTTTATAAACTTTTGAGATCCCATTTCAATGTGTCTTTATTCCTTGTTTGGCAGAGGCACATGCATGCCACTTGTTTGGGGTATTAGTGTACAATGTATTTCATTGTATCAAGAACAGATGCCCCCCACCCTTCATCTGTTCTTGATTGTATATAATTAATATACAAGTAATCGTCCATATAATTCTTAATGAAATTGAAAGAAATAAACTTTGTAATTATTTTGTAAAGCATTTTTATTTTATAGTTTGGCGCAAATCGCGAATTTTTCAAACAATCATACATATTAAATTTCACTGCATAAATTTATCATACATTTTTAAAAGATTATTTTGCACTATTATTTTACAGGATTATCTGTAATAATGGAAACTTTATTATTTAATTTTCCTCTCCTACTTCACCCCTGCCATTTGGATCTTTGAATTAGAATATAATTTATTTCACAGTTAAAATTATATATTAAAAATAGTCGTTATAACAAGATTATACATGTATTTCTTTATTTGCTATTTAAATTGTTATCTGACTTCCTCGTCCACTTTTCCGATTGTTTAATGCGAAAAAGATAATTCTAGAATTATGGTGCATATACCTGTAGAAGACGGATAATGAATAACCTTCTATTTATGAGTAATTTTGTGAACAATTTTTACTCCATCTTCTCCTGACCAGACCAACACCACCTAAAGAGAAAGCCTGAGCGCGGAAACGTCATACATTGTTACATCATGATACGAAGTCATAATTTAGAGCTTATTATTGGTAGAAATGCGATTAAAGATGACTTTTTATAGTGATGTAACAATGTATGAAATTTTCGCGCTCAGGCTTTGAGTAGAGGTGGTGTTGACCAGACGGCCATTTCATGCCTCGTCACATGGTACTCGCGGTAGGAGATTTTCTCTCCTCAACCATTTCGTGGCAAACTTCTCCTCCATATTGCTATAATGTGGCCATAGTGACCAGATATTATGGGATGCTCACTTAAAAAAACAGCTAAACATCACAAAAGAATGTTATTCTATTACTGTATTAAACGTATTATTGTAATAAATGTGAAATACAGTGTCCCATTTTGGGGGCACTGTTTTCAAGGGATGCGGATAATATGGTCCCGGAGATAATGGTCCCGGATAATAGAGTCCCGGATAATATGGTCCCAAATGCAAAGTAGGAGATAATGGTCCCATATGTTAAGCATGGGCTATCTAAATATCTTAAATTGACGCAACCGATAGGTCATTTATAACTTTGATAAATTAGTATATGTTTTTATTTTTATTTGTAAGAAATGTAAATAAATCTGATTTAAATTGCCTTCATATTTTTAATTCATCAAAGTTACAAATGACCTATCGATTATAAATATAGGATGCAGTTGAGGTATATGAATGATAATTAAATTTAAAACATACATTTGCTTCTCAACTTGCGTTATTATTAAATTTAAAACATGCATTTGCTTGTAAACTTGAGTTATTATTAAAAAAAAAACTGGAAAAATTATTATTAAAAAAATTGGTTCACCCAAATTCCACTTTCATTATACTTAAATTAATTTCCTTATTTAAAAAGTTTACACTAAAGTTGAGAAGCAAATGTATGTTTTAGACCTATTGGTTGTTTAGAGAGCTGATGTTGAACATACGGGACCATTATCTCCTACTTTGCATTTGGGACCATTATATCCGGGACCATAGTCTCCGGGACCATATTATCCGGGACCCTATTATCCTACATCCGTTTTCAATGTGGGGACAATTTCAATATTTTACAAGCAATTCTAAATATGGGACGGTCCCATATTAGGTGGGACCTCTGGTCACTTTAGCGTTACCATTTTTTTGTCAAAATAGAAATCATAAAATTTACAACAACGTGGTTAATTTTTTTGTTTAAACTAAATATTTCACTTCATGATTACGAATTCTAGTAATATCGACCCCTGCCCCTCAAGTAAGTTTGCAATAAGATCCTGTGGGCCAGACCCAAGGTTGTTAGAGAGAGACCTTGGGCCAGACCATGTGTAATGATACCATGGGCTAAACTTTGTATTTCTTTTCATTTGCATTTGTTAACTTGACCTCAGGGAAGGGGTTATGGTACTAGGTACTGAATCACCACACAGGAAACTTAATTCTTCTAATGTAAGGTGAGCTTTCATTCCCTTACCAGAAGAGAACTTTTGCTCGTATTTAGAGCAGACCCTTATTATTTCAAATTGTCAATGGTACCCTGTCTTTCCGATTGTCACCTGGGACAATAGAATTGTTTCAGATTGTCAACCTCTCTCCCCATTTCATATGCGCCTAACCTTAATTTAATATAATTTATTATAAGAAACGGGAACGGTTATAATAGAATGTCAAAGCACTTAAGTCTTCATCTGGAATCTTATTTGCTTCTGAGCAATAACTTTAAATGGTGTACTGGTCTATTTAAAAGCCAGTACTATTTCTAGCCGCCATTTCGTGCATTTGTAATCCACCATTTTCTGATAGGCAACACTGTTCACGTGAATCACGTGACAGCAAAAATCATCCTTATGTGCTCTTGATATGAGTATTATCGCTGTATTATCTGGGTTATATTAGGGTTTACTTACAAAAAAAAACTGTATTACTTATTATTATTATTATTATTATTATTATTATTAATATTATTATTGACACAAAAATTAAACAAATCCTTTCATCATGGTGTTAATTCAACAGTTATTTTTATGGATTTAAAATTTAATTTAATAAAATTATATACTAACGTATATTAATATTACTTATTATTAATACGCACATTAAATTTGTTAAAAATGCCTGTTCATAAAGTTCTACTATTCCTTTTTTAAGAAACGATTTTGTTTAGTATATCAATCTGAACGCGTCTTTAGCCTTGAATCTTTTCTGCTCCAATTTAGGGTATTAGTGTACAATCAAGAACAGATGAAGGGGGAGGGGATGTTCCTTCATCTGTTCTTGGTACAATGCATGTATTTGCATGCATCAAATAAATATAGAATAATCCTCCGCTTTATCATTGAAACAAATAAAAAAATAAGCGAACTGGAAATTTTTATAAAACATTCTTTGTATAATTTTAACAAAATATTTGGGTTCTCATAGAATTTCAAAGGTAAAATTTCAATGTATAAGAACTCCTTATTCCATTCTTTCTCCAATACTCCGGGCGTAGCCAAAAGTGGGAGGCGCACGGCAATGCTCCCCTCGCCCCTAAATCAAGTAAACTCTTATACACAAATATATGATTAAAAAGATACACCGGGGAAAACTTTGGAATATTAGTAGTGGCTTTATTCTGCAGAGATGGAGCTAGGATTTGGTGAACTTTTGCACGTAATTTTCTCGCATACGCATTTGACACCCCCTCCCCCCCTCCAACACTCACTTCATTGGGCCATCAGTATTATTCCTAAAATGGAATCTTCATTGTGTAATAATACTTCTTACCATTGAAACTATTTTATGATTATAAAATATGCACAATGATTCTTTTTATACTATTTTATAAAGTACAAATCAAATAAATAAATACTGTATAACTTATTATCCATTAAGAAGTAGCCCTCCCTCCAGCATCCATCTCGTGGCAATCTTGTCCGCCATTTTGTGGAGGTATCACGTGGAAGCTATTTTGCAATTAAAAAAGTAAATTTCTTCCCCAATTGAAATAATAAAATGGTAAAATTTTATCATTGTTATTGATTAAATAAATTATTACTCAAATTGATGTTAATTACTCAAAGTTTGTTATTTCTTTTCTTTTTTCTTTTTGATAGTTATCTTTTTCAAATAATATCTGACCTTAGGTTAGTTGGCAAGGTTAGTAGGTTAGTTAGCTAATTTCTTATTCTATAATGGCATCCGGATGACAAATATTTTTCCCATTTTAATTGTTACTCATAATCGTTGTTGCTCATTGTTTTGCCACGCCTTCGCAAATTTAGAGAAAAGAACTTGGAAAAAAGTTACAAAAAGTAGACTTAAATAGAAAAAAATAACACTTAACGAGATATCAGGTGTTGATAATAACTTTAAAATATTATAAATATGAAGAAAGAAAGAAAGAAAGAAAGAAAGAAAGAAAGAAAGAAAGAAAGAAAGAAAGAAAAAAAATCACGTCCTCTAAGCTCTGATCTATCATGGACAGACGTAAAAATAAATATACACAGGGAGAAAATTATTTTTTTATTATAGAATTCCACGAGTATGCAGTCCGTTTCAAAAGTTTGGGATATCCTAAGTTAAATGCATTTTAAGCAAATTAAAAAATTCACACAACAACCTTGACTAAAATAACTCTTGAAATTTATTCAACTTCACAATGGTTCTGTTCATAAAATATCAAAACGTAATGCATATTATATTCAAGGAAATAAAATTTTGAAATTATTCTTTGAAAAAACTTGTTTCAACAATTTGGAATAATTGATTTTACCACTTTGTCAAGTCACATTTTGCTTTAATAACAGCCTCAATTATCTTGAGCATCCTATTAGTAAGGCAAGAGCAAAGTTCCTGTCCAAACATTTTTGTTTCGATTGGATTCAGGTCAGGAGAATTTCCTGGCCATTCCAGAACAGTTATTTCTTTTTCCTTAAAACATACCATTGAGTATTTGGACGTATGAGCTGGTGCACAATCCTGTTGGAAGATAACATCATCAGATGAAAAGAGTTTCTCAATGCTTGGAATCCGAAAGAATTCCATCATTTCAGTATAAACTTCAGTATTGACCCGGCTCTTTACAAAACACAGTTCACCAACTGGTCGATCACTTCGATTTCTCACCTTCACAGGTTGCTCTTCTCTCCACTTTTTTAAAATTCTGCTGTTTGGACTTCTTTTTAATTGTTTTGTCATTTCAGCTTGGGTCAAGTTTTTTTTTGTACTTAATTCAATGATTATAAACTCTATCTCTTTCCGAGACTTGTGGAGTTTACCCATTTCAGTGCCGTAGCCAGGAATTTGCAATGGGGATTTCCAATATGATTTCGGCGCCTCCTATATAACTTGAATCAATGATTTTAAAAACAAGAGTAATGGTTAAAATAGGACTAAATACCATACATAATCTTCAAACAAATACACGAAACCACAATTCCACTCAAATATATTTCGTTTTCGTGTTGTTGTTTGAAGATAGTGGTGCCCACGGTTTTTGGCGTATCTCGTTTGTACCTTACATAAGCTTTTTTTTTTTTTTGGCACAAAAGAAAGTTCTTTCGTTAACCGATTTTATTTTTTTAATTTTTAATTTTATTTTCACCTTGGAAGGAATAAAGATTACAATGAAACAGTGAAACTTAAAAAACTTATAAAAATACCAAACTAATTTAATACATATAGATTCGATGGAAAGGAATTCTTATGAAAAATATATAATATTTACTATTCTACATTGATGATAATTTTTATAAAACCCAAACAAACAAATTGTTTACAAGCAAATTGACTGATTTGTCGAATACAAGGCCAACGTCTAATAGACAAAGGCAGAATATTCCAATAAACAAACCATTTAAATAAATTTTAATGTGATATGTGATACACAAAAATAAGTTTATAAGTTTTTACTATTCAAATAAAAAAAATTACTGTAAAAAATATTACGCCATCAAACAAGTACAAATAAAATCAAAATATTGAAAATATTTGAATTTTAGAAGAAAATATAGAAGAATTTGAAAAGAAAAAAGTGCCTCTTTCAAATAGAATCACAAAAATCTTCAACTTCCATCCTTCGTTTATGCTTCAGAATAAATTTATGCAATTTTTTCCGATGTGTCAATTGAGATATAATTGTGAATGTGCAACAGTGCTAAACCATTTAAATGATTATTTGTCATAGTTGAGGTCAAATATGTTTTGATTACGTAATGTCCGTTCAGCTTCACAGCTGGTTACGGGAAGCACAGTAAGAAGCCTCAAAATTGTTTTAACATTCGCAAATTGTAAGTCTGAGGCTGTTTTTAAAGTTTCAGTAAGTGTTTGAGGAATTGAAAATCCTTCTTTATACTTTTTTGTCCAATAATTTTCCAGAAATTAATTTCAGCATGGAATGTTTTAAATCAGGAAGATCATTTTTGCGTAACTCGTTAATTATTTCATGTGGTTTTTTTATTTCTTTCTCAATGATAATGTGGGAATAACAGCCATCGCCTTCATAAGCTACAATTGTAATGTTTGATGAGATGAAAATCGGCTTTTAATTCCGTCAAAATCACATTTTCTCTATTGCATCTGTCATTTACTAGCACTTGTTCTAAAAGCAACTACATCAATACCTAGACTTTTAGCTAATTCAGTCACTTCTTTAAACCATTCTTCATGACATATGTTATTCTTTTTACGCATTTATAAAACGGTTTCAGATACATTTTCAATATGAGACATAGCTTTCTCAATCTCCATGGAACAGACAATTTGCATCTGTAATATAGAAGTTTGATTACGATCTATGCTAACGATTTGGAGGAGAAAGTTTACTTACTCAACGATTATGAAAAATGATGAATTGAAAGTTTTAAACAGTATGATTCACAAAATTTTTACTTCAATCACTTTCTACGTTTTTTCGACCATTTTCCTACCAAAAGACAATTCATTTAAAACGGACGAAGTGTTTGTTATTATACAAATTTGAATTTTTTTCAACTTTGAACCTGGACCTGGCTCGATAGGTATTAACTGGGGTTTATGAAGGATCCTTAATAACTTCCTGGTATTAAAAACAGAGATACGCGGTTTGCAATATTCGAAAGACCATGCAATAAACTTCTTGACTGGCCATCACCTTCGAGCTTCACTTCCCTGTCAGAAATGCAAGATTTATCCATATCTATCATACAATGAAATAAAAAGTTTTTGCTTAGGTGTTAAAAATTAAGGAATTTTGAAAATTTAAGCTGTCCAATAAGGAAGTGAAAATGTATGAACGCATTTCAGTAAAAATTACACTGAAGGCTATATTATAAAATTACATGTACGGATTCTAATTGGTAGGATTAGAAATTTACTGAGATAAAATATGAATAGCTCGTAATAGTGCATATGTTTTTCATCGTAGTTTTCAGTCTTCCGTAGCATTTAACGGTAGAGTTACTGCAAGCAGATGCGAGAATTGTGCCCTGTACATAGGCGAACATATACAGTCTACTATCTGTACAAACTTCAAGGGGAGGTAAAGAACTTCAAAAAGATTGTGAACTGCAGAAAACCCATAACCGGAAACATCACGGGAAAGTGGTAGCGAGGTTCAAGAACATGAAAGGACACAAGATAGAGATTACCAGAAACATTTATTGCACATTAATATTACAAATCGCATAGTAGATGATTCCATTTCAGAGTGTTGCAGAAGATGTTCGAAGTTTCTATTCAAAATACGTTATACACTAGCGCGAGACCCTCGTATACCAGCGGCGATGGCACGCATGCTGGTACTCGGATTCCTCTCTAAGACTTATGACATCCAACACATTTTGTTCCATGGAGGGCGTGCGAGTCACTCGCGGCCTGTTCTCACTATGCCTGTTACCTTTTCGCACAAATTGTAATGCACATGCGAAAACATGTCTCTGTGGGAACCGTTCTCGATACACTCGTTTCCGGCCAAGGTTTCCTATGCAATTCTCAATCCTTTTGATGTTCTCTACCTCCCCTTAAAGTTTTGTAAGCCTATTTATGAGATCCTCTGTAAGCCTATTTATGAGTCGTATCGATATCAACTGTCATATATACAGGGTGTCTCAGAATTCATTGTACAAACTTCTAGGGGAGTTAGTATGGATGATTCTAAGCAAAAAAAAGTTCATATGAACATGGGTCCGAATTTGAGCGATAAATGAGATAGATTAATGAAATTTGGGGGAATAACAGGGTACATTAGACTGTGTATACCGTTAAAATTTGATTGAATTCCAACGAGAAGTTTCCGAGTTACACAGTCAAAATTGTAACAAGTGCTAGTTAGTACTCACAAGTGAGCACGTGTTATGATGTTGAATGAGTAACTCGGAAACTTCTTGTTGGAATTCGATAAATTTTAACGGTATACACAGTCTTATGTACCCTGTTATTTCCCCGAATTTCATTAATCCAGGCTTTACAGAACCTGAGTTATTAACTTGTTGATCTTGGTGGCGGCATTTTTATTTCTGTTCATATCTCAGTTATCGCTCAAATTCGGACCCATGTTCATATGAACGTTTTTGCTTAGAATCACCCATATTAACTCCCCTAGAAGTTTGTACAATGAATTCTGAGACACCCTGTAGAGGTATTGTATTGAATATCGATTATCCATTATTATGAGTTTTCGATAGTATACATCGGAATATTGACCACTGGACAATACAAAAATTTATGGATTTTATGTATACTATTAAATTGTTTTGGTTCTATATTGCTGTGACTCATCATTTTCGAGATATAGCATATTTCGTAAATTCTATTTTTGCCCAATATCTCGGGGAACTATTGGTCCCACAGAAATTTGGATGCGATATTCGTAATCAGCGATGAAAGACGCATTCATTTCAGATGCGTAGCTACCAGGGTTCCAAGTGGTTCGTCGAAGCAGAGCCCTGGACCGTCAAGGGAGCCGGATTTCGTGCTTTGAATGGGGTTCAGGGGGCCCGGCTGTCAAAGCTCGAACCATGGGCCGTTACAATGTTGCTACGCCACTGATTCATATGTCCCGAAACTTACAAAAAGTGCGGACAGACGGAAATATATAAAATAATCAACATATGAAATTTGGCATCTGCTTTAAAAAAATATATATACGTTAATAGACATTAAATAGACATTAAATCGAAAACTATTTAACAAAAATTAAATTATTAAAAGGGGAGAGTACCAAATTAATTTTTTTATTACAGTATTTATTTATTATATAAATGCGCCTCATATTCGTAGTCCAATGGCGGCATTGTTGAAGGGTGTTCAAGGAGTTGCGACGATTCAGTTTAAGATTTAAATTAAAAATACTACAACTAGAATATGACTTTTCTTGGTAGTGTAGTTTCAGCTTTAATTCTAGATAATTAAAGAAGAATAATTGTTTTCTTGTATTAATGTATGTTTTGTTTTATTTGATATTGAATAGAGAAACGATGTGAAACTATAATTCCAGCAAAGAAGCAACATTGCACGGATATCGGTTGCATACCTGGCAGCAACTGTTCTATGATGGGCCTCGAAGACACCATGTGCTGCACTTACAAAATGGGAGGTGACGATTTCTCCTGTTGCTTGGGACAATCTGTGATTTCAGGACCATTCGATCAACCTGGACCACTAGCAAGTAGAGTTTTAAAATTTTTATTTATTTATTGGGATTTATTTCTCTAGATTACTTTAAATCCAAATTGCGTCAAGGAATTTGTAAAAAAGACAGTTTGTTACCTACCATTAACAATGACACTTTTTGTGTGGATTGCTAGCACTAAATAATAGATAATTTGTACAGGCGAAACTCTGAGAGTATGGCATGACCAGATGAACAGGATTAGATGAGAGAGAAAAAAATTTACTTAGTCTCGTTTTAATTATTATAAGGTGATTCAGAAGTTATGATCCACGTAATTTCAGTGAATAAAACACGTCGAAAGAAGCGAAAAATGTAATAAGCATGGTTTCAGAAATAACCGTATTTTTGGAGGCAGTGTTAATGATATGCAAGATGCGGTATCCTGGAGGACCTGTAACCAATTAGTGATAGAATCTCTAGGAAAGATGTTTAAAGACTCTGGACGACAAAATATTCGAAAGTAGAAAGCGAGATATACACAGGATGACTTAGATCTGTAACTATTTCACGACACCTAACATCTATTGGTACAGTAAAAAAAAGCCTGAACTGAATGCCTTGACCTTGAATGTTAGACCTGAGAACTTCGGTGACTAAGGTTAACTAATGCTAAAAATGTTTATTTTGTAATCTACTTTGTCCTTACCAGAAGCGGACTGGCCATCGGGAGTTTAGGAAAATTCTCGGTGGGCCAGAAAGTTTATGCGTCCGCTTTGTATAAAACTTTACTCACAGTGGGCCACTTGGGTCGAGATTTTTCTGGTGAAATGTAGATTGTCAGTCCTTAACTGTTCTTTACAATGCATTGTTAAAGGTGAAGTGGTTATGGCGCTCAGCGATAGTTTAAGAGGGGCGCGATTTGGAAGTAAAATGAAATAACATGCACAGTTGTTCTTTTGGGGACAAAAATTAATTTTGTTGCAGGTGCAAGTTGTTCTTACATCAGCGCTGGTTATTTGTGATAAGTATGTCACCCGGATACAACCAAGACAATTGCTAATACCGTCACTAAACAAATGCCTAAGTTTATACCACTTCTGAAAGCCAAATTGAAGGTTTGGTAGATCGACTTCTTCTAAGAGGTCTTCCATTATGGTCAAGTAATTTGATCAGGGCCTATTTTAAGCCAACTGGACATTTTGGTTGCTTTTCATTCTACCAGAGAATTAAACTTTAGTCTGTAAGATCTAAAAGATTATATATATTTTTCTATCTGTAAGACTGCAGATCTTGGCTGTGAAACCTGAGGTGCCGCAAAAGATTTTTCTTAAAATTGACACTGAATCATTTGGTGAGCAGACAAATCCAATCTCCTTGCGCATTCATGCAAAAGGTACTTACTTGATGTACAATGTCTCTGGTTTGGTTTGTTTGGTATTAACATCCTTTTCTACTGCCATGGTCATACAATGTCTCTGGATCAGTGTAGTTTCGCTGTCCCATTCCAAACGACAAGTAGTAATGAAATATAGGAACTGTTGTTTTAAAGAAAATAAGATTATCATGTGTCTAAAGAGAAGCGAACACGTATCAACTTTCGCCAAATTTGATCATTTTTTCGTTAACATCAACTTTTTGCATCGATTAAAAGCTTGACATCAACTTCTCAGTTTATTCAAGTTGACGGGAACAGCCAATTAGGAACACCGTTTGTTGCTACGTCACTACCCGACTCCCCCCGTCCCATGGCGAACCTGGCAAACAACGATAGTAGCATGCCGAAAGAAAATTTTACATGGACTACGCAAAGAGGAGATTGTTATAAGCTTTATTGAGATATGTATCAATGTTTTGGACGTAAAAAAAAAGCCGTAAGACAGAAACAGCTTATACGCAGGAAAAAGCTGTCGTCCAGTCAATGCCACTAGAGTTTAGACCGCGGTTTAGACGCTTACAAAACTAAATGTGCTAGTCATAAAAGTCACGTCTATCTATAGGAAAGTGTCAGTGCACGATTGAATAAAAGTATTCCCAGCATCCCTTATGTAAGTGTTGCGAAGTTACATCCTGTTGTGTGGCCGTGAAATTTATTCACATGGTGATGTTATAGTATTAGTAATGAGTAATCTGGGGGTATCTGAAGTCAACGTGACTCTCACGGGTGTAGAGTGTGAAGATTCGCGAAGTGGTTCACCTATGCATCAGGATTATGGACGAATGCTATACAATAGACAATCATTTTAGCCCCAGGATTTTAAACAACAGAAATTCCACCTATAGACGGGACTTTTCGGACACCCTGTATTTTAGACACACTATGAATATCAAATTACATCACAGGAATAAAATATCAAAGATCCAATCACTTATACACACCCAATTTTCTTCTCCAAGGTTCAAGATCATGTTTTCAATATGCATGTTTTAGGAGCGGCTATCTGGAAGAACGACCAATTTTTGTGTCACCTCTTTAATTTTGCCTTCATAGGGATTTAAGACAATTGTAATTGTAAAAAATACAAATTCATTAGATGTGCATGGTGATAACGTGATTATCTTTTGACCATTTCTATTATTTTTACCAGTATTGTAAAGATTTTAAAGAAAAACTTTTGTTTATCAGAAATTACCAGAAAAAATGGCCGGGAGGGAATGATCGGAATGGCATTTAGCGATTGTTTTGTTTAATTTTATTCAGTCTTCTATTGTGGCAGTATTAAATAGGAGCGATTTCGTGCGTTTGATGTCCTAACATAAATACTCCAAAATACGATGTCTAAAAGATGTTCCATAAATGGACTGTTCTCCACCAGTTTACGAGTTTTATTCTTTTGTTTTGTTTATGCAAAAAAAAAACAGATTTCTACTGATGCACTGCAAATTTGTAATTGGGAATTTTTCTCTATCTATCATAATTCAAAAGTTAGTTTTCGTAACTTCTTAGCGTTTACACTAGGGGCGTGGGAATACTAAATTCAATCGGGGACGGGCATTTTCCTATAGATAGACGTGACTTTTATGACTCTAGCACCTTTAGTTCTAAAGTTATTCGACTGTTTCAGGAATTTTCTATTCCCTGCCCTGTGTGTGTACCTATGAAATTTTTGAATATGAAACTTGGCACGTAATATTTTTATAATCGATATATTATTGGATATCGGTGTTACCTATATTGCTTCGTTGAGGTGGGATAGTATCTTTCCAAGAGATTTTGACTCGCAACTCGTATATTTAAATATTATTTAATATTAAAAAGAATTTATTAGAATGTTGAATCAGAAGACCGGGGGATATTTTTATTCCTCCCCAAGAGACTGAACCACCTGGAATACAAGGATTTCATCATGTAATGAATGGTGCCGCACTTGGGAGAGCGATGCAAGAACACGTCCTATGGGTGGTTCTATCACAGTACGGAAGCTTGCAGCATAGCCTAAATGATAGAGAGATTGCCTCCCTCTATCAATTGTAGCAAAGAATGGACGAAGAGGGGCAGGGGCGCTTAATCACCCCTAGAGTGCCTTTATAACCACTCTAACCCCCCCCCCTTCCCTTTATCCATTCTTCATTGTAGGCTATGTTTGCAGATTTGAAATATGAAATCAACTGTAAGTGATTACGACTTCTGGGAAGAGATGGCGCAGATTCGCTTTTAATGATTTCGTTTGAGGAAACGGGTTTCGGTTTCACTCTGAAAAAGAGATTTTTTTAAAAAAAATTTTTTTAACTGCGGTTAAATTAATTACTTTCTTGATGAAACTAACTTATTTGCACCAAACCTGGCAGTGAACAGCACAGCTAAAAAGTGATGGATGATGTTTGGTACAGTACAGTACGCATTGCCATGAGAACAAAATTACAAAAAAATACCCTTAATACCCCCTTCACTCATCCATGTTTAAGGGTATTTATTTTGGTAATTTTGTGCTAGGTAAATCATCTAGACGACAGTCAACTGGCCGATAACCAAGTAGGCGACGATAAAACTGGACGATAACCAAGTAGACGACGAAACTTTTATAACTTCAAAAATAAAAATAAGAAATAAAAATAAAAGAACTAAATAGACAACTTTACTTTGCCGTTTGCATTTTATTTCTTAGTCATTTGCATTAAGAAACATCAATATAATTGGTCAATTTAATGAAATGTTATGAATTAAAACAATTTTGTAAGTATCATATATTTACTTATCGGGCTATAAATAATTTTTTACGTAATTTTTATAACTTTATAAATTCTCCAATAAAAAAATATTTCTAATGGTCAATGACTGATAAGTCCTTTCTGGTTTAATGTAATTGGGCAATATTATCATAACTAGCTTTCTAATTGGATAAAAAATGGTTCTAAATATCACGTAGAATATGCCATTGATAAAAAAATAGAAGATTTTTTTATTACAAACCTCACCTGAAACGATAATGCTTATTTTGCATTAGTCATTTAACTATAAGGATTGCCGAACATTGAATGTACGTTTATTTTCCTTTTCGAAAGGATTTTTTTACTGCATTATTTTATTATTTGGTGCTAATCTGATAGTATACTTGATCTTACTTAATTTTGTATATTTATTTTAGATGAATCCTATATGTCAAAGAGAAGAGGGCATATTCTTAAAATGAATATATTTATATTAAAAAACATAATAATACGAGGGGAAATGAATAAGTGACAGTAGAAATGAAACAAATACGAGTACCGATTTGAAAACTACTTTTATTTCTCCGCATAGTCTCCCTCTCCATTGAGGCACTTATTCCATCGTTTCACAAACCCCTTAAAACCAGTAAGATAAAATTCTTTGGGATGCTGCCTGAACCAGGCGGTGACTTCCCTTTGAACAGCTTCATCGTAAGGAAAGTGTTCACCCGAAAGATGATGTTTAAGAGGGCCGAACAGATGTAGTCGCTTGGAGCAAGCTTACGGCTATATGGAGGATGCTCGAGGACTTTCCACTTGAACTTTCTCAGCATCTCAGTTATCTTGTTGGTAGTAAGAGGGTGTTCAGTCTTCTGGGATTACGAGGGCATACTACTTCATCATATTGCCCTGATTTTGCTCCTCACGATTTGCATTTGTTCAGTCCTGTTAAACATCATCTTTCGGTCACCGCTTGGTTCAGACAGCAACCAAAGAATTTTATCTTACTGGCTTTGTGGGGCTTGTGAAACGATGGGACACGTGCCTCAATGTCCCTGCAGGGGGAGGCCGTGATCTGGTGGGCTTTCACTGAACACAATTTCTGTGAAGTTAAGCAACATCAGTGATAGTCACGGCTAGTCACTGGATAGGCGACCATCAGTGACAG
>JAHWFO010031028.1:2951113-2978622 GCA_023313115.1 Rhysida immarginata | reverse complement strand
GACCATCATACAGCAGTCGTCCATCCAGGGACCCAACTCGTCGGCCTCGGCCATACAGGCCCTAGATGGACGTATTGGATCGCAATAAATAAATAAAAAATAAATAAAAATTAAGCTTTCAAATCAGTACTCGTATTTGTTTCATATCTATATCCGTTTGTAACTTACTGACTTTCCCTCGTATGTGATGATGTATTAGTTCATAGATATTAATGTGTAAACTAATAATAATAATAATAATAATAATAATAATAATAAATAATATTAAATGAAGTTATAATACAACTAGGAGATATACCCGGCGTTGCTCGGGCTCTTTTTGGATGAAATTTTGTAATTTCTGGATAACCACCTTTTATCTCCGGCACTTTGACTCACTCAACATTCCAAAGCGAGCGAAATCGTGTAGAAGTGCTAAAGGGCGGTAGTTGGAGGGCCATACCTTGGGAGCATTTTAAAAATTCTTTTCGATTCTTCAATATGAATTTTTACTATATTAATTCAAGCTTCTTTCATGTGTTCATTTTTCTGTACATATGACGAATATCTATATATGTGACGATATATTTCAGTATATACAGGGTGATTCAAATCGTGTGTAAAACAATTTAAGGGGGTATTATAGAGGTCAAGGTAAACACAAAAAGTCCGAATTTGAACGATAACTGAGATATGATAAAAATGCCACCACCAAGATCAACAAGTTAATAACTCAGGTTCTGTAAAGCCTAGATTAATGAAATTTGAAGGAATAACTGGGTACATAATACTGTGTACACCGTTAAAATTTGATCGAATTCCAACGAGAAGTTTCCGAGTTACGCAGTCAAAATTGTAACAAATGCTGGTTAGTATTCACAAGTGAAAACGTCTTATGATGTTGAATGAGTAACTCGGAAATTTTTTGTCTGAATTCGATCAAATTTTTACGGTATACACAGTTTTTTCGGTATATTGTAGAGCTCCCTTAGGATGTTGTTATAGGATGTTATAGAAGAGCGTAGGAGGCCAACGGGAGGCGAATATACTGTATATCTCGGAAGTAACGTAGCAAAGCCACCAACCTTCAGTGGAGTAGAGGAGGGAACAAGCCACCTCGTTTAGGTCATAGGGACACGCTTTATGACGGCGATTAATAGATTTGGAGGAGAAAAAATAAAAATATGAAACAAAATGTAAACAGAGACAAAAAAATTAAATTTCTTAAAGATAATTTATTTAGGAATAAATTTGAAATCATTTGGTACAAATGCCAACATTTTAGAATGTTACATACAAGGGGATGGCAAGGTGTGTATTATTATTTGCATGCATTAAAGGTTTGGAAATTTAAAATGATATATAAAACGGATTGTTCACGATTTACTCATGGCGATTGCTATTAATCATGAATAATGTAATTAAAAACAAAAAAATTTTTGTATGAGCTCATCATGCCTTTTCATAATGGAAATTTAATAAACATTGAAAATGAAAATTCTGTTTCAATATTAGGAATTTTTTTATGAAGACAATGATTTAAACTGCTATGGAGTATTAATAGTTTATTGATTTTCTACGTTATTAATTATTTACTGCAGTATGGCCTCAAGAACACAACATCAGGGAAATCACCTGCCCCAAAGGACTTTTGTGTTAGATATAAACAAAGAAAGAAAAAAACCCATCAAAAATCTAAATCTGGTATATTTTATTATTTATTATTACTTTCAATTTGGTTATCAATATCTTAACTTACAAGGGAATCCCTCGAACATGTATGTCACAGATTTCCACCAAATTGAAATATGTTACTCATCTGAAGCTACTATAAATGCTTGCAAAATAAGAGTGCGAAATTGTGTTTCTTTCAAAATAAACCGCGAAAACGAAAAAATTTCAGCATACATAGCCATACAAAGACTTCAATGTTAAAGCGGTTCGGCTATGTGAGGGTTCCCTTGTTAGTTTATTTGAATTTATATAATTTAACGAGGAATAAATTAATAACAAAGAAAATCAATGAGCAATGATGACCCTTCATAGCTCTTGATAATTTACTATTAATGATGCTTTCCTCGTGAGACAGAATGACTTAGATTTTGACATGCTTTTTGGAAAGCATTAATTCCAGAGCTCGTAGTACTTCCATGCCATTAATTCCACTTGTTTAATATTTTCAATCGAAAGTCGCTATGAAATTTTCCATCTTCCAATCTCTCAAATGTTTCAATCACAAACTGCACAGTGTCTGGTAAGATATCCTAGTGATACTTACTTCATTTCAGGTTAAACTTTAAATATTGTAAATATTTCGTTATGATTGTGGTGATCTGCTCGAAATATAAATGCTAATAAGTAATAGAAATATCTTCAGTACTTGTTCTTCGCATATTTTGTTTGCCATGCGATGTGCGGAGTTTCATGTGCGATCTTAGGAAGCTTTCTTGAAGGAACAAACTTCTGTTGTGGAGGACAACAATGAGCTTTCTAACGATAGGTTCTAACGAAAGATATCTCATTTTCCATTTGAAAGGAAAATAATAAAATAAAATAATGTGAAATAATAAAAAAAATAATTCAGTATGAAAGAAATTGAATTTTTGAAGGTGTGTATTGTGACGTCACACATATGTAAAGTCCCCCCTACCCCCATGTCACGCTGTGTCACACTTTTCATACCCCCCACCCAGCCCCTAAGAGCGTGACGTATTTCTTGAACGTCCCCTTACGTGCTTCCTCCTCCAGTGAAGGTCTGACGGCTTTCCTGCAAGCAATGCGAACGTGCTTTGTTACGTTGCTTCCGGTATAGTGGCTCCTCTTCTAGCCACTATACTTCCGGTAAAGTTCTGGGAGGAAGAACAGATTGACATCTAGCGACAAAAATTGAATACCTCTCTAAATTAAAATTTATTCGAAAAAGGTTTGATATAAATTGCCATCAGGTGGCGGAAGCATCGGAAATGGCTATTCCGTCATTTTCGATTTCGATTTCATATAGACTCCGAATCCTATTGTTGTAACTTGAAGCAAATTGGGAAGCTCCATGCCCATAATTGTCATGGCCGAAAGTAGTGAAGATGATGCAAAAGACATGGCTAAACAGAAGAGTAACTGATTAATAATTCTTTCACACGCCGATCACGGAGTGATAAGTTTATCTTTTCGTTTACTTTGTATTTGAAGTATTTTATTATATTTTATAAACAATTTTTCGATCATGGTTTCAATTTCAATTTCGTTTCGATTGTCTTTCAGTAACGTATTTTCATTTTAGTTACGTATTTTTGATTTATTCTTGTGGAAAATGATTCCTGGTCTTTTTTCTTGTTGGTTTGTACAGTTGTACGCAGTTTAACTTTGAGGAATGGTTTTGAATTAATTATTCCTCAGGCCCAAAATCTTCAAAAACAAAGCAGGCAGACAGCTAATTACTCCACGGCTCACTCCTGCCCAGAACTATCATGGCTCAATTTGCTTCACTTTTTGCCGCTGTTAACAATAGGATTCGGAGTCTATTCGCTGTTAACGTCATTGGTTTCCTCTCTCTGGTAGATTTTCGCAAGGCTTTTTCTATACAGGTTGGAAAGTTGCGTGACGTCACTATAGCAAAGTTTGGTCCTATTTTTTCTTTACTCGATAGATGGCGCAAAGGATAGTGTAGTGGGTAGATTTCTAATTCATCCTATAGGATTAGTGATGGAAATCGCTGAAATAATTTCAATTTAATTGATTTTTCTATTTGATTTTGCACCTCAACATTTTAAACTTTAATAAACAATTAATTTTAATCGTTATCATTAAACAATGATTAAAAGCAATTTTTATATTATGTAGTAAGTTTTTCTAACCATTGCTTAAATTTTATGTAATAATAGTGGACTTTAATTTAATCATTTTTAAACATCGTTTTGTGATATTCTGGAGAAATGTAACATAAATTGATCACGGGACCAACGGCTTCCCTTCCGAAGAAAGTGCGTGATCTCAGGAGTTCTCCCCTAAAAAATCTTCGTTGTCCTCGGCCGGGATCGAATAAGCGTCCTCGGGCATCAGAGGCTATCAGGCAACCATTGAGCTATCGCGGCCGATGACAATAAATTGATAATAACAAGATTATGTAAAAAGGGTTTTATCAAACCAAGCTTTTATAATGCTTTATTTAGTGGCAACAATAAAGCTTAATTTTGCAACAATAAACAATAGATACATTTACCTCTCGCCATAACGAAATGTCCAATTGTTACAACAATCAATTCGTAGTAATGAGTTAGTACCATTAGAAATCGAACCAATGAACCGATTTGAAAATTTTTTTCTTTATCAAAAATTGTCATCGATTCTGCATAAGTGTGTCAAATTGCAGCTCCCTAGCTTGTCGGAAAGTTGGTTTAATATTGATTACAAGATTTGACCTAAACAAACTAACACAGCAAAGTTATAAAAAGCTTTTAATAATTTATATAAACGGATTTCATTATATAGACAAATTGACTTTTTAAATTATTATATAGATAATTCTAGTTCTCTCTGTAAGTTTTCATTTTTCATTTTAAAATACTTGAGAAAACGTTTAGTCGGTAAGTAGAAAACCTATACTAATCCATAGTGAGAGGTTGAATTTCTCCCCACTACATAAAGCACTAGATAATAGCACTACAGTATTATCTAGTGCTTTACCACTACAGTGTTCTCAGCGCCGCTCTGTCGGCCAGAGAAAAAAATGTCCAAAACTCTTAACATGGGATTTTCCAACCTGTATAGAAAAAGCCTTGGGTTTTCGTGAGGTGGTCTCGCCCGTTTCGATAGAGCCGAGAACCTCAGAGAAGGTAGGCCCCGACCCAAACCTGTTTCTATAGGTGGCTTTGCCCGACCCCACGAAACGGTCCGAGCTTTCGAGCTCGTACAGCTTCGTGAGAACCGATCCAGCTTGTTTAAAGATGGCGACAGCCCGTTTCGATCCTGTATGGGTAGATCGGGTTTCGTGGTATTCGCGGAGCCATAACGCGATAATATAACATGTCGATGTCTACTTTCAACAACGTCAACAGTTAATTACAGTTAGTGTTGGAATTAAACAAGAAATAAACAGTAATAAACAGGAAATCTCGGATACAGCGTAGGAAGAAAGAGCGAAAACCGAAAGTGAAACAGCGCCTGATACCTCCCCATAGCGTTTCGATAGCATGATCGTCGCGATTCTCTCTTTATAGCTCACTGGCCACAGTTAACACGAGTTAGCTCTCGCTAGGTCCGTGAGTCTATCGAAACACACCCAAAGTGTTGCCGCCGAGGTTTTCGTATATAAAGGAATTTCGTGTTCGATTACGGCGGCAAAATATAAAAAAGGGAATGGAATGGATGTTTAATTAGAGTTACATCAGCTTCTAAGATCATTCTACACGGATAACATAAAAAAATACAAAAATAATAATAAAAAAAACAATTCTAGTTCTCTCTGTAAGTTTTCCCCCAAATAAAAAACCCCCAATTAATTCAAGGCTGTATTGAACAATATTTTAAAAATGTCAACAAAGGTATATAAAAACAAAATCCTATATTAGAATGATAAAAAGATACGAAATTTGCTTGGAATTTCCCTACTATGCTTAACATTTAGGTCATGCTATATGCAGATCATTAATATACCCTTGATTAGGAAATTTCCAATCTACCCAATTAGAGCTGGTCAAAAAATGAGAACGAATTTATTACTCATCAAATACGTTAGGCCAAGAGCTCATAAGGGCTCATCAAATACGTTAGGCCCTTATGAGCTCTTGGTTAGGCAGAGTACAACTTGATATGGTCCTTCTCGAAGTATCCCCATCGATCTGTGTGCGTATTTGGCAGTCTTGGAAGGCGTGCTGGAACCAGTTTTTTGGCATCGTCTTCATAATCGCCTCTGCTTTCTTCAGAATGGCCATTGAAGAGTCAAACACTGGCCACGCAGCTCCGATTTCATGCGAGGGAATACACAAAAAAATCGCACAGAGCAAGATCCGACTATGTTTGCTTACGTTTGGTGTTTGCCTTATGTCGCAGGTGTTAGCCCCAAATCAACTCTATATGGATTCAGGGTGTAGCACACATTCGATTTTCGTTAGATCAAATATTGGGTAACAACGTTGACAACATGTGGGGGTGCATTATCGAGATGTAGGCGCCAAGGAGATTGATGCAGTTCAGGACATTTTCGTCGTTTGTGTTCAGCAAAGTCTTCAAAACTTTCACGTAATATGAGCACGCTGTATTCGAAGCAGCGCTGATTCGAAGGAACTACTTGTTGTTAAACCATTCCACCGCAATCGAAGAAGTAAAAAACCAAAACTTTTCCTGCCAACCAAACGATTTTGGCCTTCTTTGGGGTGCGAGATGAGGGCATTTTCCAGACTGTGCTCGATTTTTTGTTTTCGGGATCTTAGTGGTGAAGATAGTATTCGGTATGTTCTGCTACCAAGCACTGAAGCTCTCGACACACCTCTACTCTCATCAGTTTCTGTTCAGAGTTTTAGCAATCTGGGCACCTATCTTGCATAATAGACGCGTCTTATGTTTAAGTGAACGTGCAGAATGGTGAACGCACTACCGTGTGACAGTAGCGTAGCTAGAGGTTAGGGGCGGTCCTTCAATTTGCCGCTCCCTCCCCTTATAAATAATTGACTAAATTATAAATAATAAATATCAATTGACTAAAGCAAAACTGTAAAATGGAGAGTTCCGCCCCCTTCGCTATGCTTCTACCGTGTGATATGAGTAATATCTTCTATGGACGCATGGTGGTTTACATGGACGCACATCTTCTATCTTCTAAGGCCGCGTACACAGTGAGAGCATCGAGTCAAGAAGCGAAATTTCTATAGGACTCGAACAATGGATAACGGAGTTATCCCTATTCAGAATTGGATCACCCTTTGCAATTTCCTCTCCTTACTTCCTTGTTCAGGACTCGATTCTTGGCTCGACGTTCTCGCTGGGTATGCGGCATGTCCGCCACTCCAACGATCATCCCGAACAATGAGGGCAGCTGTTTATTATGATCTAGTTCACAGCGGTGGATGAAGTGCTCATATTGCCCTAATGAAATGTCGTAGATTGTTGAAAAACATCTTCGCCGTATGTCTGCTGCAACAATGGCGAATTTCTGAAGACAAATGCAAAATTTCAAAGCTGCATTCTGTTCATGACGAACCGAATCCATTTCTTCCATAGGCGATTAACGACTATGCATGCATGCTGCCGCATGCATCATACGAGAGCCAGTCTTGTCAAGACAAATTGTTTCATAGCCGTACGTTACCTAAATAAATTCATTCTCATTCCTTTTTGACTAGCCCTCGTAGCATGGAAGTTTTTAAACTTCAATTAACTACACAAAAATTAAGTTTAAATTTCGTTGTTATTATCGCTAGGAAGTAAATCATCAAAAATGACGGGAAGAAAACAAACAAATTAGTAGATCAAAAGTCATGAGCGTAGAGTAAATTGAAAAAAAAAGAAAACAAATACAATTTAAAAATATTTATAATTTATAATTTTGTTTTCTTTTTTATTTATTTGTTCTCTTTTGCTTGATTTGTCTTAATTTATATTTAATGTGTACTTTATAAAATGAAGGAATTTTTATCTCATTTTGTCGAAGGAAATAACACAATTATAAAACAATAAGAATATAAAATTTGCCCCGTAAAAATATGACGGGAGGAACCTCATTTATTGAGATTCAGAGTTTTCCATGACGAAATCGACAAACTTCGCTAACGTGTTCGGATGACAAAAAAACTTCATTTGGACCATGAGTTGACATGGAATCGTTCCCGAGATATGCTATATGAAGTTTCATAATAAAAGCTATCCGACTACCAAGTAAGCTAACCTCTTGAATTATTAAACCGAAATCACGTGAATATGGAAACTGTAACAGCCACATATTTGTATTGTTACGTAATGTTACGTACACGTGTTACGCAGAGATCCTTAGTACTAACGACTGCTCTGGATCTTTGGTGCTACCACTCCTCCAGTGATCTCATCCAATGAGCACCAGCAATATCCTGGTGGACGCTAATAGCTGCTTTAAAATAATTCCAATTTACAAAGTTGTACAACGTCACCGATATAGCAGAAATCCACTCTTTTTTTTATTTTTATATAAAATCAATCAATCAATCAATTTATTTCAATCAGTATGTTCTTGATACATTGCTCAACAGGCATAAGCCCAAAACGAGCAATGATTACAGGTAAAAAAAACAAAAAACAACAATACTATTGAACGATTAACTCCTATTAACAATTGAGTTGACAATAAAATTCTTAAAATATTTAAAATTACAATCGCCGAGGTCGATGTCGTTAAGGGTTCTTGGTAGACCAAATTTATCCCCATACTTTCCATCACTCTGTGATATTCGAGTTTGAATTTCCAGCCTACCTATCTAATGAATTTATTAATTGCAATCTGTATAGAATGAATGTGTGTTTCTTTTCCCTTGAACCATATTATGCAATTGTATAAAAATAAGGGTCTGTAAAGTCTACTATAAGTTCTAATTTTTGTAAAACTTTGCCCTTTTCTAATAATCATACCAAGTGATCTATTTACTTTACTTTAGCTATAATTGTTTTAACATGATTGTCAAAATTCATTTTAACATCGAATACAATACCAAGATCAGATACGCGATCTACTTTCCTTAAGTCAACATTATTTATTTTAGAGTTATAATGAATTGATGTAACTTTATGTGAAAACGTGATCGAAATATAAGGAGCGTTCAAAAAGAAACGAGCCGTAGTCTGGAATGTGCAAACCGGTGACAGAATGGTGATATCGTTGCGTGTGTAACAAAGAGTGGTTCCGACAAGAGCGCGGAAGTTCACAGCCCGCCGCTAGAGGGTGGAAGTCACGTGACTATAAAAAGGAAGCAGAAGCAAGCGTCAATCGTCCAATCAAAGACGTCCTTTCTTATCGTCTTTGGTCCAATGCTCATTCGCGTTGCATACGCAGTGAGTAAGTGAAATGGAGGCGTCAAAAGAAGAACAAAGAGGTGTTGTTCGTTTTCTGACAACGGAAGGAGTAGGGGGAGCGGACATTTATCGAAGAATGTCACAAGTGTATGGTGAACACTGCATGTCCCTTGCAAGGGTCAAGGCGTGGCACAAGCGGTTCAGGGAAGGACGGGTGTCATTAGCCGATGATGCACGGTCTGGAACACCAAACTGCATTAACGATGACATCGTCCAGCTGGTTGCTGGAGTCGTTTCCCAGGACCGCCGAGTTACAGTGAAAGCCGTAGCCGCCGAGGTCGGATTGAGCGTCGGAAGTGTTCACACCATCATAACGGAAAGACTGAACTGGCGCAAAGTGTGCGCCCAATGGGTGCCCCACAGTCTTCAACCACAACAGGAAGCATGTCTTGATCATCTGCAGCGCTATTCCAGGGAAGGGAATGAGTACCTAGCACGAGTGGTGGCTGGAGATGAGCCTTGGTGTCATCACTTCGAACCAGAATCGAAACGACAAAATCTCCAGTGGAAGCATCCAGGGTCACCACCACCAAAAAAATCCAAGGCAATCCACACAAGTGCAGGAAAGGTTATGCTGACGTTCTTCTTTGACCAAGACGGTTCCCTTTTGATAGACTTCCTGCAGCACGGGACAACAGTTAATGCCCAGCGTTACTTGCAAACCTTTGACCACCCTTCGCCAAGCAATCAAATCAAACGACCAGGCAAGCTCACCCGTTGGGTCATTCTGCTCCACGACAATGCAAGACCTCATACGGCCAACACAATCACGGAGGGGGGGGGGTTCTAGAAATTTTGGCGTCGAACACAAAGGTCATTTTGCGCCTTTTACACAAGTCATAATAATACGCAGCCCGGGACAAACACAAACATCCATGCCCACGGCGGGATTCGAACCCGCGGCCAGGCACAAAATCACGGCACACGTCCTACGTCATAGCCCTCTCGGTCACCTGGCCGGCACACAATCACGGCACTCTTGCAGAAATTCAAGTGGGAGGTTCTCGGTCACCTTCTCTCCCTGCGATTACGCCATTTTTGGTCCCCTAAAAAAGCTCTGAGGGGCAAACGATTCACCTCGGACGACGACGTCAAGCAGTACGTGCGGAACTGGTTCACACAGCAGCCCCGGGAATTTTACGAGACAGCCATTCATCGCCTTGTGTCGCAGTGGGACAAGTGCCTCAACAGCCAGGGCCAATACTTCTGACATACAGGTACTGGTTTCTGTTCCTAGGCCTCCGGTTCGTTTCTTTTTGAACGCTCCTGATAGATTTCTTAAAATTAATTTTTAAATTATTCATTTTAACCTATAAAACTAATTTATCTATATTGTTTTGTAAATAACTACAATCATTAGACGAAGATAAAGACTAATGTGGATAATTGTAATGTGAATCTTAATATTAATAAAAAACTCTTTAACCACAACAACACTAAAAAAATAGGATAAATACAACCTGATTCTGGAAGTACTTTTCGGAAGCAATTGCTACCATCATTCAGCAGGCCGGAGGAGCACCTCAGAGACGAGAGAACTGAACCAAGCTGTGTCCGACGCGAACTGTGGAACTGGGTAACGAAACGCGAGCTGGGTAACAAAGCCGAACTGAAGCTGTGTCCGTCTTCAAATCTATCTTTGTCCCCATTCTCACCTATGGTCACGAGGCTTGGGTAATAACCGAAAGAGTGCGATCGCGGGTACAAGCGGCCGAAATGAGATTTTCTGAGAGGTGTGGCAGGTGTTACCCTACTAGATAGAGTGCACAGCAGCACAATAAGGGAGTCTTTAGGTGTTGAGCCGCTACTTCTCCGCATTGAGAGATCTCAGTTGCGCTGGTATGGCCACATGATACGGATGCCGCAAACTGGTCTTCCTAGGCAGTTGTTATTTTCCAAGTCGGTGGGTAAGAGACCAAGGGGTCGGCCTAGAACCAGGTGGCTAGACTACATGGAGAATCTGGGTTCGAGTCGCTTGGGTATTACCAGGGAGGACATGCACCTGATGGCGGAAGATCGCGATCGCTGGAAATCCTCCATAGGGCTGCTGCCCCCGCGACCCTAACGGATAAGCGGGTTTAAAAAGTAAGTAAGATATATTTATGGGCACCGGTTCATCCCGATCGTAAGAGAAATTAACACGGGTGGAGAACGAAATCATTACAACCAAGTAAATACATAAGAGAATGTTATAAACACATTATTAATATATAAACTGACGAGTCTAATTGTTAATCAGTCAATAATAAGGCATGT
Source organism: Rhysida immarginata (assembly GCA_023313115.1). Lineage (NCBI taxonomy): Eukaryota > Metazoa > Arthropoda > Chilopoda > Scolopendromorpha > Scolopendridae > Rhysida > Rhysida immarginata. The sequence continues at coordinate 2,967,357 of JAHWFO010031028.1, read as the reverse complement.
TAAAACCAATCGACAATTGATTAAATAAGTAAATATGAATTGATTTAACGATAACCCTTATATATAATTGTCACACATTGGGAAAGATATATAAACAAAAGTAAAAAATGAGAAACAAGATGAGAGGCCAAAGCCACAGTTCATGTATAAATCTTCTTAAATCTTGTAACTTTTACTTGAACATTTGAAACCGACACATATTAATCAAATAATGAAAAATAAAATAAAATTCAAGTTTGTTCCAAATTTGAACCCGAATAACGCTAGTGCAATAAGGAACATTTCAATGTAAGTGGATCTCAATTTTTGTTAGAAAATAATCGAAAAAGAAAAACGATGATGAGTTATTCTATGTTAGATAGCCAAGACGATTCTCCCGAGGCTAACGAGAAAGACGTCATGCCCTAGCGGTGAATCGAGGCGAAGCTCAAACTATGCGAGTTTTGAAAACTGATGTTTGAAAAATTATATTTAAAAAACTACTTGAGTTATAAAAATTTTACAAGTCGAATTAGAGTTAGTTCATGGTCCTTTATGTTATAAAAAAATAAAATTTATAGATCATTTTTCGTGTCAGTTGTCCTTTAAGCAGATGACGTGGCTTAAGAATTAAGAATTTTTGTTGTAAACGGATAAGGGAGCTTCGTTCCAGACAAAGAAACAGAAAGCTTCCACACAGCGCTAAGGAGCGCAGAAACGACACTCTCAGCTGAAATCCAATGAGGGCTTTTCACAGGGAATGTGCGCGCAAAATCGTGCTGTGTGCTTAATTCGAAAGCAAGGAATCCAATGAGCGCACAGCCGATTTTGAGATATAACGAGCGTCCTAGAGCGCATTGGGGAGAGACAGAGAGAGTTTGGACTTCTTCATCGCTCCAGCTCTAAATGTGCCGGGAGCCCTGATGACCATGATGTTCCGAGACGAGGAAAGGCGAACAGGCGAGAGGCAACTTTCAGATCTAGGAAGTGATGAACTCGTGGATGTACTTTTCAAAACTTTTAGGAAAAGAACTTTTTAAAACTTTTCACCGTTTCGAACAATCATCGAAACGAAGGACGATCCGGGCTGGAAAACCTTCACGTCCTCGAGCCAAATTTTCATAGTTCTAGCAGCCAAAACGACGTTGTTTCTCCGGGCTGTTCAGCGTGTCAATTGACGGATAATCTTCTGAATCCAGAGGTGCTCCATTCAATAGCAGATACCAGCTTGCTTCAGGAGGACAGTGCAATGGTGGTTTTGGAAGGAAAGTCTTCATCACCAAAACTCGAGGCCATTCCCCTCATCCAATGCAATAGCAGCGTAGGCCAGTGCTTCTTGCGTTGCGCGCTGCAAGGTTATCCTCTAGTATCTCTACAGAATTGTAAAAATTATCCTCTAGCATTTTTTGTTAACCACATTATAGAACTGCATTCGGGTTCCGGTAATCCTCCCGCCAAAAGGGTTACACGACACTGGTTGTGTCACAAGAAGAATTATACAAATTTAATACTGTATAATACTAAAATTACTCGGAGTGTGTAATGCTTTAGAAGCTGCAAACACTTCAGCTTTATTTTCAATGCCGAACTCTGCCACTTATTAAATTAATAACCTCACCCTCAAATTTAGGTGACACATACTTTCAATTCGTTAAGTTTCGCTAGATGTTCAAATCAAAACATAACGTTAAGGTAACAAGTTCCGTTAGTAGATTTTGTGGTTGACTGTGCCCAATCAGCAAGCCCAGCGAGACAAGTTTTGTCTGGCCTAGTGCGATAAGTAATGTCTTAAGAACTGCTCAAGAGCTTTTTGTTTTTTCTTTTGCAAAGAGGAAATCGATGGGCGAAAACCATCATAGAACATGTCAGCAAACAATTGTAGTTTTAGCGATAACTGTTAGCGAATACCATCATATAGAGAACCGACATCTTACGTCACTTCTAGCCTGAGCGCAAATGTACTGTATGTGGGTAGGATGAGGACTAAAACAATACTTTTTTGAAATTTTCCGCGTGAAAACAATCAGAAAACGACATGCGATGAAAGCAGCGAGCTTTGTTGGTTGTCCTCAGTCGACTTTCAAAATGGCCGCGCAATTGTAAAGTCACGTGGTTGACGTTACCCTATACTGTATTTTTTTTTTGAATAATAGCCGCCCCCAAATAAATGCCTCGCCCCAAAAAATTAAAGAGAAATAAACGCCGCAGCTTTTATTATTGGAAAATTGATTGAGGGAATTTATTTTTATTACCAGTGTTATTTTTAAGAAATTTTTAATATTAAGGTGCATGTAGGTAATTTTATTAAAAAAACAAATAGAGATTCAAAATATTTAACCCTAAATTTAAAAAAAATAAAAAAGGAAGCAAGAGTTTGGCGTAAATCATAATGAATACATTTAAACTACTGCCGCCCTCAAATAATTGCAGCGCCCCAAAAAGTTAATGGCGAATAAACGCCGCGGCGCTTATTCAAAGCAATCCAGTATCTATCTGTTCTAAAACCACGGACGGTTGTTCGCTGGCAAATTCTATGATGGTTTTCGCTCGTCGATTACCTCTTTGCAAAAGAAAAGACAAAAAGCGTTTGAGCAGCTCTCAAGACATTATTTATCATCGTCAATATTATTTATATACTGTGACATCAGTAATGCTTTGCTTCGGGGTTACTACTTGACGTTGTGGTGCACAAGTGAAAAATTTAAAAATATTTCATCTTCTGCATCACATTGTTATCAAAATATACAGGGTGTTTATGAATTCCATTGCCAGACTTGGAGAGGTGGTAGGGAAGGTCAAAACTAACAACTATTCCGAAAACCATTTTCCCCACAAAAACGTTGTAAACGAGTTAAAAAGGTGTAAAGATCCCGACCAACCCATGTGAATGCTGCACTGCACGACGCCCGCAGAGCTGCATGCAAACCAGGAAATTAGCAACGAAAGCACTAATTGGTGAACCAGATCGCACGGGTGATCACATTCCTCATCGAGGGTGACCAGGCAGAGTCCGTGAAGTACGTACAAGCAGAAGCACCACACCTGCAAACATCTCAACATGAATGAGTTCACGTATGAAGAGATGGCAGACATGCAAATGTACGGTCAGGCTCATGGCAGTGCACGAGAAACTGCAAGGCTCTACCCCGAGAGGTTCCCTCGTAGACGACGTCCTTGTCGTCAACATTTGTGGCGATTCACCGGCGCTTACGGGAAACGGGACAATTTCTACCCAACAGGCATGACGCTGGTTCTCCAAGGACTGTGCGAATACGACATGTCGAAGAGGACGTGCTGCAAAGATTTGCAGATAACCCATCCACAAGATACGGCACATTCTACATGAACAATTCTTATCACAAACAGAAGTTCAGGCTTTGCAACGTAGAGACTATGTACAGTCATCAAAGGGAAATAATCCACACTTGAATTTTACTCAAGTTTTACCGTTTCAATATTAATTTATTTTTAATAATTTAATATTACATTTAGAGTTAACATTATTAAGATTATTAAATTTAAATAATTATAATTATAAAACAACACATTAGCATGAAATGTAATATTAAGCAAGGAGACTCCACGTACTCTGACTCACCGATTTTGATAAACATATTCTACGAGTAGCTTTCACCAAATTAAAGACCCATGCAAAGCCATTCGACGCACTTCTCAAAATTTTCCGAGAAAACAATTCATAAAGTTTGTTATAATTCTCTACACTTTATAAATGCTCGCATTGTAGGTTAGATTTTTATCGTGCTCAGGTGGTCTAATGGTAAAACGCTCGAGTTCTATTTTGCAGGTACAGGTTCAAATCTTATCTTCGATATTTTTTTTTCTGTTCGTAATTTTTTTTTTAACATGGAATATGTAACTCATGAACTAAATATATTTCTGATTTTCCTATTTGCTACCATCATTTTTTTATAAGAATTATTATAATTAAACATAATCTAACATTTCCGATTTGCTAAAGTTATTTTTACATAAATTGAAAGGTTGTTATAAGTTATATTTATTTCCTTTAAAAAAAAAACCCACACAAACTTATATTTCACGTGTAGGTAAAGACAGAGGTAATAGTTAACTTCTGCTCCCAGAAATAAGAAATTGTAATTTGGTAGATAATGTGCTAGTAAAAATCGTTAATGAAGGGTGATTGATTGAACGGGGCACCTTTAGAGCAGTTATTAATCACTATATACTACTTTACATCTAAGCTACAGTCTAGAATTAGCAAAATAATGCTTACATCTAATTGTTCTCCGTTCAAGCCAGGAACGGAGCGGCCCGCGCGTCACGTGACAACGAAAGCCCCCATCCTCCCGTTACCTGCAAGATTATACGGAATACTGGCGATCCTCTGGCCGTCGCTGGCTGCTAGCAGGGCTCCTGTCCTGTCCTCAACGTCCTTGTACCTGGTGGCGTAGAATGTCTTTCACTCCGCTGTCGGCCGCTCGCCGTCGTCTTTTGGCGTAGGTTCGTTGCCTCGTCGCGTTATCTCTCGTGCTCCGCTTTGTGTCCGTCGCACGGGAATGAGACTGCTTGGCCGGAAGGCGAAGTTCTCCTAGGGCTTCCCTTCCTCATACGTTTTCGAGGCGCAGTTTTATCTCTCCGTCGTCGTTCCGCTTTTCCAGCCGCAGCATTTTCCTTGCCCTCGCTCGCAATCGAACCCGAAACTCTTCTAATCTTTTCCACTCGTGCCGACGTCCCGCTTTTCAGTCTTCGATTATTCTTATTCGCTCATTGGCCGATATCTTTTGTACTCAACCAATGAGCAATCGGTGGATCCACGGACTCCAGCGGGGGGGATCGATCGCCGAGCACTGTCTTGCTCGCTCCCGATCGCCTCTGAAGTCGTCGACAATCGGATTAAGATCCGGCTAGTTAGGTGGCCAGGACATTAATTGGAATTCATCCTTATGCTCCTCGAACCACTCCACACAATTCGAGCCTTGTGACATGGGGCGTTGTCCTGCTGGAAGATTCCATTTCCAGATGGGAAGACAGACGCCATGTAAGGGTGCAACTGGTCCGCAGTGGTCCGTTCTACCACAATACGGGTCCCAGAGGCGCTCCCAAAGCATAATATCGCCACCACCAGCCTGTGTATGGCCTGCTGCACAGGGGGGGGGGGGGGGCGGCTATTGGTCGGGAAGTCGGCGTACCCTGACACGACCATCGACGTGATGAATAATAAATCGTGATTCATCCGACCAGGCACCGTCTCGATGTTCCCGGGCCCACTGTAGGCGTAGTTGACAATGACGCTTGGTCAACAGAGGCACACGAGTGGGACGTCTGCTGCGCAGGCCCATATTCAACACTGTCCGTTGAACTGTGTGTTCCAAAATACTTGCACTTGGACCTCCATTGTCTGGCGCTGATCTTGCTTTACCAAGCGGGACAGTCTCCGACGTCCTTTTTCTTTGATGACGCGTGGGCGTCCAATACCTTAGTGTCTACTGCTGGTTTCACTGTCATTTATCCATTTTGCATAAATACTAACAACGGCAGACCGTGAACAACCTACCAGTCGTGCAGTTTAATTAGACACGCCCAGTTTTTCTTTGGTTGGATACCGTATAGTAAATTGTTTTTTATAAATTCACCATTTTTATATTAATTTATTAGCTTTCCACTAACTTTTTTTAAACCTTTTGTTTAATTTCTTGAATTGTAGTTCTTTGAACTGAACTATAACAATTTAATCTCTTGAAACAAAGGACATTACCCTTTTTTTATTTGTCAATTTACCAATGTTATTACTTCATTAATTGCAATTAATGTACTATTGCATCTATAAATGTTTTTTTTTTTTGTTTTTTTTTTCTAATTTAAAACCTATATAAATCCAAACAAATTCTATTATTATTTAGACCTTTTTACAGTCTTTGTTAAAAAATAAAAATATTAATTTTCTTTTATGCTTCTTGTAATTTTGACTCATTAACAGTAAAGATCCTAGTTCTTTCTTAGAAAAAATCAATTTTAAATATTACTGGGTTATTGCGGATCACACATGGCTTTTTAAATAAACTTATAATTAAACTTTAATGGTGGAACACCCTGTGACCACCACAGCTAGTGCCTAGGTGACCTGGATTGTAAACATATGGCCAACACAACTTCAATCATGAATGGCCCCGCGTGTTTCAATGGTCTCGGACAGATGGCGCCTTTGCATAGGAAAAGTTTTAAATGACACGTGCCTTTATTGATGGTCTCTGATGGATTGGTATGGCCGCCTGGTACGGATGCCGCAAACTGGTCTTCCTAGGCAGTTGCTACAGAAGGTCATTCACACTTTATGGAAACGACATTGAAATCACTTTTACGTGCATGCAAATTCATCTCTGTGAACGGGAATTATGGGTAAGAAACGTCTAGTACATAAGCACGTGTTGGTGGGATTATTATTTTGTTTTCATGTAGTGTACCTATGCCACCGAAAGTGGATCGTTGATTAGAAGGGTACGTCACTGCACTGGCCTTTCCGAGGAGAATTACTCGTACAGTCAAATAGTACAACGTTGTAAACAAAAAGGTCTTGCCATTTCTAAGAAAGGGGTTTTCAATATACTCAGTTGCCGTGGTAAAGCTCGATCCGCAGAAAGAATGGGTCAACTGCCGGATCTGAAAGTGCATCCCAAGAAAGTGAGGACCGCAGACGTGATTCAAAGAGTACGAAAATTGGTCTCCGTCGAAAATCCCCCAAGACAAAAAAGTATTGCTTCGAAACTAAGAATGTCGCCCGCAGCAGTAAACAAAATTATCAACAGATTTGAATCTTCGTAAAGTCCACAAGCCGAAAGTTCATAAGCTCTTGCCTCGCCACATCGCAGAAAGAGATCAGCTAAATGCATTGAAATGCATTGCATCTAAATTTTTAAAAAAGCATAAAAATAGTAATAACTGCAATAAAAAGTAATTTTAAAAGTGCGAATAAGACATTTTATTAAATCAAACCTTATTTATTAAAAAAATTATTAAAATATTATTGCCGGCAGATTTCTTGGCTCAGCTGCAACAGGAGACCAGGATAACGCCGGTTCCCTTTAATCACATCCCTACCAAATCACCTGATGCCGCCCCAATGGATTTCTGCGCTTTCGGAATTTCAACAGACCCCTCGGGAAGCGAGGGTGTAGACCTTTGGAAAGCTGCGCATGAGGAATGGGACAAATTGGACCACTTAGCCCTCCGAAACAGCCTTGTGTCCTGGAAATACCGGTGTCGGGCTATTGTCAAGAACCAGAGGAATCAGATAGATCATGACAGGAAAAATAAATATGGAATGTTACGCTAAAATTCGAAAAAATAAAATCGTTTCCATAAAGTGTAAATGACCTTCTGTATTTTCCAAATCGGTGGGTAAGAGATCCTTTGCTCCAGAATGAAACTGTGCTTCTTGCATCGGCTGCTGATATAAGTTATGCTTCCTACACTTTACTGAAACAATTTAGATATTTATTAGTTGAGTCAGTGAAACTGAACAGATAGATTTGTTATGAAACACTTGCTTTGATGGTTTTGTTTGCAGTTAAATATGTTTAGTCAGTGATCAAATTTAGTCGGTGATAAAATTTCAAAAGCATTCTTATCCATAGAACACAATAATCCTTTTATGGTTTTAAGTGCGTTTTAACTTGCATTGAAATAGTCTTAAGCTTTAAACCACTTGAAAACCATTCAATTGAAATGAACCAATGGAATAGCAGACGTGCGTTTATAAATTCATTGATTCATTTTAAGGTGCTTTCTTTTAAAAAAAAATTCAATCATAATTACATATGGTAATGATTTATCTTTAATCGAAGATCTGACCTGTCCCAAGACAATAATCCCCGCAACCGAAGTCTGTGCCGAAGTCGGATGCACTCGGGGTCTTCCATGCGTTTCCAAGAAGTTCCTTGGCCACTCCTGTTGCCCACACCAATTGCAGAACGCCGTCGTTAACTGTTGTCTCCTTAAACCTCCACCGCCGGAGACGACCACTGACGTCATCACTGAGAAGCCGAAGAAAGTGTCTAAAGGAGAATGTTTGTTACGAAAGATCGAAAAAGTGTTCAGTCGGGTCAAGGTATTGATGATTTTGATGTCACTATACAATTATGATCAATTTATTGCTAGTACGTATATTAAAAATTTTGAAATATGTTAGATAAAATTAAGCAGAAGTAAAAAAAAAAAAAAAATTGCATATGAAAATTTAACAAGTTCTAATCTAGAAAAGTTTCTGTCTTTAAGTTCCAGTAAGTTATATAAAATACAAAATTTCGTTATAATGGGCAATAACTTATTTCAAACTCTCTAAGGAGAAGAAATAAGACCATTCTGGAATCGCATCAAATGGCTCCCAAAACTACAACATTAAGACATATATCCTTTCTGTATGCAATCGATTGTTTATCTTTTTCTGAGAGGCATTGTATTCATTCAGGACACTAACGTTTCCAACTTGACAAATAGTTCAATACAGACAGGCTCCCTGGATTTTTCTCTTGGAAAAGATGGGGTTTTCAAACTCTATCGCTTTTCCAAGATTAAGGAGATTCGTCGAGAAATGAAGATTAAATTCATATGCAGCATAATAATAGCTGCAGCTTCCCTGCATTCATCATTTATCACTCGATGACATGCCCCGAAAGTCCTATAGTACCAGAAAAAAGTTTTGATTCATTTCAAATTACCTCCGCTTTTCATGTTCGTGAGAATATACGGAAAGTTGAGGCAGTTAAAATTGAACGATTAGGTTAGCTTCAGCTTCTTTTCGAGATAACGGGAGACATCCCATTGAACACAGATGGCGGAGGAACGTTATGGACAATGGCCCGACATCGGAGTCCATTGTAATAAACTTATACGAAGCATTCCATTGGAGATGTTCCACATCTCTTCGCATACTTTCTATAAGCCTTTCAGTGTTGTAGGTCGACAATTTCCAGGGCCTCTTTTAAAGAGTCCAAGGCCACAGGTGTGTTAAGGGTGAGGCGTCTTGGGACTTAACGATGATGGATGAAAATGGGATCACCTTGATTCCGGTTCCTGTTTCTTTTCCTGCATAGTAGGAGTGGCTCGACGCCTTATCGCGGTTTATTGGTGTCATTGAGGCATACCAAACCTTCATCTAAGCAATGAAGGGTCGATTTGACTTTGTTAGGGATCGATGGAAAAAGTTAATTAATTAAAAATTATCAATATAATACTTAACTCTTAATATAATAATTGTTATTGATAACGTCGCATTAAAACATACTATAATTAGGATGTATGCCAAGCATCTTTTCTTTGACTGGCTAATTCACAACTTCAGAGGCTCGACCAGTTCACTGATCACTGGACAAAATATAATTCAGTTATTCAGATTAATTATTCATTCGTGAACATGAAGAGTTATTCATCTCTGTTAAAAATCTAAAATACAGTACATAAGCATTCTTTGTTCCTGCTATTATAGTAAAAATAATAGCAAAGAAGAGGGAGTCGATAGAAAGTCGAAAAATTCTAGAAGGGGTCGATGTTGAAAATGTCTGGGAACGCCTGATTTAGGCTTATCACCCATTGCCATTAGTTATGTGGAACAACATCTGGCGTCAGTGAAGCGTTCGCGGATGTACCGTTCTGTCAGACAATGACTACGGGCCTTAGACGACACAGCAGTTTCAGATTTTCTCGAATGACGCGCCCGATACTTCTATGAGATATTTTCAGCTTCTAGGCCATGGGTGCTGTTTAGGGGGGTTTTCTAAGGACACAACAGCTCTAATTCTCTTCGCGTTGTGTTCTGTTTCTGGTTCGTTTTCCAGTAAGATCCCTGTCCTGAGATGGAAGCTGTTCCTCTGAATAAGATTGCTAATGGTATCTTAACTTAGAAAAACACACGTACCCTTCTCAAAGCGTGTTCAATTTTGTCACCATTTTAGGCTTAATCTTGAATCTTGTCAACTAACTGCGCAGGAGTATTCTAAAGTGCACCTGCTTTAAGGCGCGTGCAGTCGTTACGCATGAAATAGTCATGAGGTCAAAATCGTTCATTGTTAACTGCATCAATATGAAGTTATTATTTTATTATGGGAGAAGATTGTCATAATTATACTTTTTATATATCATTATTAGCAACTGAAAAATTTAATTCTATGATCTTCACATCATTCTGGTCCGACATAAAATTTAAAAAACAACAACTTGATTTTAACATTTTACTCATTTTAAAACTATTCCATTAATGTTTATGGTTTTTGTTTATTGTTTTTATTAGGACAACATCGTGCGCATCATGAAGATTTAATTAGTATTTCGAGCGGATTTTTCAGCCTCGAGAAATTAAGCAGTTCATTAATAAGCAAGAACCTAGGCTGGTGTTCTCTTGAGTTCATGGGTGTTCAATTTTTGATTGATTTTTTTTAAAACTTTAAGAAAATGTCCCGCTGTTGGTTTTAATCAAATATTTTACAATGTACAATTTTTAGTATATTTAATTAGTATATTTTAAAAGAGTTTAAATTTTTAAAATAATCAGTATTCTTGGTAAAGAGAAATTAATTTGGGACTTAGAAATGGGACTTTAATAATATTTTTAAATAATACATTAAATTAATTTATAACACTTCGTAAAACGTTTCCAATTGCATTTTGTATTAACGAAGTTGGAAATGACGTGAAAATAGAAATGAGTAACTAGGCAAAGAAAAGAGGGTGGAACGATTACCTGGTTTCGAAAAAATCATATTACTAATCCGGAGGAGTAAATACTACAAATATTTATAGACCATAAGTAGATTTAAATGCTCTTTTACGCTAAAAGTAAGGGTTCCTGTAGATGGGGGATGACGGAATTGGTTGATGAAGCACTCGAACGGGTAAGAAAACTCAAGATAAATATCTCTAATTGTTACTGTCTTATTTTCTTTAGGCAACTAACGAGGAAACAAATATGAACCGCTTGCTTTCTTTTGTGTTTAATTCTTATTTAAATAGACATTTACATAAATATCTAAAATCTTAATCGATAAGTAGACTGATTAAGGAGGTCCACCTACTCTTTATCTTTTCTTTCGTATATTTATTCTTTTGAATTTCTATTTTTATTTTTTCTTAATGTTAGCCTTTAACAATCGCTTCCTTATACAAAACCTATACAGGATAAAAATATTTGGATTTCGAATACCTTCTGGGAATTCTGTCTATCATATTAAATTCTCTTCTCGCTTATTAAATTGTACAGGATATTCCTATTTCCGATACCACCACGTTTAGTATTTTACTCGCTTATGTATTTTAGTTTTCTAAGTACAGGTTAATGAATACATACGAATGCGCCACAATATATTTCACTAATTTTTCAGATAAGGAAGAACAAGAAAGATTTCTCAAGGCTCTGGAGTTTGTTCATCGGACTTATAGATGCGTGTTTTTTTTTTTTATTAATGGGGATTTTTGAAGTGTCAAATCTACCACAATAACCCGAATGATAGACTTGGCCCTTCAGAAATCCCCATTGATAACCTCAGGCAGTGTGATGACGGAAGATCTTTAAGCGCCATTTGCAATCATTCACGGAACTCGTTAATTACTTTCAAGGGAGTATCCCTATAATAATTGTTTAGTATTGAAAGGACGATTGCCGCTAACCGGTGAATCACAATGAAGATTAAGATTTTATTTGAGTTTTTAATCGGAGGTAATGTAAGTCGACAAAGTAGAGCTTTACCCAGATCAGTTAGTCAAAGCTAATTTCGACAACTACACATGATTTTTGTCGAGTTAGAACGGTTATTGTAAATTTACTTGGCTTAGTTCCACTGATTTTGTTCTAAAAGTTTTAATAATAACATTTACAAAAATAAAATAAAATCAAGAGAAATTAAATTTACTACTGAGAGATTAAAGAAAGTTTGCGTCGACTATAAGCTGAATTCAAAAAATTCTAAGGGGGAAAGAAATGCCATTTTTTAAAATTAAAAAGACGTAGGAAAGATGGCATATATTTTAAAGATTAATGTTAATAAGGCAAAAGTTAAATGTTTTGTGTAAGGTAGAAAACCACATGATATATCTGAAGTGAAATCGGCACAGAGCATTAGCAATTGTTTTATATTTTACTAGAGGGAGAGGGGAGAAAAACGTTTGTTTCTTCGTTAAACTTCTTATTTGATGGGAAATCTGCAAATGCATTTCTAAAAAAGAGGGAAGGGGAATCTAGAGATTTAACGCAAACTGTTCGCTTCCAGGTAAATCGCTCGAGAGCAAAATGTTGTATCGATCTGTTTTAAAAAACTTGTTTTTTTGTTTCAGCCAAACGTCTAAAAGCTAGCGTCTGAAATTTTGGAAAAAATATTTACTGACATCAGTACACATTTCATGTGGGCTCGCTTTTTCTACTGCTTTTACTATAAATCGATTATCAATATACATGTACATTCATATTCAATTTTTTTATTGCTTTAATTCAAAATACTTTAAAACAAAATAGTATATTGTCGTATTTCTTGAAATGAGACTCTATTTAAATGAACAGCTTGGTATTTAAATAGAAAAAAAAATCCTATTTATGTAATTCAAAACTTTTATAATAAATGAAATGGATTTGGCAAATTATTGGAAGTAAGTGTTCGTTATTTATATTTATATAAAGGAAAGAAAATTTCAAACATTTATGAAAATTGATTTTATTTTAGTCTCAAATAATATCTCGTACATTGACCACTTTTTTTTTTGTTTGTTTTTTTCTTTTTTATTTTTCCAAATTTTAAGAGAAATCGATATTCCATCATCATAAGCAACTCAATTTAATATAACCTTTTATCTTGATAATTTACATCATTTTATTATCATCTGACGACTAAAACGTGATTGTATAACAAAACCAACATATATTTAATATTATGCGATTGATAAGAAATGCACCGTTTGCCATCTTCATCCGTGTCTGAAGATCACAGCATCCAAGCGCTTGCGCAATGGAGGTGCGCAGTGCATCTCTTCGGCCTTCACAGGATGTGTTCTGTTCTTGTGAGAGACGAAGGAGGGAGGGTAAGGGAAGGAAGTCGGGCTTCCCAACACAGCCGCCATGCCTCGTGCCTTGCGCGTGCAGCCCGTCTCGTCGGCCGCCATTGGCACGGGCCTACGCCGTCGGTTATTCGGCTGCCGCGATGCCGTCGATCGGCTGCCACCGACTGAGAGACAGCGGGGCCGCTCCTCCTCCGAGTCGTACACTCCGTGGTGAAAGGGGTAGATGAGGAAAACAAATCCACTGGACGATAAAGGAAAAACCACACAAGACGATGATTTGCGAAGGTCATCCTATTGGAGTCGCATTTTTCTTGATTTTCATTACGGATCACGTTTCAAGCCTCCCACCTCACATTAAAATAGGTAAGGAACACGACGAACGGTAACATAAGAGCAGAAAAGGCAATTTCCACTCTTTAAAACACTCTCCAGTGATTAATTCTTCAAGAGGGATTAACATTCTGCCGGCCGTTCCCATTCAATCAAAAGGTTAGTGACTTCGCTTTCTGTGCACTGCAGCTAAACATTGCCTTCAAAGTTTGCTATTTTCTAAATAAATGGCACTTTTAGAATTACTTTCCTCCCCAAATGATGTCATCTTTTATGGATATTTTATTTTCTTGGTAACAACGAGAGAGAGTTATTAAAACAATATTTTCTCTCATTGTTGTAATGGGATTGGTTGAAAGCACGGTCTATAGATATTCCGTGGTTGAAAGCAAGTGTAAAGAGATTTCCTTGGCTTTAAAATAATAACTAAGCCATTCATATTAATCTTTTATTAAATTTTCAATAATATTATCCATACAAAGTAATGCCGCAAATTAAGGGCTTGACATTCTGAAGCATCAGAAGAGTGCATCGTGTTTGTTTATAACATTCCCTCTCCCCCTTATTTAATGAAATGTAGATAACACTGTAGTAACGGGTTATCCAGAGGAAAATGATTTGGTCTGTAATCTGTTTATGATATTACCTATCTTATTATAATATAATTAACGCTCCATAGATGATGTCCATAGTTGTCCTACGGCTTAAGTTTTGAATTTTAAAGTCCTAGTATAATAAGTGATTATTGCGACTTGTATTTAAGACTAGAATCATTTTTTATTTTTAATTTTATTTAAATTTTACTTTTTTCTGATATGTCCATGGTTGAATTGTTCGTCTGATAACTTCAAGATTGAACTCTGTTCCTCTATCATTTTTTCCATGGCCACACCACTTGAATAATTGTAATGATAAGATACTACATGATTGATAGAGCCGATTCACTCACAGCTTGTATCGATTTTCTGTCCCATGATAAATGGAAGCTCGGTCCCTTTCCCGTTAATTCCCTTCCCTCGTCCCCGGCCTCCATTAACAAATAACCTGAACTTTGCAATTTGTTTTCTGGAGATCCTGTCCCTTGGCCGACGTCTATCGCTTCCAATACTTTGTCATATCTTACTTCTAAGTACAGTACTTACTTACTTAGAAAATGAAATAATCCCATTGGCATTCGATACGAGCTGCCCGTGTGAAAAATGTTACCAAATCAAAGAATAATATCGTTTTTAATGAATACTGTATTTAATATAATAATTATAACACACCATAAATATGAATATATAACAGTCACGATACTAACTAGCAGTAACATCGTGGGCGGGAGACTTTCATGTCTTTTTTGTGAAATTCGGTGGGACACAAATCATGACTCAATCTGGGGATGTTACCAATTCGGACAAACAAATATTAACCAATTTCAGTTTTAAGGTGAAAGGAAAATTTATTTGCATTTTAATTGTATAAGCAAAAGACAATTTGAATAGTTAAAAAGTTATTTGTTGCCCGTTTGTAATACGTAATCATGTACAAAAACTATTTTTTGTCACATAATTTATATTAGGTCAATTCTATGGCATTTTGCTTGTGTCAGATTTCAAAGGTGTTTCAAAATTAAAAAAGGTGTCCTTAAACTTTTAATGATTTTAGAAAATTTCTTTACATGTACTGATCATTTTACTTGAAAAAGTAAGGTAATCGGTTCATTTTCAACTATTTGTATTTTGACTGTGAAAACATTCTTTTTTAGTGCCAAGCAGCGATTAGCCAACTTTCTTGGGTTGCGTTTGGCCTGATGCCGCAGAGAACGTGATAACAAAGCGTTCTCCATCGACAGCGCCAAGCCTGTCCGGGAAAAAAATCCAAATGCGAATTTGAGAAATGTTCCATTGAACGATAGTTTTATGGCTATTTGAACGGTTGCTGGCAATTTCTTGATAAAAGTCCACATTTTTATATAAAAAAGTCCACTTTTTTATATTTTCCATGATTTCTCGTGGTCTCCAAAATTTTCATATTCATTATTTTGCTTCAGTTTGAGAACTCGGATAATTCCAATTTATTTTTAAGAACACCTTGATCGGTCGCCTTGACAAAGTTTCATTTCGAGACATTGCTTAAGAATTTAAGTGCATAAAATAACAATAAAATTAAAAAAGCCTGCATTCTACAGAGTCCCCCCCCCAAAAAAAAAAAAAAACATACACTTTTTGTCAGACTGTATCGGGATATTGATATTGTCACAAGCGCTTTATGGAGCTGATGAAGAGGTCTTCTACCAACAGGACGGGGCACCTAGCCGTACGAGCTTTCCTGAATGCCAATCTGCAGGGACATTGGATTGGACGAAGAGGTGCCCCATTGAGTTCCCTCTACGGTCGCCAGATCTAAGACCTATGGACTTTTTCTTGTGGGGAACTGTGAAAGTTCAAGTCTATCGACGTGAGCCGCGCACGCTGGAGGACCTTCGGCAGGAGATTACAGCGGCATGTGCAGCGATCTCCATTGAAACATTGACCGACGTAGCTGCGGCGACCGCTCGTCGTTCCGTTATGTCGGTGGAAGGATGGATCATAATACTGTTCCTATTAACTAAACAGATGGTGGCCTTACAGTATAACAGAGGGACATCAGGAGTTCCAACTAGTTTCGCCATTTATTCCCGGCTTTGTCAAGGATATACAGCAAGACAATCGACAATCGAACAGTGAAATGTACATTTGTTAGGATGGGACGAAAACAGCGCTTTCACAAAGCTCATCTAACCAGAATAAACTCCAAATGAAATACACTGAGGTAGTCAAGAAGCCTAACCAACCTAAGCGGTCTTCCATATTATACAAATAAAAAAATAAGATTGACGATTGTCAGAAACAAAATACAAACGAAATAAAAAATACATGGAGAAAGAAGATTAT
>JAHWFO010031028.1:2923580-2946113 GCA_023313115.1 Rhysida immarginata | reverse complement strand
ATAATCTTCTTTCTCCATGTATTTTTTATTTCGTTTGTATTTTGTTTGTGACAATCGTCAATCTTATTTTCTTTTTTGTATAATATGGAAGACCGCTTGGGTTGGTTAGGCTTCTTGACTACCTCAGTGTATTTCATTTGGAGTTTATTCTGGTTAGATGAGCTTTGTGAAAGCGCTGCTTTCGTCCCATTCTAACAAATGTACACTTCACTGTTCGATTTTCTTGCTGTATATCCTTGACAAAGCCGGGAATAAATGGCGAAACTAGTTGGAACTCCTGATGTCCCTCTGTTATACTGTAAGGCCACCACCTGTTTAGTTCCGTTATGTGCCTGGCCGCCAACGGTCAACATTTTAAACATCGAAAGTAACCATATGCTGAACTGAAGACAGTATTACATGTGTGATCAATATTTAAATGTAAAACAAACACATGAAAAATAGTTTTAGTTTCTTAAAGTGTGTATAAACTTTTTGGCGGACTCTGTATAAGATGAACAATACTTACACTCCTGTTATGATTACCAAATGCTTGCATTCCATCGGCCCTACAATGTCAAAAGGCTGAACAGCACATTTACCTCTTTATATGTCTTCTCACCTCTTGGTTAACACCATTCTGTGCTAAATATCTATTAAAGAAATGGATCCCAGCAATATTTTAAAAGAAAAACTAGATGGAACCCTCCAAAATTTGACGGTAAACAACTATGTGGTTTTACAAACAATCATAAACAATCCTGTCCACAAAGACGTCACAATCAAGAACTTTGCTAGCATTGATGATGAAATTAACAACAATTACATACAACAATTAACGGCGATAACAATGATCAATGCGCATGCGCAGAAGTGCGTTTTGCTCTTAAAAGAAAGTGCTTTGCGTTTTAAAATATAGGATAACAATATTTAAAAGCGAAAATAACAATATTAATAGATAAAAATATAAAATTTATATAAATCACATCACATAGCCTGAGAATTAATCCAGTAACTAGCAAGCATTCTTCTTGTACAATGATGCATTCTTGAGCTATTTAATGTTTTATTTTCTGAAAGACTATTCCTCTATTATTCCACACTTCGTATGATAAGTTGTATATTAAACAGTAATCATCAAATTATTATCGAAAACGAAGCATCGATTAAATAAGAACCAATTTATGGTTTAGTTTTAGTTTTTTTATATCAAAGCATAAACATATTTGCTTATAATCCAGTTTTAAACGTTCCTGGTTTTACAAATATATTAAAAATTCATTTATTGATAGGATATAGCCATGAAATCTTTATAGCTAGGGATGTCGGAAAGAATTGAAGAGAATCGTAGTCATAATAGGAATTGAACCTGAGCCAAAATCGACGTTATTATTATAACGGAGCTTTATCGTTTTCAAAGATTATCTAACAATTTAATAATGCGAATAATTTGTCACAGTCATAACTCCTGCATATCTTCAAAGAATATAAAACACTTGAACAGTTTGAACCGTTTGCACTGGATTGGAAACATCCTAAAATCTCATTAAATAATGGAATTTTCTAATGCTACTAAATGACCGATGAGATACCTCATGACCCATAAAACTAACCGAATCGAAGACGTAAAACCACCAATACTTAAAAGATTAAAACGAAATATTGGTTGATAGTTTTCGTTTTCGAGAAAACATCTGCAATTAACCAATTGGAACTAAATGGGATCAAGAATTGATTATTTCAAAAGGTAGCTAACATAACATTTCATTCCAGTTTGTAATTCATATTGAATTACTTAACACCATAATTTGTATCCACTTGTCCCCCGTATTTCGTGCAATTGTATTCTTTCTATTTGTCTTATTTAAATCACCTGATAATAAGGAAATTTACACTTTGATAATTTATAAGTTCAAAGTCGCCGAAATGGTTCTATTCGACGAAATTCCAACTTTTTTATTTAAATTACCATTTCACTTAAAAACAACTTTTCGTTACTACTCGGGGACCTGTGTTTAAACAGAGAAGAGTATTATTTTCTTAAGTGATACCTTCTGCTGAAGTATCAAGGTATTCAGCTTTGTATAAAGGTATTCAATCTTCGTGGTATATTGTTCACTTGAATTTTATTAATATCACGTGATCTTCCATTCGGCTTTGATCTGTTGGCGGTATCGACGATCCAGTTCATTCCCAAAATTCTCAAGCAAAAACTATGAAATAGAACAACTAAAAGGGGAACCTCTAATCCACAAGGAGAAACGAAATACCGGATACGTATTTCGGCTACCAAGTAGCCATCTTCAGCGGTGAGAGACAAAAGTAAAAAAGAAATGAAAGCCTTAATGCTACAGAATATAAATCCAATTTATATTATGGGTTAGTCAATCTAAGTTTTTCCGCAATTTTGTCCTACGCAGGAATGACCATAAACTCTTCAACCTTACAAGGTTCGAACCACTTGTACTTCTCTGTCCACCCACACGGGCTAGTAGCGAATTAGTCTACCTCGTTCTAAAACATGGCGATACTAGAATATGTATTACTGTCACCTATATGCAAGGTCAGAAGTATCGCTGTAGCTACGAATCATAGCGCCTCGCCAGTAATTCAATAGGGAACCTGAATTTTGACTTCCAATCGCTCATTAAAGCGTTATGGATTAAATTTTTAATAAAAATACTGTACATGAAAGTGTCTGTTAATAACACCATAGAGAGCTTGTTAAAGAAATAATGAAAAAATTCCTCCAAATATAAACATAATATAGTTTATTAACCCAAGGAGAAAATATGTTTAAATTAAAAAATTAAAAAATGTTTGCAAGGAGAAAATATTCAAATAGTCCCTAAAATAAGTAACACTCTAAGGAAAAAATTGGTCAACATGCATGTTCAAGATGACAGCGAGAATCAAAACAATATTGATGTTGATCAATATAATCTCAAAGAATTATATAATAATGATTTGATTTTTCATAAGTTAGCAAATCAAAATGATGTAATTTATTTAATTCCATGTTCGGACTGTGATGCTAATTATATTGGTCAATCTAGTCGCTCTCTATATTCTAGGTTATAAGAACATGAGAGAGCGATTAGACTCAATCACTGTGATTATGCTTTGGCCAGACATTGTCATGGCACGGGCCACAGGATAAATTGGAAGGGTGTAAAGGTTTTGGGCAGGGAACAAAATTTGAACAAACGCATAATAAAGGAGGCCCTCTTTATTAAGAATTCGGATTGTTCTCTGGCCAAAGCGTCATACGATATTCACGGTGATTGGAGTATTCTTGAGTGATGTCATATCCTTTGACTTCTTCCTCTTTAGTATTAGTTTTATTTGTTACTTTTTTGTTTGGTATCTCCCTCCTATTTTGATTCTGAAGATGAGCAGCTGGTCTGCTTGAAAACGTTAAAGCCTTGTGGATTTTTATGGCCTTGTCATGTTAGACATTTTGCCCACCATATTCTTTCTTCTGGAGGATTTTATTATCATCAATCCTTAATTTTTCATTGTATAAAGAGATCTCGTTCATGTCAGCAGTCCCGCCTTACATCTTTCTATCTTGTGCTCATGGAGGTTGCATTATTACTGTGTGATTTTCTATACGAACGTTTCCAAGTGCCTTCCATCGCACCATGAAGATTTTCATCCCGGAAGACGTCTTTGTAAATAGTATCATCCAGGTTGTTTTTAATTGTATGTATTTTATTGTTATTGCAATCTTCAGACCACAACTTTAGACTTTTAAATGTATTTATATTTTTAAAATTGTGTGTTTCATTGGTGTGTTTTCTGTCATTGACAATGGGGGGAATTTTTTAACCCGGAAATTTATTCAAATTCTAAATCTTGATTTAATTGGATTTTCACTTTTTTGGAATTGTTACATTTAAGTCAAGGGGTGGCGGGATGTTGTTTTTGGCAGACTTCTTTATTTTCATATGTTTTTGGTTGTTAAGTTAATTTTTCTTTGTTGGGTTAATAAACTATATTATGTTTATATTTGGAGGAATTTTTTCATTATTCGTATTTAACATAATTCCCAATGTTTTTAAATTTAAACTTGTTAAAGAAACAAGTTTTGACAAGTTTTTGCAATTCCCGGCCAATGACGTCACTGGAAAATGCGATAGCAAGAGCGGTAAATAATCAGTGAAACTAAGTTTTGAGAGCTTGTGAAGGCCACGAAACGCGACTGTTTGTACTGTTATTCGTCTGACAATTGTGAGAATAGCCTAAACCTAAACCTTAAAACGTCGTCGACGACAGTTTCGTCAGACAGATGACTTTACGCGTACTCGGGGTTTAATTATAGTATAGATGCTTAGTCTGTGCATCGTCTTGGGCAAAAACTGGATGAGATCCAACAATTATTAGTCGAATTTGGAGACGGTGGTCTGAAGAAGGAAACTTGAATCGTCGTTATTAGAGGAATTGGAGCACATGGACGAACGTCGAAACGCACAGATCGATACATCAAAGCCGTAATGGTCTCACAGTCCGCACCCGGCCCCTGGTACCTTTGGATATAGGGGGGGGGGGCTTTGTATGGTCTAATATCAACTATCAATGGGGTCTACTTTAAACTATCACACAGGCTAGGGAGCCCCCTGTATCGCGGGGGCCCGGGCCCATTAGGCCCGTGCGTAAAGATAACACTGGCCGCACCTGGTAGCATTTTTCAGAGTGTAGAAAGAGTAATGGATACTTCAATATCGACGGAGACCGTTCGTCGTAGGATGATTGAGGGAAGCTTTAGAAAGAACAAGGCGACCTTTAGAAACACTGCAACCATCTTCGTGCACCGTAACCGTCGCTAGTGCCATCTGGCGTGACGAATGGCATACTGTGGTATTCAGCGACTAATCTCGCTTCTGTCTCAGCAATGATGATTACAGAGTGCGAATCTGGAGGAGACGTGACAATCGGATTGATCTTTTTTCTCACACATTCTTCAAAGTCGAGTCCAGGTGCTGTCAGTTATGCCACCTCTAGTAGTCATAATCTCGCATCAACGTTACGAGACGTTGATGAGGCGCAGCAAGCCGCTGTATCACCTTATATCCAGGACCTGCTAAATGCAACAAGACGGCCACACAGAACCAACACCAGCAGTCATTCTTTGTAAAGTTTCCTTGATCAGAACGATTCCCAGTCCGCTCTCCAATTGAGAATCTGTAGGACATGATTGAAGTCGAATTTATGCTGTCCAGCGACCTTAAACTGAATATTAACTCTGGACTTTGGTATAGATCACGTGGAGCACAATACCCAGGACAGTTTTCAAGCACTCATTGATTCGATGCCATGCAACGTATACTTACTAAATGGGGGTGGCCGTGGCCTGGCTGTCTCGTCGGTTGGCTCGCTGATCGATGGAGTTTAGCGACTTCAGGTGCGGCCAGCTGCTGACTGGGTGACAGCCAGTGGCTTGAGGACCACTGCTGGGTGGGACGGCTATTTGGAGCACAGCTGAGGTCTGACCCTTTAGTCTGACCCATTTGCTGAGTGACCAGTGCTGGATGTCCAGCAGCTGGTGATAGCCACTGGTTTGTTCGTCCGCCAGCAGCTCTTCCATCATGAACCCACCGTGCTTCGGAGGGCACGTTAAAGCCGTCGGTCCCGGCTGCTACTGTCATCTCGTAGCAGTCATTAGTTACTGGGATGGCGCAAAACTCCCTCGCAGGAGTAAGTGCCGCAGATTATCGTTCTATATATGAGTAAGTGCCTCTGTACAATATACTTAATAAATCCTCTATATATGAGTCGCTGGGCATGTGTAATTGTTTGAAATTAAAATCATTTTTCCAGAACTTACTTCTCTATCCGTGTACCAAGTTTTGTGTCGTTTGAAATATTTTTTCATCGTGTTGCAGGTTCTTTGTGGAGTATTGTACATGTATCTTAGATAACGTATTCGAAAATAATGTGGATAACTGTATCTAACAAGAAATGAATCGGCCTCGGTGGCTCAGTGGTTGCGTGATCGCCTCTGATGCCCGAGGACGATGAGGATTTTTTCAGGGGGAAAATCCTGAGATCACGCACTTCCTTCGGAAGGGAAGTAAAGCCGTTGGTCCCGTGTAGTCGTTTGCCGGCTGCACGTTAAAGAACCCTTGCGGGGCAAAATTTGTGGTCCCTATAACGCCGTCCTGAAATGACCATAGCAGTTGAAAAGGACGTTAATACCAAACAAACCAAACCAAACCAAACCAAACAAGAAATGATATTTCTGGTTGTCGTGGAAACACCAGAATTAGATCCTATACGGAAAAGGATCCTGTTGTTTGGTGAGTTTCGTTTCCAACTACGCGGTACCGGTGGAAAGCGGAGAATTTAAAACGTGGATCTCTATTGCATCGTCACGACTCTCTAGGCTGGGGATGAGAAGAACTGTATTGACCTGCAGTATTATCTGAATAGTTTTAGAAAAATTCAAACAGATTTTTCAGCTTTGACCACTTCAGTTTCCACTTGGAAATATGTCGAACTGCATTATGTCAGTGGACTTGTTCTGCCATCATGTGTGGGCTAATACAGTATCCCGCCCGAACGATACCGCAACTTACTTAAATTCATGTCTCGTGGACTCACTTTTGTTTAGATGATCCGACATGGTATTAGGAAGATGGTTATAATTAAGGGGTCGCTCTGAAGTAAACATGTCTTTGGTTTTAAGTAAGACAAATAGAATAACTGCATCAAAAAAAGTTAACATTTTCATCGATATCTCCCGATCCTCTTTGATTGTTGCTGTTTATGAATAAGCCAGATGAGCTGATATTCTATCATACGTACGTATATAGAGGGGGCCAAAAATGTAAGCACACTTTAAATCCTATGGATTTTCCATAACCGCAAAATGCGAACTTTACATCCCATGATTATTACATGCGTCGAATGAAGGAAGTTGTCTTCCGGTAAAAATCGACAAAAAATTAATTGGCTTAGAAGGAAAACTGAAATATGAAAAACAAATATAATTATTTTAAAGCTGCCTTATAACAATAAAAAGAATTTGATTATTTTTCTGTTGTTTTCAAAAACTTACTTATTAAGTAGCGGAAGAATGGAGCTACTTATTGTTTTCACAATGTCCGCCTGTCTGTCCGTCCGTCCCCTTCATAATTTCCGCATTTTTTGACGTAGAAGGTTGAAATTCAGAATTTAGCTTACTATGGGCATGTACACTTTTAATTTGGTTTTGATTGGCCCACTGGGGGCGGAGTTTCGGGGGCGGAAATTAGAGGGGACCAAAAGGTCTACGCGTATTTATGCATATAAATGAGTGAAATTCAGTATGCAGATTCCTCTAAGCAAGATCAACATTACTGTAAAGTTTGGGCAAAATTGTCCCAATAGGGTCGGAGTTGTGGGGGTAGTAATCACTTGGTCTTAAGAAATTTATGGCAACATATAGGATATGATATATCATTCGATCGAAAATGATGAGAAAGGAAAGAAGTTAGGGTTCTTTTATATTTTCTAAATACAGGGTTCGAGAAAATCAATTTTTGATTTAAAAAATGGGGGGTTAAAAAGTGCAGATGAAGGAATAAAAAAAATAGATGATTGGTCTTGTTAGAAATTTTGGCTAACAGCAAATAAGTCAACTTCGAGTCGAGTGCGGTACACTGAGGCGCGAAAAGCAGCAGCAAAGACAGTATCAACAGCTAAAGCCAAGGCCTGGGAGAAGTTCGGGGAGAAATTGGAGGCAGACTGTGGTTCGGCAAACAAGGTATTCTGGCAGACCGTGCGCCGCCTCTGTGGAAAGAAGTCTCTTTCATCACAAACTATCAAGAGTTCAGATGGGAGGCTTCTGAAAACGGAGGAGAGCGTGTTGCATACGTGGAAGGAACACTTTGCATCAAGACAGCCTGCTCAGTGCGCTCTCCATGTTAGGGGAGCCTCGTTGAGACAGGTGGAGAAATTCAAGTATCTCGGGATTGCATTCACGAGTGATGGACGGCAGGAGAAAGAATTGGATGTTCGGATCGGTGCAGCAAGCTGTGTCAGACGCGAACTGTGGCGATCCGTGGTAACGAAACGCGAGCTGGGAAACAAAGCCAAGCTCTCCGTCTTCAAATCTATCTTTGTCCTCATTCTCACCTACGGTTATGAGGCTTGGGTAATGACAGAAACTGTGCGATCGCGGGTACAAGCGGCCGAAATGAGATTTCTGAGAGGTGTAGTAGGTGTTACCCTACTAGATAGAGTGCACAGCAGCACAATAAGGGAATCTTTAGGTGTTGAGCCGCTACTGTCACGTACAGCAATGTTTACGCAGTGGAAGATATGTAAGAGGTGCAAGACACAGAGCATACACTTAGATAACAAGAACATTAACTTTATTTAAATATCAATAAATAACACTTAAGTACATAAAAGTATACGTTCCAAGGACCTCCGCTAACACGAGGAGAGTCGATGGGAGGGAACCATTAAAAATGGAAGCTCCCGTTGGCAAAGCTGTAACAGGACAGCCTTTCTTAAACATCAAAATTACGCTCTGATTTACAGAGCGATTAAGTGACCGAAGTCTAACAAAGAATTAATTGGTTCGCACTAAGACGAACTTACAAAGACAAGCGATTAGCTTGACGAGAATATTTTTCCTTACACCATGAACTTTGGCAAAAAAATAATAGGAATTAAACTTGGTTTCCATTTTCGAGTTGACCTACTGGTGAACCTCGAATGGCTTTGTCGTCGGTATGCGTCCCGCTTACACAGGAGAGCGGACACGCCTAGCGTTTGCCTCCCTGAGCGACTCCACGGGATAACTGACACATGAAAATAAAGAAAAAAAATAATTGAATTAGAAAAATCCGGGAACCCAAAACTCGCGCACGCGCTTAAACTAGGTCTCTTTCAAACTCGTTAAAGAAAGAAATTCTCTAAGCCAACACCTAACAGATAGCACGCCATACCTCCTTAAATGCCATTCTATCATTAGTTAATAGAACCCTCGAATTTATGATAATGGCTAAAGACATGGCAATAGGCATGTAAATTACGCGCCAGCAAATTACTGGAGAAGAGAGAGACTACGACGGAGCCTTTCATTAAAGGTAAGATAATGAATTGGCTTACCTGTCGTAATGGGCGAAGGTGCCGAGGTTCTCCCGCAATAGACCTGAAGTCGTCCAGGGGATGATTAGAAACAGTCTATCCTCTTGGGCGAAGAAACTCAGCTCGGTACAGGGGAACACCTTGAGACAGCTCGCTGCGTCGAAATCTAGAAGAAGGACCAAATGGCTCGTCGGAACGAGAGAGCCCACAAACGGCTCTCCGGCACGAGGTCGGTTTCGCAAGGCGAGCACGTTGGTGGCGGAGCGGGACGCTCGCTCGACGTTTCTCTTTCAGCCCAGGCGATAACGGAACACGTAGTAGCTCGTACGTCGATCCACACGTCGTCGACAGAGTTTTTTCCCTTCGTGGAAAACAGTCCTACACCTTCTGAAGGAAACAAATTGTCCGTAACATTAAATTTGAGCGCATAACACAAAGTCCCGTCGCCGCAGTTTTCGACGGCCGCACGTCGCTCTTCTCCTTCCTGGCGAGCGTGAATGTCGCGTCGGCCAACTTTCGACACGGAAGGCTTGTCGGTAGACCAAAAACTTAGGAGCCTACTTTTTTGGCGACCTTCCCTCCACAAAACCCGTCTCTCTCTCCTACTCCTCATATTTGCTCCCTCGCGCCACGAACTTCTTCTCACGCTTCCGCTTGCGCGGACGACGCCGTTTCCGTTTTTCCCTTCTTATTAGCGCGCTCCTGCCAGGAGCCTCGTTAGGAAAACGCTCGATCGTCTCAAGAGATGGCGCCTTACGAACTCCAACATTACTTCCGAGCAGACGACGCCGAAGTAACAGCTATTGGAGCCTGTACATGTCGCAATCCTTTGTGACAGCTACTTCTCTGCATTGAGAGATCTCAGTTGCGCTGGTATGGCCACGTGATACGGATGCCGCAAACTGGTCTTCCTAGGCAGTTGTTATTTTTCAAGCCGGTGGGTAAGAGACCAAGGAATCGGCCTAGAACCAGGTGGCTAGACTACATGAGCGTCTATTCTCCATTGAGGTTGCGAAGTAGCATGATTGGTGCTCCTACTTTTAGACAAAGTTTGTGTGGAGGCATTCCAGGTATAATGCTTGTCCTTCATTGGAAAGCAATCTACCTATACGATGGAGAATCTGGGTTCGAGTCGCTTGAGTATTACCAGGGAGGACATGCGCCTGATGGCGGAAGATCGCGACCGCTGGAGATCCTCCATAGGGCTGCTGCCCCCGCGACCCTAACGGATAAGCGGGTTTGAAAAGTAAGTAAGTAAGAAATTTTGGCGTCGATTACTAAGGTCATTTTGCACTCTTTACCCAAGTTTTATCTGTACGCAGCCCGGGACAAACACAAACATCTATTCCCACGGCGGGATTCGAAACCACGACCAGATGGCCTCGAGAACTAGAAAGTCTACGCCCTAGCCCTCTCGGCCGCCTGGCCGGCTAAAAAACATAAATGAACTCAGGGCTTCTGCTACTTTCCTATACCTTCCTCGGGAGGCTTAATTTCTTGTTTAATCTCAATTCAATATCTGTGTATTTACTTGTATAAACATGGTACAGAAGGGCGAGGGTCCACATAACATGACACGGGATATCAACGTGTTCTGTTTGCCGACGAAACAAAAATCTGCTTGAGCCTTGACATCTGTCAGTGACGATTGTGATAACGTCCGGAAAAATCTACTGCTTACGATATTTTGAATCGTCTCCCATATGGAGGCAATCCTATCATTATCAAGATGCTGTCATGTGCGATTGCAGAACGCCACCGATCCCAATCGATAGCATTTCACGATGTATATTTTGAAACCGTTGTCATTCAGCCCATCTACAGTATATACAAGTTGGTAACAAGTTTGTTTATCGTCTATATACTAAAACTCTTGCGTGTATTTATTTATTTATCTGTAATTCTATCTCCTCCTAGACGGTTTGAGCTAGCGACTTGAAATTTTCAGGGCAGGCTTATCAATAAAGGACCTGCTCTATCGCCAAAAATCAGCCCCCTACGACCCCCCCCCCCTTCCCCACTTTCTGGGGTTTTCATTTAAAATTATCTGCTTTTGCTTTGTAATTCCCCGTTAACACGTGCTGCTTAGTACACGCATGTGAGCACTGTTACGATTTTGAATGCGTAACTCGGAAACTACTCGTTAGAATACGATCAAATTTTAACGGTATACAGTTTTATGTGCCCTATTACTCCTCAAAAATTCATTATTCTAGGCGTTGCAGAACCTGAGTTATTAACTTGTTGATCTTGGTGGTGGCGTTTTTATTTCTGTTCATATCTCAGTTAGCGTTCAAATGAGGTCCCATGTTCATATGAACTTTTTTTGCTTAGAATCACCCCTACTAACTCCCCTAAAAGTTTGTACATTGAATTTTGAATCACACTGTATAATTGAAAAAGAAAAAGACAATGTGATAAACTACGAGGTACTACCCAAAATTTCCGAGAATTTTCTTGTAAAAAGCAGAAAACTACCTTGCACACTAATCTCCATTGCCACCTTCATAGTAGTCACCTCCGGCACGTATGCAACAAGCCCAGCGATTTTCCCATTTTTGGAAGCACTTCTGGAAGCACACCTGTGGGATGTTCAAGACCAGTTGCGATTCTACTTGGATATCTTCAATGGAGTCAAAAAGTCGCCCTTTCATTTTAGGGAAGAGGTAGAAGTCCCAGGGTGCAAAGTCAGAAGAGTAAGGAGGGTGAGGGACCGTTGCCATGTTGTTTATGAACCAGGAATTCCTTCGCAACGAGCGAAGTGACTTGCTCCATGGTGGAGCAACCAGTCTTTGTTCTTCCTCAACTCAGGGCGTTTACGAAAAATTTTCTCTCAATCTCTTCAAAACCTCGCAGTAAAACTTCCTGTTGACAGTCTGACCAGGTCGAATAATTGGGAAATTCGCAGAAGCACAGGAACATGCTGCAACACAAACAACAATAATTCACAAAGAAATGCACCTACGATTACGAAACTCCGTACAGTTTTGGGTTTGGGCGGAATATTCAAATTCTCGGATATTTTGGGTAGCACCTCTTATATGGAGCGTTTTATTATTGAATACGTCACAAGTAACAAATTCAGTTTTGACGTTGTATAGGGTGTGCACAAAAGAACATCGCAGGTTTTAAATTTTAGTAACAAAGCATTTGATTGATACTTTTTATATTCAAAATATATTTCCTTAATAATCAGGCTTAACGCCACAATATGATCTTTTTGTTTGGCCCTCCAATAATAAACAGTTTTCGAGGACACTCCGATAATAAAGGTACACATAAAAGTTATGGAACACATTTATTTGAAAAAGTTTGAAAATCAAGATGTAAAAACTACATGGTAATATTCATTTTTCAACGTAGTCACCGTTTGCATTCAGGCATTTATCCCAGCGTTGCACAAGTTTAAGCATGTCGTCACGATAGCTGTCCTTGCCCCAAATTTATAAAGTTTAACTCTGTAAAGATTTCACACACTCTGCTCTTGGGAATCCAGTTTGTTGAGCGATTTCACCCACTTTAATCCTTCGGTCTTTCCTTATCAAACCTTCCACCACTTCATAATTTTCTGGTGTGTGCACAGACCTCGGTCTTCCTCTTCGTTCTTCTAGATTACCATGCAGTTAAGTTCGGCCGTGTGTGAATTTCCTACACCAAACAGACACAGACACCTCTTTTCGGCTCAGAACGTTCTCCCCATAAACGTTCATTAATCTGCGATGGATTCAATCCTTATGCCTGAAGAAATCGGATAACCGCACCCACCTTAATTTTGGAATAATTTTCTATGACATTACTCATTTTGTTCGCTCCCTACACCAAAACTATTGCACGGAGAATAATGATACGCGCCTTACTACTAGCACAGCTCATTACATCGCAACGTCACATCACGCGCGAACGAATGTGCGTGTTAGTAAATTGTCGGCGCAACCACTTGTACCTTTATTATCGCACCGTTCTCGTATTTCAGAAGCCAATCCCATACTCGCATGTAAATCGTTGCAATAATGCATTTCAAACGTCAAATTAGTGTCAGGTATTTTTTGAAAAAATGAAAAAAAAAGTACTTATAGTATTCCGGCCGAGATATCTAATTCATGATTCGTTAATATTGGCGGAAATTAAATTTAAAAATTAACGAAACGTCAACTCCAAGCTGCTCTTTTTATGCAGTCTGAAAATGTGCATAAACCGATGTTTGTAACCTAACAACGCCATCTGTTGGTCAAAAACCGAACAATTCTAGCATTGATTTTTTTTTTTCATTTTTTCAATCGTTTCTGTGCAACCAGAAATTTTTTGTACCAATTATTGAGTTTTAAAGTTTATCCTTGCTTCTGGATCACCCTGTAGTATAAAAACTTTCGGATTTTCCTTTTCGATTTGCATTTCCTAATAGTTTTTATTTCATTTTACTTAATGTTCCAGATCATAGGCAACACATGATACATTTCCAGGGAGGCAAAATTTTAACTTGGTCAAGATTCACTAAGTTGAACACCTGTGTAAGTTGGACACTTTTTGTTGGTACGGCAGGTGTCCAACATAGACAGGTTTTACTGTACATAGTTCTAGATAAATTCCATGGTTTAAGAAAAGCATGATAAATTCTTCATGCACATTTGGATTTATCCGCTATGCGATGGTATTATTTTTTCTTTTTTTTCACTTGCCAAACCGAATAACTCCATTACGGCACTCATGCGAAAATAGTAATAATAATATTGATGTACTTACGAGAGAGAGAGAGATACATACACATTCACTTTCTACATTAGATTGTTTATTATTAATCATGAATGCGCATTTCGATTGCCATGCGATCTTCTTCAGCATTGTTTTCTCCTCTTGTTAATCATATTGATGATTACTTCGAGGATATACTACTATAGGCATTTTATATGCCGTTAGATACGTCTATAATAATACAGGGTGGTTATAATTAACTTTCCCTATTTAACTCACCCTAGATAGGAAACTATTTATAGTATAGCTACCAAACTCTTTAGGAATAATGTCCAGATTATGAGCCACAAGATTCGCATGATTCCTGTTGTGAGGCTAAAGACAGGGTTTATCAGGGGAACGTTACCACATGTGCCGGTCTGAAGAGAAGCACATCAAGAGAGCTTTCAGGTTGATGTAGCCGTGCAACATTTCTACCCTACGATTGTCCTGGACACTAATGGGCGCCTTTTCGAGCACATTTTATAGTCTGACGGACGCTACGTCTACAAAAGCCAGCCATATTGTATGATATCACAACGCATTGCTTAATCACACTGACATACATGATTTTTCTTTCCTGTACACTGACAAGTATTCTAACATCAGTTTTTCACGCTGATTTCAAATCTGAAAACCATTTTGCTCTATCATATCGCGTTCCGAATAAAAAACGACTGATATACATTTCCTGCCAAAAAGGTGGAAAATCAAAATTTGAATTGCGGTTTTCTTAAAATTCTGATGTGATACAAACAAACGGTTTACAGATATGGAATCAGCATGCCAAAATTAACCAGAAATACATCAACTCGCCAAAGTAAGATAAAAGAATTTTTTTTTAATATCAGTGTCATTACATTTCAAAGTAAACATCAATTTGGAACTTTGATAGTTTAATTGGCATTAATGACAACAAAGACATCGAAGTAAATAAACCAAAGAAACGTGGCAAAGAAACGTCGCTTAAAATTGTAAATAATCTTGCGAAGAGCATATGAGGCTTGTAACATCACCAGTTTTTTTTCTCTGCCTAGCCTGCATGTATAGTGGCGTAGGACCCGCAACTCTGGCATCAAGGGGGGAATATGGGCGCCAGAGCTCGGGGCCAGATTTTACCGTTGGAAGGGTGCTCCAAGAATCAGGATAAGAATTTCTGCACGTTTTCAGACGGTAAGATGCCGGATTAACTTATCAGTGAGACGGACTTATCACTATTTGCTTCCAAAACAGCGTTTGCAGCGGGTGCTGCTCTTTTGAAAATGTGAATAAACTGATGGGTGATGAGTGCCTCTATAACCAGAGTGTGGTCATGAGAGGCCACGCAGCCATGTTGTGTCCAATCTGTCTATAGATTAGTGTAGCAGAAACGAGAAATTTTGCACTTTTGGCATTAAAAAAACCTCGAATTAATGGAGTGAATCAATAAATCGAAAATAAAAGTCCACTTTTAATTATTAGAAGTAATAATTAAAACGATAAACTGAAAAAAATGGAAATTAAAATTTATTTTTTGTTTTTTTCCATTTTTAGTTTTTTTCCATTTTTTTCGTTTCTTCTCATTTATTATTTCATTATTAATCATGTCGCAATTTTTTTAATAAAATGAATATTTACCATACCCAAATTGTTATTAAACATTACATAATTAAAGAATAAATCAAGGAATTATTTAAAAAATGATAATTTTTTTGTTACTGAAAAAAAAAAACGAAATAAAATAGATACGAAGAAGGGATATTTTATTGACTAAATTTTAAAATAAATTTAACAACAACAAAATACAAATGACATTTTAAATATGTAAAACTGAAAAGTTAATTTATTGACAATAAGGTAAGCATTACCATACGTTTGCTAGCATAATTTCCTCTACATTTTTTCTGTTCTTTAACAATAAGTTTCTTTTTTTTTAAGCACCAAAAATTTTCAAACGAAAAACAACAAAATCGCCTAATGAATTTGCTTTTTATATTATGACAACGAGGAATGTAAAGTTTTGAATTTTGTCACTAATTTTTAGTGTTTCTATAACAAGCCATTGAACATTAAACTCGAGAAGAAACTGCTCTAATTGCCTTTCACCTTCATTTTTTCTCTCAAAAAACACTCTCAGGGGACCGCAAAAACATCAACGAACCGATTTAGGTCAGGAATGGGCTACGGCAACATCTTTTATAAGTGCGGAGGAGGTCCAAAAAGTCAGTTCACCCAAAGATAGATACACAGAGTGTTTCTAAATGGAAAGACAATAAGTATATAACGTGATTCCGTGATCAATCGAAGCAAAAAGTTCTTTATCGAAAATGTCGAAAACACAAAATTGGGGGTGTAAAAAAAAAAATCGCATCGTTACGTCATTTATGAACTTTCCGCACCAGCAGTTCATTAAATTCAAAGGGGCGAAGAAGTTTTAAAAAACAATGTAGTGCAGAAGCTGACGCGATCTAATAAGCATAGATCACGTCGGCTTCAGTAGTGCTTTGTTAATAAGTAGTACTGTACGACGACACAATGATGCAGCGCGTTTAGTCAAAACAAAAGCAGCTGTGTAGTAGAGCTGCGTGTACATAATAGTCGCATTCAATACCTTTCACTTAAGGGAAAGTGACTTTGTCTTTGCTTTTCAAAAGCAAAGAAAATAGGTTTTCATTGTGAATGAAACTGGAAGTGAAAAGATCTCTTTTGCTGCTTTTGTTACTTTTGCACATCGATGTATATATACCATGGTCTTTTAATCTAACCGTTAGATTGAAAGACCATGATATATACTAACTGGATGCCTCACTCCTATTGCGCGAGGAGCCCAGAAGTGAAGCATTAATAATCGACCACTTTTCCTGGTCAAGAGGGCAGTCGACACGTTGCAGATGTAAACTGGCGCTTGTTCTCACGTTATTTTCGTCCATTTTATCATTAAAGTTTATAGTTTTAAAAAGCAAAATGTTGCACTCATGAGTAGAAGCAACATGGACAAAGTTTTACTGAACTGTGTTCTATGTAGGGATGAAGTTCGTGAATTGTTTAAAAGAAAGCATGCAATTGTTAATGACTTTGCAATTGTTGATACGTTTATGTCATCAGATATGTTATTGGCGTCGAACTTTCAGTTATTGGCGCATTCGTATCGAGCTGTAGTTCATCTTGGCGGCGCTGCGCCTCAACTTTGAGGCGTTCCTGATGAACCCATTGACGCTCAACATCGGACATCCGGGTATTTTTGGATTCCCCATCTCTCGATCTATATTCCTGTGACGGTTTCTATAAATTTTCTCGTGTTCATTAGGTATAAATTTGGAAATACTGAAATTTTTGCGAAATTTCCACATTTCGAAGGCCGATATCTTAGATACTATTGAATATTGAGGTTTAAATTTTAAGCCATTTTATAAAGCGCAGAAAGATAAAACAAATGACACCTCGAACGTCGTGATAGCACAAAGGAAGCCGGCGCTAGACTAATTTAATATCCGCCATAGAGCAGATTTTTTGACTCAACTTTGCACTGCGATTGCGTCAGCCAATGAGGTTAGCACGAAATCAATGATGGTCTAGAACATGCTTTGTTCTATACTCTATCGAATGCGATATCGATCATTCTTCTATCATTAATAGTTTTCACGTTATTAAAGTTTTCGTGATCAACACTTTTCGTGACATCAACGATTTAAGCGTGGCATCCTAGTCTCGAAACGTAAGTGACTTATTGATTGTGTAAAATGTTTTTTATTGCTCTCTATGGTTTTATTATTCCTTAATTTATAACCAAAAAAATTTACAACGTTAAATACGTTACTTACGCCTTTAAGTTACAAGTTTTATCGGTGGGCAATCATCGAAACGAGCGAAGAGGCGATTCAATATGGCTACCACTAAACCGGAAGTTAGTAGCTGTAAAGCCAGAAAAGTAAGAAAAGCAGAGGGGAAAGTGGTTACTGACTTGCTTTCAGAAAAGTGACTTTTGAGACTTCGCTTTCCTGAAAATGACGTCACTGAAAGTGACTTAAGCAAGATAAGTGAGAAAAGCGAGAAAAGTTAAGAGGTTGTGAACGCGACTAAAGTTTTAAAACAATGTCCTAATCAAAGAGTATTTCAGTCTATTCCACTTATCAAAATAATGAACCGCGCCACTTGTTGAGAATAAATGACGTTTTCGCCAGGTTTTCAGCAAACTTCGCGCGATGTTTAGACCCTTAACATTTGAGTTTTGAAAATTTTGCATAAGGAACTTTAACCCCTAACTATGCCAGTGGGGTCTATTTGACCCCAGACGGTAATCCGTTAGAGACAGCGCTTTTGTTTGTGCAGAGATGGTGCCACCATACTGAGTAATCTTTGTTCCACATGCAATCTCTCTGATGCCGTCATTTGTTGAGCATGAATTGCAAGAATACACCAGCAACAGTCCGTTTGGGGTCCCCTACTGTATTTGTCTGGAGTGTCTAAGTCCGGAAATGAAGATGTTACAGGACTTTTTGCATCGGATGT
Organism: Rhysida immarginata; assembly: GCA_023313115.1. NCBI lineage: Eukaryota > Metazoa > Arthropoda > Chilopoda > Scolopendromorpha > Scolopendridae > Rhysida > Rhysida immarginata. The sequence continues at coordinate 2,927,837 of JAHWFO010031028.1, read as the reverse complement.
TACGGGAAGGGACATTTTCAGAGCCACTATGAGTGTTGACAGATTCCTGTTCATCATAGCGTGGCTTAGATTCGCTGACTAGAGATGTCTGGAAACAAACAGATAGGCTGGTCCCCATTCGAGAAATCTCGGATGCACTGGGAAGGAGCTTGGTTCAGAATCACATGGCTCAAAGAGAACTGAATTATCTGCCCCGCGAACTACAAGAACTGGTAAGTAGATTCCGCGCTGCGCCGCCTGAAGCAGCTCCTATTGGACTGGAAATGGTAGTAAAGAGAAGATGTGCATTGTGCCCAAGGAAACGAGCAGGTCACAATATGGAACCGTCCAGCGACCGTTGTATGATTGGTCAGGTGCAGCACTTTTGCTGAAAGGTAGGGTAAAGGCGGGTAAGTTTGCCAGTCATGTAAATTGGCCGCATTACGTTTTTTTTTTTAAATTTTAATTTTAATTGGGTACGAAAGTTGTCGATGTTTCCTGCCTCACAGTAAAGTCCATTCCTGAACTCATACAGCACAAAACGTAGAGCGCAAAAAAAACCCTTCACCCTTACGGAATGTTCCAAACTAACAACGGGAATTTCGTACCAACCTGATATGCAAGATTATGTGATTGGAGAATGTGCTGTGCATCCGGACGGTACCATTTGAAAATAGCCTCCGAGCTGACAGTCTGCATAAGGCCTACAAGATGCAATGACAGGGGACATCGTAGTAAACGTGCCTAGTTCAATGCTTGACAAACCAGGACATCAAACAAGCTGTGGCTCCGTCGCTTTTCGTTTGGGACTATGGGTTTATTAATAAAAAAATGTTCACCACATCATCCTCTACATGTCCTTAAATTTGTGAAACGTCGTCCATTACACCTGTATAACAGACGATATAATAGCAAGTTTAAAAATAATAAAAACCCAAAATTATTTTAAATTTAACAAAAACTTTTATGAACAACAATAGACGTCGATGATCTTGAAAAGTCGATATTATTATTCTTATTATTTTATTGTTATTATTAAAATTATATTTTATTTACAAATCGTCTTTATAGCCTGGTTATACCCAACAAAGAATGTCTATTTCGCCGCCACATTCATTAAGAAATCATCATCAGCGTTTGTCTAAGTCGCAGGAAGAAACAAGTCGTAATTTTACGTTCACAGGTAAAAATCACTGATATCAGAAAGTAGCAATCAACAGTTATACCTGTGAACGTAGAATCACGAGTTAGAAAATAGCTTATCACGCGAAGGTAACTGCAGAATCGCTTGACGTTTCTACAATTTAATGAACTGCTCTTTCTTATACTCAATTTCTTTCTCCAATTCTTTGAGTGATGTGAATTCTTGGCCCAGCAGAATTTTGCTGGAGCCCTCCGTTTTCATTTTGTATCTGTTTTTTGGCAAGTTGGCAACGCGACCAGGAAGTAAAGAGTAGACGATGATGGCCGATCCTGGCTGCCGTGTCGTCACGTGACTGAACTGGCCAATCAGGAGTCAGTGCCGGGATCCATCAAAAATTCTGTTCGTTACCGGTACCGGGACTGGAGACAATTAATGACAAACTTGCACTCCAAAATGGGATATGTATACACAGTAGGATAAATTAATCAGTCATTTTTCGTCGTAACGCCTTTTGCTTTTGTAAAAATACAGTATATTATCCAATAATGTTTATGATTATTACATTTACATGCAGATATTAAATTTTACTCTCTGTTATAAGGCGGCAAAATTATCCAAAGATGAATGTATTAAAGAGAAATTTAGAGTTAAAAAAATCAAAATCTAAATTGGAAGCTCGTATTTAAATTTACTCGAAGATCTATTCCGAATCTTTAAACCAAGCTTTAGCAAAGTTGACATTTAGCCGGGTGACATTCACATCTTTTAAAACTCTGTAAAGTTCCTTCGATTTGGCGTTAATAAATTTAACTGTTTACATATGAAGTCCTCTTTGGTAAAAACGCAGTGCTTAATAAATTATTAAACGCCACTTTCAACGGTAATGATAATTTTAGTAGTGCTTGATCATATCTTACTTGGAGATTAGGATTCTATCAAATCGCGATTATTTTTCAGTGTAAAATTCGATATACTCAGTATAAAAAAACTTAGGTGATTATGTTAAACAAATCCAATATAAAATTGGACGAATAAAGAAAATTAAGTCAGTAGTAAATATAACTGTGTTTACAGGTTGAATAGATAAATAATTAACAGTAAATTATTGCGCAAGCCTAGACAATTATTATATGTTTGCGACAAATGGTGATTAAGTAAATTGTTTACTCATTGAATAAAGAAAATGTTTTGCCATCCATCCCCCTCCCCCGCCAGTATCGCGTCCCGATTTTCAAACTTAAAAATCTAGTCACTTTATATTTTGCTGAGGAAAACTTTCGTTTACTTGTGGATTGTTTATCAATATTATTTCGTACATTTTTATATAAGTATTTTAGTTGTAACTGCAATCGACAAACACGTATTGTAAACTTAGGTGGCAACTACTGACTGAAATAGACTGACTTGGAATCGGCCAGATTCATTCACCTGCCCAGGTGAGATGCGTAAATGGATACTACTTTCCGAAAGACCTTCATACTTTACATCAGGGAAGAAGTAAAATTCTACCTCTTCCCTTATTTACATATTACGGTCCTGAATGCCAAAATTAATTGTCGTCATTAACAACTGTTTACTTCAAATTCTGTGAGTTTAAATTGAATGGTGAATACATTAGGACCATTATCAGCTGCAAGAGGAGGACGTGAAAATTATGACCATTAATTTATACATTAATTAATTCGAAAACCAATGCCTTTTAAGCTTATCAGGAGAAAATTGTATCAGCCAAACTGACCTTTCGCGTTTGTTTTGGCAAAAATAAATATCATACAGGGCCGTAGCCAGGATGTTATCTTGGGGGGGGGGGGCGCTTTTCAAAAATTCCACGGTGTCGGAGCGCCGCCCCGCCCCACCCCCCTGACTACGGGCCTGTCATAAGAGATATATAAAACAAAAATAAATATTATAAAAATAAAATCGAAAAAAAATATTTGCTCGACACCGAAGCGTTAGGAAAGTGCTCGCTAAATGTGTCCGTAGCAGTACTGTTGAAGTCTACTCTTATTGAAATAGAAGGGTTTTGAGAACTCTGAGGAACAACTCCACACCATTCTAACAAGGGAACAGTTCGAAACCCTTGTCGTGATTTATCGTACGAAAGTACTCAATGAATGATGGATAATGGCAAAGTTTTAGGTGCTATAAAATATTGTTAATGTCACTGTGTTAGCTAAATTTCATTAAAAATAAAGACGCCCTCTGTCATATTGTAGACGCCCTGTCATGAAATTCCGATGCCATCCAGAATTCCGACGACAGCGTCGATCGCTTCCGCACTCGGTATTTCATCGAAGTGGAAAGCAAGTCAACGTAATACTCGTCGTCAACAACGTAACACGCAGGGAACGAATAGGAGACGAGAGCGGAAAACTCGAGATGAAGACGTGAGTGAGCGAGACAGAAGGTCGGAAAAGGAGGTCTAAACAAGGAAGGGAGGAATGTCGTGTCTGGCCATATCGCCGCCCCTTCGGACCAAGCGAGAAATTCCCTTTGGACGATGGTAAGGGAACCAGCCAAGAATACGGCAGAATCCCCGTCTCCAGCGAACGCCGTCGCCGGGAGAACGAGTTCGACGCCGAGAGCCTCGCCACAGCGAAGTCTGTTGAACATTTGTATCACGAGGTGAGACTTTCCTTACAATGGAAACTTTCGAACTTGTCACTCCGTAAGTTACGCAATTGGATTGATTCTTGTCATAATTTTGATATTTTACTCTTACAGTGCTGATTCGGACATATGCTAAGACAAGCTCCGTTTATCAGACCTTAGTGATCTTAATTTTCTCTTGCCAGTTCTACTTACTACTACTTACCTGATTTGTGTCTCCAATTATTATTACTGTCCAGTTCCCACGAAAATGCCCGTGCGTTGTTGAAAGTCCTCACTGCGCGCTCTGCAGTCGTGGACGAGTCCACAGCACTGATAGGGATTATACAGCAAACGTTTTCAAAACAAAACAATGAATAATATTAATATATGTTAATTGAATAGTAAATTATTTTTGAAATAAATACAAAGACCATTTGGAATCTCTTTCCATACCCATTAAAAGGGCTTTTTTGTTTGAAGATTCTACTCTTCCACTCCACTTAAATCACGTGTCCCTCCCTATCAGTGTTGTGGACTCGTCC
>JAHWFO010031028.1:2908379-2923180 GCA_023313115.1 Rhysida immarginata | reverse complement strand
GCGTTGCCAGATTACAGACATCAGTTTATGCATATTTTTAGACGATATTAACCACAGTATAAGAAATAAGCAGTATCACCACAACCTGTCGGAACCTTTGATCTCGGCGTATACACTTCCTGAACAGAGACCTCTAGTAGTGGCTATGCGAAATTAACAGTTTTACAATGTATCTAAGTGTTCATTTTCACTAGAAAACGTTTTAATTTAAAAATAAATTTGCAAAAACTGTTTTGTATGTTTATTAATAAGAATTCTATAATTATACATCTAAATAAAGATAACAAAATGGTTTTTACAAATAATTTAAAGCTTTAAAAAAATTTTTAATGTTTAAAATCTGAATTATAATTGCTTCCAATCTGAATTTCATATAAATTTACAAATGAAAACAAATTATATTTTTAGGAAAATTAAAAAAAAAACGAAATATAACTCATTGTAGTTAATAAAACTAAATGAAAATACGATGAAACAAAAAACAGTTTCATATTTAAAAATAATAATTTATTGCTTTAGAATAATCTCTGTGCACAATATTGGAACACAGAACTAAAAAAATTTACACAATAGAAATTTTTATTTTTATATGTTTAGGGGGAAAAAAATCTAATGAAAATTTTTTGCATAAAATGGAATTGATGTGTTAACTTTCTTTCATGATATTTTTTAATAAATTTGAGGCATGTGCAAATTTGCAAAAGTAGCTTCTGAATTTTTTATCACACGCCGTTAAGTATGATTTTATTATTATTATCATTGTTTGGGGAAGCCAAACTCGGATCAAGTCCGGAAGCCAATCCCAGAGGCGGACCCAAAAGAGGGCCAAAGCCCAAGGGACTCAAATGAGAGGGAGGGAAAGTTATGCACTCATGGGAGTATTGATGTTTAGGTGTAAGAATTTCCTTACTAGGTGACAGGTGTTTAGAATTTGGCTTTCTGTTTAAATTTAGTGTGGGTTTAAATTTAGTGTTGACAGGCTTTTGTGTAGTGAGTGTGGAATAACCCCAGTGGCAGAAACAACGATAGGAACAATGTGTACTCTGTTAACTTCCCAAAGGCGTTTTATTTCATGTGCAAGATCCGTATATTTAGTGATTTTGTCAGTGTATGTCTTTTGTAAATTGCGTGTATTGGGGATGGAGATAATTATGTAAGTCACTTTGTTTTGCTTATCTGCTAGTGTAATGTCTGGTCTGTTATGAGGGATAGTTTTGTCAGTGATTATAGCTCTGTCAAAATATAGTTTATGTGTGGTGTTCTCTAAGACAGTGTCGGGGATATATTTATAGTAAGGAGTGTGAATGTCCCTTAGCTTGTGTATCTTAGCTAGATGTTGACTACCTGGTTTATTTATCAAAATTTATTAAAATCATTAATTTTGTGAGTTTTTTTTTGAGTAGAGGTTATTTAAATGCTTTATATTACTATATTTATATTTATATTTATAACAAATTCCACCTCAATGTTTCAATTTGATTTTTAAAATTATTGGTACATATCAATGGTTTGATGACATAATCATAACATCCAAATTAAAAATAAGCAAAGCCTATTTCTCTAAAACAAAAAATTTTTTTTTTTAATCTTCATTATCTTTACATAACCTTTCCAAGGCAATATAAGTTTTTATAATAAAATTACGTATATGAAGTTAGATTTATTGTCCATCTTGGAATTGTATTTGAAATGTATGGAATATAGTTTTTTCTTTCTCTAATTCCATATTTAATTAGCAATTATAGGATTTTGAAATATTCATGTTTTCTAATAGTATAAAGCAAACGATTTTTTTTTATTAAATATGACTATGTCTGATGGAATACACCATGGTTAAAAAAGCTTCAAAATCATAATATTTAAATGATTTTTAAACAATGAAACCAGAGAATAAAAAATACATTTTCTAAATTTAAATTTAATTCTTGACTTTCCCCGTTATTGTATGTGAATTTTGCTTATATCAAACGATTTAGAATAACATTCTCTATAGTTCGTATAGCAAACAAGAGTAATTTCGCATAGCGACCGCTAGGGAAACTGACGCATGCGCAGAAGAAAGGGCTATACGCGAAAATCGCCTAATGGTGATACTGCTTATTTCTTATACTGTGGTTTCTACCTCTGGGTATATTTATCTATCTCTACGACGTATAAAGGAAGTGTAAGTAGAAAGCTATTTTCTCTACGACGTATAAAGGAAGTGTAACTCCATTCGCCTACGTTTCACCCTGCTCTACAGTGTTTGTGCGTCGTATCAGTGCTACGTAAACGTACGTTACTGTGTTTCTACAAAATGATATCGCAGACGGCTTTATTTTGAATTGTGTTTCACAGTGCATTTATTGTTTCCTCACGTGTGTTTCTACATACTGGTGTTATATGGTTATTTCTCAATATTATCTTGCTTCTTAAGATCTAATTAAGCCATTAGCTCTTAAAGGTAAACTCCACAGAAAAAATCGACTTTATTTTTTTGCATCATAACATTAATCCAGGTCAATAGAGTATATATCATTCAAAATTTTTCGATTTTTCCTAATATTTTATTAAGAAAAATGCCTCGGAAAATTGAAAATTGGCGTGGGGTCTTCCATCCCTTCTCCTGAGAACACGGCGGAACAAGGCGTCATTCCCTGCCGCGAGAACCTCGGAGAATTTCGTCGCCGAGATTCTAGTCTCGCTTAGAACGATTCTACATATCGTAAGATTTTGCTAACCTGTTTTATGTCAGTATGCCTTCAACTTGTTCTTTGTTTGGATGTGTAAATAAACAGTCGGATAGAAATTTCACGTTTCATAGATTTCCACAATCAGAATCGATTAAAAAACAGTGGATTAGTTTTTGACAGCGAGGGAATCAAACTGCAAACAGCATCGTGTGCTCATTTTGAAGCGTCTTGCTTTTTCTACGCATCCGCCGTTTTAAATTCAGTATCAATTCAAACAAGAAACTCGCTGAAACTGGATCACGTATAAGGTGGAAACTAGATGCTCTTCCAATTCTAAACGGGCCTGGCGTTCTTCAAGAACAACGACCGCAACAGCATGTGCTGAAACGCTGAAGGAAAGAGGTAGGCTTATCTGCTGTGTAGAGCACAAGCCGCCCTATTGTGCACACGCCGGCGCGGCAAGTAGAAGATCCCGTTTGACGGTTTAATGCATAGGGCTGTATATCGCAGAACTTGCAGTAGCATTTAATTTTGTAACGGCCCTTGTATATCGCTGTCACTGTTATCAAAATCGCAGTCGTCACTATCGCTCTTGTTTCATATTCATAGTCCATTGCGATGCCAGAAGGCTTAGCCACGTCCCACAGCCCACTAGATAACTCGTGGGCTGTGCACGTCCAGTGTGTGACGTCACGAATTCGAAACTCCTTCACACTTCTCGGCAACTTGTGACGTAACAGTTGCCGATTCATGGCGCCAGTATCGATCGCAGGGAGAGGGAAAAAATGAAAATTTTTTATATATTTTATCAATTTTGAGTTCGAATTGAAAATTTTTATACATGGTACGTTGTTATTGAGACTTTCATCTTTCATTTTAAACAAAGTTGTTTTGGGTGTGGAGTTTAGTTTACCTTTAAGCTTACTTAAGCTAAATAAGTTAATTAGCCTTAATTTTCTTATTGCAAATAAATTTATCTCACAACTTTTACCTACTTGTCCCCGCCTTATGTCATTTCATACGACATTCCACTCTTAAATCTCAAATTTACCCATGACACGCCCTCATGAAGGAGCTTCCGGAAATTTTCGGAAAATATAATGTTGCGTAATTAATAGATGAAGCAAACAAATATGAGTAAAGAAAGCGGGTAAGAGGTTGTACAACATAGCATTCATGATACATAATGAACAAGTCTGTAGTAATTCCCCCTTCTGTCCATAGCAGCTTAAATTTTGGATCTAAATATATCTTAGGACCTTCTATCTAAATCAGGGGTGGGCAAACTTTTTTATTAAAGATTTTTAACCTCTTCTAAGGGTTTTAGTATGAAATGCACTGTTTTCCTAAAAATAATTTCAAATTTCCCATTTCTGTCCGTTTTTGAGCATATTTCTAAATCTCGCGGGCCGCATGGAATATGGTGGCAAGCCACGGGCCGCACTTTGCCCACCCCTAATCTAAATGCTAGAATATTTGCTGTCGTGATAATCAGTGTAGCAATTTGCAAATGCTAAAATGCAACTTGCAAAATTAACAATGTAGCTTGTGGAATTTTTAAATGCAGTGGAGGATGTATTCAACAGGCTAAAATTGTATTAAGATGAAAAGTGGAGATAAAGGATAAAAAGTGGAGTGCGGATATTACCCCACTTTTTACCCTTTCTTTATGTCTCATTTTTAAAATTCATATTTAAACATAACAGTTTAAAAAATCCAGTTTCTAAATTAAAAGATCTTTTAGGATCAATTTTCCCAAGGGGGAGAATACGTATACGGAGAATATTCTCAATACATATCTGGCGATCCATGTATTTGTGGTAAGAGGTTTTTACTTCATATACAAGCTGTAAATATGGCTGCTTCACATGATGCACTTGCTTACCATTATTTGCCTCGCACATCCTCAAATGATGCCCAATTCAAATTCGTCACAACCTACTGCGACACCTGTACATTTCGAAACAGCAGATTGTAGTCTTTCAATATTCATGTGGAAGTTATGAGCATCTAAAAGTGTTATATTCGTTTTCCTAGGTGCACCTTGTTTGTGTGTAAATTAGATTTGACAAATACGCTAAATAACAGGAACACACAAATCCACAATAAGATTTTGTGTGTTCCTGTTATTTAGCGTATTAGACCTTTGTCCACAATTTCTGGCCTCCCACGGTTTTTAGATTTGACAAGATAAATAATTTGTTTTTGTTCGGTTCTTCAGGTGCTATTTACACAGAGGATCAGCGAGGTAGTAGCTCGGAATCAGCATTCAAGTACGCCATCCACAGGATTAACAAGGACAAATCCCTCTTAAGAAACACAACTTTAGTCTACGATGTTCAATATGTGCCTAGGGACGACAGTTTTCATGCTTCCAAAAAGAGTAAAGTAGACTTGTTTTAAGATTTTTAAATGTATTCTGTCAACGTTATATTTCGTTCGTATTCTAAGACACAAGAAAATGTATTTCTATCTAATTAAGAACATTATATATCCGTTTGGATAGCTTGCAGGCTTGTTCGTTCGGGGGCTACAGCCATTTTTGGTCCCTCTGATCCGGTTCTCGGGAGTCATGTTCAATCCATCTGCGACGCTCTCGACGTGCCCCACTTGGATGCCCGGATGGACTTGGAAGTTAATTCGAAGGAATTCTCCATCAACCTATATCCCAATTATAAAGTAATCATCCAAGCCTATAGAGACATCATTTTATATTTAAATTGGACAAAAATGGCCATCATATACGAAGACGATTACGGTAATTCTTTTTGTTTTTTTAAGCCCCTTTTATGCAAATTAATTATTAACAGTTAATAATCATTTCAAGTTCTGAAATTATGTTTGCATTTATAGGATTTTCCATTAAAGAGTATAATAATTTATTAAAAATTCTTTCTTCACAAATATTATAATGCCTCTTATATTTGAAACTTACGATTTATTTAATAAGTTGCAATTTCAATAGCTTTGTACTGCATTTCTTTTTATCTCTAAAAGGATAAATTTCACAATGATGCTTGCAAATTAACGACGACAGTCATATCAGCTTTACGTAACTCCGCATTCTTTCAAAGACAAAAAAGAGACAGTTGTCTTGGGCCCGTGAGTGAAAAGGGGTCCCAATTGTCTTCCAAGAACGTCAATTCACTGTCTTCACTGACAGAGGGTATTTCAGTTAAAGCCATTAAAGAGTTTCTCCAGCACCAAATAGTCGTTTCTCTATTAGTTTTGCCTTGTATCGCAATTTCCATTGCAATAAACTTCGTTGCAGGATGGGTAGTGAGATTTCCTTCCATGCCTCTTGGCACTCTTTCCAGAATCCATCAAGGGTTCTACGATTTTTAAAGCCCCGTTTTAAAAGACCGAATCCACAAAAATCCATCAGCGAAGCATCAAGTCATTTAATGGGAATGTCTGAGAATGGAATAGCACGAATTCCAGTCTCCTCTTCCATTCGTTGAAAGTAATTAACGATGGGATCCCGCTGAGGCTTTTATCTTGGTGAATGAAGACATTCATTCATACTACCCATTCCATTCCAGCGCTCTAATTTCCTCCCGATACAAAAGCTCCAGTAGGTTCTCCTGATTATAATTCGCTTAATCTTGGTGTTTGAAACTACTCCACGAATTTTCAAGCGTTCTTTTGACGTTTCTTAACAAAATCGGTCAAATAAATCCATGCCTCATCAAGTGTCACGGTGAACTTCCCTTTGTCGTCACTAAGGTACCTTTCAAACAGCTTACATGTATTGTTTTCCTTTCAGCGATATGTCGTGCATTGAGACCACTGGTTAAATGTAGATCACGGATTGAGACTATGAACACGGGCTTATGTGTATCATAAGAGCAACTTGTATGACATAGCTTCGCTCGGATTGGTTGAATATAGCGATTCTAGCTTGTTTAGAGTAAATCTTAGAATAACTAAATTAAGGCTTTTTTGTCTAATTTAACTTGCCAAATTAAGAATACTACCTTTTTACGCTCGGTTTTGTGTAGCCCCCCATATTAAGTTTCGGTTCTTCATTACCACTGTGCAAATAGTAGAAAGCATACAAGAACGCAGAAATACTTAATAGGAGCTGGATAATCTTATCCATCGTACAAGAACGCAGAAATAGTCTGCATTTGGTACGATGGATAAGATTTTTTTTCAGGAACTGGAAGTAGAGGTGAATTTCCATGTATTTAAGTGGTTTAGTTAAATCGAGATTCAGACTGCCCGGTGGTAATGGTGTCTTTTAATCGCGAACCTAGCGGTGAACAGAGAAAACAGTTCTACTGGAAAAAGAGTATTAAAATTATTGAAAATGTGAATGTATTATCAATATGCAGTTAGTTATTTTCCGAGACTCTTTTGGAGACAATATTTTTTGAGCATGCTACATACAGCTGTCCATGTGAAAGCACAGATTCTCCAAATTGACTCCCGCTGCTTTTGATGGTTGTCTTTGCGTTTTCTTGATGGTCATACATTAGCAAATGCAAGCCGAACGGGAAACTGGATTCAATTGAAAGGAAATGGAATATCATTTTTTTATTGGAATGCGAGGATTCAGCAGATCAATGTCTTTTTCACAGCAAGTGAGGATAGTTGCTTCAATGACGTGGTCATGCATATTCTTCACATATATTCTTGTTCCATTGCAAAGCTTTGATGGGCCAATATTGCGCAATAGAATGATAGGAGCGCTAACTTAGAATTCAATACAAAGTTGAGGTAATCCAGGAAATTCTTGAGAAATAAGAAACTCGATTGGAAAGTTTGTCGCATCATCTTATCCACTGAATTGTGAAAGGAAGCTGTTCCGTAATGTGTTGGTTAATTATGTTGAGACAGTTATTTGTTGGAACTGAAATAACCCTCTCGCATAACCATTGAAAGTACTGACGTTGTGGCCAATTTCTGTAATTTTATTAAATGTCTTGAAATACCGTGTCTTTTAGCTGGTTTGGATTTTCCCTTCGGTATCTCCAAGAATCCCCAAGCTTTATAAACTTGAAAAAGGCGAGAATCAATGTTTCGTCACTATGGCGTATTGTAAAGCATGCATTTATTTCATTGGTCATTTTGACTGAAAGATCAAAGGTTTATAGGTTTATACTCCGATAAATTATTTGGATGCCGCCTTGCATAACAGGTAATAGGACTGTCCATTCATTCGATTATATCGCAATGGATGGAAGGAAAGTCGACCGAGTTTAATTGAAATAACCCTCTGTATTTAACTGCTTTATTCTAAATGGAATATCCCATTAATCCAAACTTTAGTGGTATCCAAATAACTGTAAACGGGAAACGTTATTTAGTTACTACGTGTTCCCAAGGCATTGGGTTAATATTCCTATAGCCAACTCGCCATTGTTCAGCATTGAAATGGCTCGTCTGTTTTTATATTAATCTGATATTTAAATACTATAACCTTTTTAATAACCGCTCTACATTGAAAATCGAGTCAATGGCAACGCCGCATTTACACTTCTGGAGGCTCTAGGCGCTGCATCATTACGAGGCCCTAGGCAGTAGTGTCAATTGAAATTCATTTTGGATTCAAAAGATCGGATGGAGAAGACCTATATAATTTTTACGTCAAATGTTAAAAATTTCACGCCAAAATAAATGAAAATTTAATTATACCTATATATTTTTTTTTACTATGTTAATTTATATGTCGTCACTTTCGATTCACTAGCGACATGTCGTTGGTATCGAATGTGACTTTGTTAGCTAGAAGATCGAATGATGTGCGCACGTATATGCTATTTGCATGTTAATTATTGTTGGACTTTTTTTTTTTTTTTTTTTTCCTGCGTAAGGGATTATGAAAGTCGAGTAATGTATTTATATTCATCTTAATTTTATTATTTGAGACAATTTCATGATATGATTCTACTGAATGTCCGTTTTGTAGGAATAATTAAGCTTCAGGACCTTGTGCGTCAGCTCCCGCAGCGCAATGTCGAGATTTACATTCGCCAGGCCGAGGTGAACAATTACCGAGACGTCCTTCGTCACATTCGAAGAAAAGACTTCAACAACGTTATCGTCGACGTTCTTCCTCAACATATGCACCTTTTCTTTCGCGCTGTAAGTGAAAAATAATTAGTTTTAGAAATTTTTTTCATCCTTGATCCTTTTCTTGGTCAACCTATCGAAACCTGTTTCCTTGCAATTCGTTGCAAAAGAAAACCGAATTCTGAAATCTGCTTATGCTCCAGGGATTTGGATAGGATAATACTGTACGTACATTGTGTTTCCAGGATCATCGCTCCTCTGCTTCATGAGACAATGCTTCTCTTGATCGATGCTGCCTTTAATTCATTAATTTAGCTTCGCGCGGAGAAACACACCTGAATAAAAAAAAATTCAGACAAGATTAAATACCTGTAATATAATTTGTGAAAAAATTGAGCTTATTTAATCTTGTTTGAAAATTTCTGCACTGCGCATCTGATCAATGAATTAGAGGGAGCATTGCTCTTGACCTTCATTCGCAGCAGTGATAAGCTTTATCGCCGGAAATGGATGACAGAATTTCTTTTCTCTGCACGTTTTCAAAGAAGCAGTCATCTTGAAACTGCTATTATGATATCATTGCTATCCTTTGCACGTTCTACGAACCCCTTATCTTGACTAAAGATATAATGCGATTCTATCTTTTACTTTTAAGTTTTTTTGTTTTTTTAATAATTTTAATTTTAACATTTTAATTTGATTTGAACTTGTATTATCTTCAGGCAAATAGTAAGATGACAATGAAAAATGCTTTGCTGTATTTCTGAATTCAGTGGAAAATCCCTTGATTCAGCACCTCATGCTGATAAAGAAATTTTGCTGAGGCTGTCCGTAAGGCTACCTCTCTCAGCTTGCCAAGTTCTCAAAGAAAAAAGAATTGGATTTCCTAGAAATTTTTTTATACTTATACTCCCTTGATTTTTAGCATCTTTTTTCGTTTTGAAAATATCCAAATGATTCTTCTGACCTTTTAATAAGAAACACGTAAAATTATTCGAAGTTTAAAGATCTAAGTGAAATCAGCTTTGAGTTGGTATTAAGCTAAAAATTAGGAAAATGCAACGACATTTCCCATTATGCAATCTGATTGAGTTTGGTGTAAACCACGGGTGATCAACCATGGCCCGCAAGATAATTTAATTTTTTGCTCTTTTACAAACTTCATTTTGCCTGGCCCATCATTTATTAGAAAAGTGTCCGTGGGATTTTTCTAAAACGCTTGAAGATTCTTTGTATAGACAATAATGAGAATTCGAGATTTGTAGAAGTAGCTCTCTTTTATGTAGCAATTTACTTTTATTTTGATGGCGTACTGAAAACATAAAACTATAAAGCTACTGGAATAAAGTAATAAATAATTTCCACGACTTGGAATGGAACCAGAGACCAAGATTTACCGTGTCGCTGCTCTAACCAACTCTGCTATTCCTAATCGTTGAATTTTTCCTTTCATTTATTACTTTATTCCAACAGAACTATTGGACTAATATCTCCAGTTTCTTCTAATATTTTATTTCCACCGATTACTGTTGCCACGACTTATTACTTCGAACCACATTAAAGCAATGTGTGAGAAAAATGTTTCGAAATTTATGAGGAAAAGTGTAATATTGAGACGATTTTAAATCAAGAAAAAATCGTCACCTGATATACTCATTAGAGATTTTTAAGTTCCATGAAAACTTTGTTATATTACGGCTGGTAGTGAATATGAGGAAAGATTGAAAAACCGAAAATTAAATTTAACAAAGAGGGAGACAGTAAAATAATTTAGCATATGAGCTATTAATTTTTTGTTATTAATGTAAAAATGGCCGCTGTTGATAATTACACAGGCCAACGATGAAAAAAATTTTTTGAATGAATTTGCCTTATTCTTGTGGTTTTTAGCGTGTTGAATCCGAATCTGCGTTTAGATTTTTTTCTATCACGTCACGTTTCAAGTTATGCACATGGAGACTGCAATTTTAAAGTATCCATATTTTTGAGCCACAAAATGTAAAGCCCGAGTTCTATGGAGTAGCGGGTGTAAGATGTCAGCTTAGAGTGTAGCGATCCGGAAAACCACCTCTTTAGTGACGGATAACGCGGAATGTGCATAAGAAATTATACTGAAACTATATGCTGCTAGTGTGTTAACATTTCGTTAAGTTTTATCTTTATTTTCCGCAAGTATTAACGAATCCTGAATTAGTATGAGCTTTGGTATACTAAAATACACATATACCGAAAATTTATTAGGCCCAAAACTCTGAATAATTTAAAATGTTTCATTGAAAAACAAGAAATCTGTGGATGACAGAAAAAAAACTGACGTCAGATACGGATTCAGCACAAAAACAACCCAAAAGAATTAGCTCTTAACGTTAAAAAATTTTTTAAAAAGTAATCTTTTGGCCTGTGTTATCACCACCTTTTAAATACTATTTTAAATATTGAATATTTACTTGAATGTATTGAATAGTTAACGACGGGGCGTATTCCCCAGCTCCTGCCCACCTCGTTGCCAAATCCCTTTCTACCTTCCTCTTTAATCTGAAAATCCTCCCTAATACTTACAATGTACGCAATTCCCTAACCCTTACTGAGTCCCTTTCTTCCATCCACACTGATGAGCACCTCTCCCTTATGTCTCTTGACATCACCAACTTATACACTAACATCCCTGTCACCCCCACCCTTTTTATCCTACAGCGTCTGTTTTTATCCTACTTGCTGCGTCTTTCCCTAAACCCGATACTATTGACCTACTAGCTATCCTCTCTGTAATTTCTTCGCAGAACTATTTCTCATTTAACAACTCCTACTATTCCCAACCCACAGGGCTAGGAATGGGATTCCCACTCAGCAGTTTTCTGTCTGAGGTATTCCTACAGCACCTGGAATTAACATACGTTACCCCCCTCCTTAATAATCCCTCTGTCATCGCGTATTTCCGATATGTCGATGACATCCTCATCCTCTTTGACTCCCGATCCACTACCCCCACTAATACTGTTAACACTTTTAACTCCTTTTCCCCACATATCCAATTTACTTTTGAACTAGAAACTAACCGATCCATCCCTTTCCTCGATATCCTCATTACTAACAAACCCCACACTAACTGCCTCTCCTTTTCCGTCTTCCGTAAACCGACCACATCCTCCAACTTAATACACCATTCCTCCTCACACACCCCACCCACAAACAAGCCTCATTAAGATTCCTAATTGACCGTGCCCTGAAGCTCCCCCTCAGCCCCCTATCCAGATCATCCGAACTCCGCATAATCCGGAACCTCGCTCATGCCAATGGATATTCGACCTCCATGTTCTCCCGTATTCTTCACCGCCGCAGACGGGCCCTCTTCTCCCCCTCCCCTCTTGTTTCGCCCCTTCCCAAGAAATGGACGTCCTTATTGTATCTGGGCCCTAGTTTCTCCCAGCTCTCTAACTTCCTGTCGTCCCTCGGCCTTCGAATATCTTTTCGTACTCCTACACCATCAGCCCGCATCCTGAACCCTCCCGCCGCCGTCACCACCGAAAATATTCCCAATCCGGAGTTTACCGCCTGAATTGTGCGTTTTGCGACAGATTCTATGTAGGTTTATCGACCCGCAATTTTGCAGTACGATTCAAAGAACACATTGACTCGTATAGAAAACGAGATCGTATTTCCCACTATGCAAACTACCTCGAAGATTCCGGACACGCTTTAAAGACACAAGAAGATGTTATGTCTGTCTTACATATCTGCAATAGACCAGAAAAAACTGCTACCCTCGAAGCGATCGAAATATTCAAGGCCAAGAAGTCCTCCCCCCACCTGCTTCTCAATTGTCACACAGACTTTAATGTGTATGCAATACTTAACTCTTTATCTGATCTATTATGATTCCTTTTTTCTCGTTTTCTTTATTATGGTTTATGTTTTCTTTTGCATTTTGTTATTTCTTGCCTGTTTATTTTATTTTCTGTAAATCCTCTTGTCCTCAGACAACCGGATAAGTTCTCTTTTCGGTCTGCGTAAACACGCACCATCCCTTTGTATATTTTCTTTTTGTATAATTTATAAAATTAGCGTTTACACTCTTTTTATTCTATTGGCCATTATAATTCAAAAATCTGTGCTTATTCTATTTATCCTATTGGCAATTATTTCCTCTTTAATTCTTTTGTATCCTATTGGTTCATGTATTTGCATAATTTGTACTGCTGTTCTGTATATAAAGGCTTGCATGCCTCTTGCTGTATATATCCTTGACAAAGCCGGGAATAAATGGCGAAACTAGTTGGAACTCCTGATGTCCCTCTGTTATACTGTAAGGCCACCACCTGTTTAATCAATAGGAACAGTATTATGATCCACCCTTCTACCGATAATACATCTTGGTTTGTTGGTTTCCTCAAGAGATGGCGCCAGGGAAACGCCATCAAAATTTCATCAAACAAACAGACCGAGCAACGCGGGGCAACCTAGGGTGTGTTTCGATAGACTCACGGACCTAGCGAGAGCTAACTCGTGTTAACTGTGGCCAGTGAGCTGAAGTGAGAATCGCGACGATCATGCTATCGAAACGCTATGGGGAGGTATCTTTGTTCAGGCGCTGTTTCACTTTGGGTTTTCGCTCTTTCTTCCTGCGCTGTATCAGAGATTTCTTGTTTATTACTGTTTATTTCTTGATTAATTCCAACACTAACTGTAATTTACTGTTGACGTTGTTGAAAGAAGACATCGAGATATTATATTATCGCGTTATAGCTCCGCGAATACCACGATACCCGATCTACCCATACAGAATCGAAACGGGCTGTCGCCATCTTTAAACACTAAAGCTGGATTGGTTCTTTCGAAGCTGTACGACCTCGGAAGCTCGGACCGTTTCGTGGGGTCGGGGCCTCCCTTCTCGTGAGGTTCTCGGCTCTATCGAAACGGGCGAGACCACCTCACGAAAACCTATCGAAACGATTCAGAGAGAGGAAACCCTACTATCGCGAGGTCCGTGAGTCTATCGAAACACACCCCTAGTTTATTATAAATTACTTTATTCAACTTTCATTCAAGATAAAAGAATCTTTATTTAAACTAAAACTTTTTAACTATTTCTCTTGAACAGATTCTTCAATTACAAATGAACGATTATAATCACCATTATTTCTTTACAAGTTTGGTAAGTTATGCTCGCTGTAATATTTATATACTTAATTTTGATAACAAATCGTATTTATTCTAATAAACAGCGGGCCATTTATTTTTCAATTGGTTTTGATGCACCATACATAGTATTCAGTTTATTCCATGTGTCCTGAACATGAATATACTATACACTATCTGACGAAGAAAAAATCGACGCACCAAGAGGAGAGTATGCAGTTAAGATGAAATGTACATCTTATGTACGGAAGAACAGTTGGATGAATTATTGCACGGGCAGCTTTACACAAAGTGATCAAGTCAGTAAACCTGGTCTATCTCTGGCTAGAATACAGGCTGTTACCGAAATGGCATGGATTTCCCTATGGTTTCTGGATGGTGTTCTCAGACGTATCTGGGTTGATCGCAGGCTATAACCCATAGTCGAACGGCGTGGCGGCCGAATATCAGCAGCTGTTTCACCTCGCACACGTCTTCTGATCACAGCATCCGTGTTGTGGTTGGGTTGTATGTGACCAGAGTGCCTCAACGAACCGCAAGGCGCTGAAAAACCATTCTATATCCTAAATGTGCTAAATAGGAGAGAGATCTGATGATCTGGCTGCCAAGGCAGTGTGTTGCAGGTACGGAGGCAATCCTTGGAAAGACGCTTCCAATCAAGATGTCCAGGCATTATCTTATTGAAAAGTAAGCCTCAGGTGCCGGGAAAGGAACGGCAGCACAATAGATTGTAGAATATTCTCAACGGAAGACGACCGAGGCTATCTAACGAAATAGTACCCCCAGACCATAATTTCCTGTTTTTGATAGTAAGAGTATTGAAGTTCTGCATTGTCCGAGCAGGTTCCAAACACGATTGCGAAGTTTTGATCATTTACATATCCGGTGGAAAGATATTTGCATGCGAAGTTTCGTTACGATCGGTTTCATTTATTTGGAGGTGCGTCGATTTTTTTTTTTTTTTTTAATAAAAGA
>JAHWFO010031028.1:2892247-2908279 GCA_023313115.1 Rhysida immarginata | reverse complement strand
GGTGAGAAAGTGGGTTAGACAGTTCAATGATGGACGAACCAATGTTCTTGACGAAGCACGGAGTGGGCGGTCTTCTGTGGTCAACGATGATTTGGGTGAAAAAGTGAATGAGAAAATTGAAAACAGACAATTCACAATAAATAATAATAATAATAATAATAATAATAATAATAATAATAATAATAATAATAATAAGGGAATATTACGCCTGCCCAATCCACTGGTATGTGAATGAGCATTATTTAGTTTGTGTTCAGTTCTACAGTGCGACAGTCCCTTTATTCGGAACGAACTTTATATCACGCTGTACAACAAAATGCCGAACAACAATTAACGATTGACACATATTGATTGATTACTACAGTACTCTTATGGCCGTATTCACCACTTCCGGTTAAAAGTGCGAGTAGGGCAACCAAGATGTGACTCTCGCTATCCAATAGATAAGCGTTAAAAATATCATTTCTCGTCGTAACTCTAATCTTAACCCCTAACTCTTAGATCAACCCGAGGTGGTAAATACGGCCATTAGTTATTTTTGAAAGAACAACATTTATTTATTTTTTAATGTCATTTGACTGGTAAACGTACTGAGTTGTTACAAAGTTAAGGAATTGTACAACATTTACTAAGTAACGTTGTTGTTTAATCTCAATTTAGTGAAGAATACTTAAAAATTTAATGCGCCATTTGTTATTTTTTTCCTTGACTTAATTAATATTTGAAATGAAAATCATAATCTACCGTATATACTCAAGAATAAGACGAGAAATATATTCCCAAAAATGAGTTCAAAAATCGAAATCGTCTTATCCACGAGATAATGAAAATTTAAAGAACACAGAGTATACAAATTCTGACAGTGACAATGCAGGAATATGTGAATTGGATGACGTTTATGAAGGAGAGATGGCAACCCTGGATGAGTTTCAGCAGTTTTATTTTTTTTTTTCAATATATAAATTTACGGTAATTTTGTCAATATATTTTTTTAAAATTCCGACATCAGTCTAGAAATGATTTTAATCTTCGGCTTAAACATAGGGAAATCCATTTTTTTTGGCCTCAAAAAAGGGGGTCATCTTATGCTTATACGGTACATTTTCATTCCAAATACAACTTACAAAATATATTTCCATAAATGAAATTATATTAATTAATACTTCTTAACTGTTGAAATAGCTTGAGATTCTTGTAGGCTATGAAGGTTCTCAAAAGGCTGGACTATGTTCAACTGGCTATTTTATTATATGTTCAGTTGCTTCCATTACATTACGGCTGCAGGTCTCTAGCCTTATTGCAAAATAGCTATTTCTTCAGCCTAATTGAGATAAAAATAAGTTTTTACCCTCAAAAGTTAGCGTTTTGTAAAAAGAAAAAAAAAGCTAATATGCAATAAAAAATATTGATTTTTACAATAATCCTACGATACCTTTAAAAGGCTTATTATTTAGAGGCCCCCGAAATTTTACCGGATTTCCTACCCGGCTTAATCTGCCATAAACCAATTCATACAGGATATATAACAAGACTCCCCTTTTGATGCTGATAAATTATAACGGGAGACAAAATCCCCCAAGTCACAAGTGTTTAAAAATGATTGCAGTGATTTGATAAAATCGCAGAGGGTTTAGCAGCATGGTTTTACACTGTCGGTTGGCAACTGTGGCATGAGCAATTTTCAAGCATGTCCAGATTGGTGTACCCTTTCAGTTTCTTCAGTCAGTCAATTTGATAAAATTTGAAATTTGAGATGATGGGAAATTGAAACAAAACTTAATGATACGCTTATTTTACACAATCAAACTTCATCGCCACAATGCTAATTGAATGGTTGCAATGAATTCACGAAACCGCTGCAATCATGTCCCTAGTACTGCTTTCCGCCCACCTCTCTATTTGCTTTGATTAAAATGCAACTTCATGTTTATATGAGTATATTCTTACTTGTTTTCTTTTTCTTTGTTAGGATTTTGAAACATTTGATTTAGAAGATTTTAAATACAATTATGTTAATATGACTGCCTTTCGCATAGTGGATGGCGATCACCCTTTAGTTCACCAACTGCTTTCAGACATGGAAACCTTCCAGCCCAAAGGGCAGTACATCCTTAACAGAACGAATATCATTGAGGTAAGTTTTATTATTAATTTATTATTAATATTAACCATAAGTCTAATATAAGATTTTTTTAAACATACGCGGGGGGATTTAATATGACATACGCGGGAGCAGTCAAAAAGTTACCAAAATGTCGGTATAGCACTCTAATGGTACTGCAACCTTTACTTAATCTCCTTCTAAGTAGCAACCTTGCGAGCATACATACACTTGCTCCATCGATTTTTCCATTTAGAAGCATCTGTGTAATCTTCCAGAGCTCGGCCGTCGCATTCGACTTTGAGGCCCATTTTCAGAATCGAGGACAGGCAAAAGTCACTAGGAGCGGGATCCGGAATGTACAGTGGCTAGGGGATGACAGAATGTTTTCGTTAGCGATGTGGCTCGGTGCGTTATCGTGATGCAGAAACCACTGTCCCTGCCACTTGTCGCGCCGCTTCTTGCCACATGAACTTGATGCTCGCACGCTGTTCAAATTGCGACACTGCAACGAACGACCATCACTCACGTCTACTTCAAAGGAAACAGTAACGAAAAGGCACACTGTAACCTGTTATATATCAAAATAGCAGTTCTCCGCGGCTGTAATGCACGAGAATGTTATGCAGAGCTACGGGAATCATTTGGCGACTGTGCTATAGCCTTTCGTACAGTTGCAAGGCAATATCACCTAGAAATAACTGGGCAAAGTCTTTAGAGGCCTTCAAACAGGGATTTGAGTTCACTGAGGATCTACCTCGCATTGGACATCCTGTAGCCGACAGTAGTTAATGGACAAGCTAGGACAGTACTTTGAAGGATGTTAAACAGCTTGTACAAATGATTTTATACAGATTATACGAGAATAAAGTAGTGATTCTAAAATGTCATATTTGTCCTTTTGCCTTATCCGGAGAATCCTGAATCTATTACGCACCGCTGCCATCAGACGATTGACATGGGGAGGCTGACCACGTGCAGACCGCTGCATTCATTGACCGTGTCAACTTTAGAAAGTAAAGTCGTTGGCAAAAATCCCATTCAGCTCCAGGTAAATTAAATTTTAAAAATAAAATACAATGGAAAGGAAGGAAATAAAATAAAAATTCTTTCTTAGCGAGTACCTAGAAGCTAAGAGAAACACAGGTTCAAATTCCAAGTTTATAGGATTCATACTTCTGGGGATTTCGTGATGAATGAATGAGTACGTTTTTCACTTTTTCACTTGTATATTGATCGTGTCGAGCGAAAACTAGGGGTAGGTGGCAGCATATGTTGTGTTGGACCCGGGCGACTTCCGGTGCTCACATTAGCAATAGGAATTGAATTGAATAGTAGTGGTTTTGTGCATCCGTTTCAGCGATGGAAAAATTTCAGACCATGAATAATAATTTTTCCGCAGTGAAAGATGAAAGCTCTGCTTTTCGAAATACGTTGTCAGGCCCTTTTAGCTTATTTATTTTATTTTGTTAATTTTTAGCTTTTATTTTGTAATTTTATTTCACTTTGGTCTCTGTTGTGGCAAGGACGGATGAAGATAGCTTAAGGAGTTGTATGTTTCAATCTTTGTATCATCTATATCTTCATCCATCGGATCAGGCAATTCCTCTCCAGATTTTATAAATAGACATTGTGGTCGTCGTGGTGAATGCGAAATAACATCAGCAGGCAACGGTTAGCAAATCTACTGTTTCCCCATGCTATTGTAGGCGACACGAGTGCTTTCCGGAAGTGGCAGGGGTCCAGTCACGTGATAGCCATGTTTACTTTTCGACAGTGTCAATAGATTTATCAGGGCATGCATTTTTAGCACCGTGCTTTTGTAGAGGAAACTAAATTCCTTTCGATGGTAAGCGTCGAGCTGTTCATCATTGAGACAATGCTGCTAAGCTGTAAAGTCCTTGAAAATATTCAGACACTACTTCTAAATGCGTACAGCCCATTTTCCGATATCTGTAAAGAACTTTTTAAATTTGTTTTCCCATGTTAAAAAAAGAATAGGAGAGTTGCGCACACTTTCCAAATTTCTAATAAAAATTAATAATAATACATGTAATAATAATAATAATAATTTAACAACTTAGAATAACTCCAGAAGTTTTCCCAGCAGGTAAAGGTTCAAACGGGGTTGGTTAAAAAGTATTTCAAAAATAATTAAATATGCTATTAAATAAACTCTTTTAATTTAATTTGTTCATGTTAATAATGTTGTTTTTTTTAATATTATCGATATTTGTATTGTTTCTAATGGACTAGGCTGAACCTGCTTTGGTCTATGACTCCGTTTTTGTTTTGGCGCGAGCCCTCCAATCATTGGAAAGAAGCACCACATTGAGGTTGCCTAATATCACTTGCGACGAAGAAGTGCCTTGGAACGATGGAAGCAGCTTATTTAATTACATCAACGCTGTAAGTATGTCTATTTTATTTTAATATGTTCATCTCAGACTTCGAAAATTTATGCATTAAAAGCTGTCTCTTCAAAATAGTCGAGGGAGATAACTTTTGATAACCTTTGTTATAGGCTTCATAGATATATATTCTTCGTGTCTTTTCAACCAAATGTTTGTCTTTAAAGTTTTAAGGCGATTACAATTCTTTGAAGAAGAGATGACCCCCCCCCCCCACTTTTTTCGAGATTTTAATTCTCTTGTAATTAAATACGCCCTCTGTAGCTATGCGAGTGAATAATAACATGGTCGAATTTTACTTTGGAGAGAGTGGAAGAAATAATGCGAAGTTATATTGGGGAAGGGAGACAAATTTGAATGAAATTTTGTGTAACTTAAATTTCCGGGATAAGGAAAGGCTTGCCTGCCCCTTCGTTAAATATGCTCTTGAACTATGGGAGATCAAGTGCAATATTTTACTTCGACACAATCACGATAAACAACATTTTTACCTTTTTTAATTTTCTATGAATAAAATTCATAGCATTTGAATAAAAAATAAATCATCAGCAATGTGACCAGTGCGGTGTGCTTTCCTGTTATCTTTCAAACCACGGCATATTTAATGAAACCATATTTATTGAGATTAATTAAAGTTAATCTGTGTTTAATGCGTGGCCTTCTTAGTGTTACCTTTCTTAACATAAACTAGTTTAGTTATTGAAAAAAATAAGAAGGAACTATAAGAAGGCAAGTGCCTGTATATGAAGGGAAAACCTCTGATCACAAGAGAATCCGATATATGAAACACTGGCGTTCTTTTGTGGTCGTATGCAGGCAATAAACTAATTTTATAAGACATGCCTAAGATGATTTCTACAGACTAATCTCATTTTCATTCAGGTTGAATTCAGAGGACTAACAGGAAAGATTCAATTTAAGGATGGCAAAAGAACAAATGTTAAGCTGGATTTGGTAAAATTAAAACAAACTTCTGTTACAAAAGTAAGTAATAATCTCATTCAAATATTAGAAAAAAATCTGTCTAATAAATTAATTGATCTTTTGAACCATTCCTAAATAATTGCGGGATCTATTTCTCTATTTCAGGTGGGCGAATGGACCGAAGCAGGCGGAATTAACGTTACCGACAAAGCAGCCTTTCTTGACGACAGTATACCTAATATCACCTTAATAGTAACTGCTATTGAGGTACGTCTCTGGAATGTTCTTAAAAATAATCTATCGTTTCTTCGTGGAATTCTGAGAACTTTGATCTAAATTTAATCCGTCTACTGCGAATATGAAGTACTTCCAATGACACTCAGGGGTTAACTGTTTTGTTCTGATCTGTTGTAGGAGATTCCGTACGTGATGATAAAGAAAAATGAGAATTTAACAGGCAATGCGCGTTTCGAAGGGTTTTGCATCGATTTACTCTGGTCGTTGTCCAACATGATTGGTTTCAATTACATCATCGAACTCGTTCCCGATCGGAAGTACGGCGCACCGGACAAAGAAACTGGCGAATGGAATGGCCTCGTCAGACAACTGCTCGACAAGGTGAGACATTCAACAAATTACAGGCGATTATTAATAATATACAGTAGCAAATACAGTACATCTGATATTTCTTCAGTTTGCTTTGCTTTTCATTTCCTTATCTAAAGAGAAAAATGAATGATCCGTTACAATCTGGATGGATGAGTGTTTACCATACACTTGCTCATAAATTTTAAAATAATAAATAATTCAGACTATTGCATTTGAGATGCTGATCAGATTGATTTTTTCCTCTTATAGAAAGCGGACCTTGCCGTGGCTTCTCTGACAATTAATTATGCGAGGGAAAGTGTAATTGATTTCTCAAAGCCGTTCCTCAATTTAGGCATTGGAATTCTAATCAAGGTTAATTGAAGTTTTTAACTTTATA
The DNA here is from genome assembly GCA_023313115.1 of Rhysida immarginata. Lineage (NCBI taxonomy): Eukaryota > Metazoa > Arthropoda > Chilopoda > Scolopendromorpha > Scolopendridae > Rhysida > Rhysida immarginata. The sequence continues at coordinate 2,901,855 of JAHWFO010031028.1, read as the reverse complement.
TTATGTTTTACGGATTACGAAGCGTTTAATTCATATGCTCATGATTAAACTTATTCCAGGTGCCCAGCGGACAACCGACCCGCTTATTTTCTTTTATGAACCCCCTGGCTATTGAAATCTGGCTGTATGTATTGGGGGCTTACATGCTTGTGAGTGCCACCATGTTCATAGTAGCCAGATTCAGTCCTTACGAATGGCAAAACCCACACCCGTGTTTGTCAGAACCAGATTATATCGAAAATCAATTTAGTTTGTCAGACAGCTTTTGGTTCACAATTGGTACGCTTATGCAACAAGGATCGGACCTTAATCCAAAGGTAAGCGCAGATAACCAACCCATAAATTAGGAAATGCAAATGACATTTTGATTCTACATACATATTAAGCTCTTTTTAATATTTTTTTTTTAATCCTGACGCCATCTTTGAATTTGAGATATAGAAGAGCTCATAAATCGTGTGGCATTTAATGCAATTCTTTTGATTAAAACACGGTAGCGAGTTGAGTTAAATTCTACAATCACAATGCGTGTGTGGAAAATCCAACACTCACAATACGAGTTTAATCGATTGGTTTGTTTGGTCAGTTGGAGTTTTAGGTTGCGTCAACTACTGTGGACATTTACACCCTGCAAGATTAACAAAACAAAACAAATCGCACCTTAACTTAAACTTCAGGATTTTCCGCACAAGCTTGTGTAAACTATTAATTGAACGAATTATCATCTCTAGAAAGCGACATCACCGTTTATCCATCCTTTATAGATCAATTATACTAGTTAGGAATAAGCCCATTTAATGAAAAAACTTGATTAAAATCGGTTCGGCCGTATAAAATGCGTACTGACAGAGTTACGCAACTGGACAAATCAACATGAATGAGTTTCATTTTGATGAAAAACTATAAAAAGATCTCTCAGCTCTTCTAAAACTACTGTAAAACGAATTTCTTTTTCTAATATGAGGCTTGCATGCAGCTATTTAGCTTGTGTTAGGAGAGCTGGTAAAGTCACTTGGTAATACTGAAATAAATAATATAAATGAGATTGTTGCTTTACAATTTACAAATGAAAAAGCCGGATATTAACGGTGAAACTAGTCGGTTCCTTGGACATTATGTATGGTAAATTTCATTTATAGCCAAAGACAATACAGTGACACCTATCTTCAACAATGATACCAAACTAGCGGATATTATTTTTTTTTTTTTTTGGAATATTATAGCGACCGATGCGTGAACCAATCAGAATCAAGCACAAGTTGTCACCACTGATCGGTGGTATTTAAATCCCTGACTGCAAGAGGCAAGCACTCCATACTGTAGCATTCATACAAGATGGTGCACTGCTGCAATGAAATCTCTTTATTACGAACTAAAGAAATTTATTGAGTGTGGCGAATGGCAGTAAAAAAAGGACTTCACAATGGAACTATGAAGTCCAAGAAGCTGTCAAGGCAAAGAAGGAAGCCTATTTGCTATAGATTACAAATAAGTCACCTTCGAGTCGGTTGCGGTACATTTGAGGTGCGAAAAGCAGCAGTTAAGGCAGTAGCAACAGCTAAAGCCAAGACCTGAAGTTCGAGAAGAAACTGGAGGTAGATTACAGTATTCTGGCCGACCTTGTGCCGCCTACGTGGAAATGAAGTCTCTTCATCACACACTATTAAGAGTTCAAATGGAATGCTTCTGAAAATGGATGAGAGTTTATTCCATACTTAAAAAGAGTGTATTAAGTCTCTTCTTAAGCGGGTGACGGAAATAACTGAAGCATTTGAGGTCATCTTGGAGCGGAGAATAGTCACGGTAGTATCACCAAAGCTGAAGTCAGATGGGCAATTAAGTCGCTGAAGACTGGAAGAGCTTACGGAGACGGTTAATTAGAAAACATAATCTTAGGTGGTCATATAGGACATAAGTTTTATTGGATGGGGAAGAAACCCCTGGTTTAATTTTCTTAAGAGTAGTATTGAAGTTGGACGTGGATTTTGTCTTCCAGTTGTCTTAGCTCTTCATCTATGGTTTTCCAGAAAGCATCCTTCATCCCCATACTTGTACCATTCTGTGGGGCATAAGTGCTTACTATATGGATTGTTTCCCCTATATCCAGCTTCATCCTCAAAATCCTGTCACTTCTACGGCTTACTTCTATTACGTTTTCCTTCATCTTTCGTGAGATGATCCCTACTCCATTTCTACCCTCTTTGCTTGCACTGCTGTAGAAAATCTTGTACCCTTCTGCCTTGTCTCCCTTCCATCTTGTTTCTTGTACACACATGACATCAATCTTTCTTCTTTCCATCATATCCACAATTTCCCTTCCTCTTCCTGTCATGGTGCCCACATTGACATAGCCTACAAGAATAAAGGATCCTTTATCCTTGTAGGCCACAGATAACCGAATACACGGTGTAAGATTAGGCTAATCTTACACCGTGCCGAATACAATTGTAGGCTATGTTATAACTCGATGATTATTTTGGTTTCGCATTTGATACGAAAAAAACCCCACAGGATTGCAGATTTGTCATTAACGAGAAATTTTTACACGAGAATATTTCGTAACTGATTTCTCGTAACGAAAAAAAGATAACTCCCTAACAAAAATTTTTCTCCAGCAGATCAAATCTAAAATTTTAATTTTAACATTTGAAAACCCAGTACCAAAAGTAAACATAAAAAATCAAAAATTTACAACGTAATTAAATTAAAAGTATATCCTCTCCTCCCTAATTTTATGATTTTTTTGTGTTTATTTTTGATATTGGGTTTTTCAAATGTTAAAATTAAAATTTTTAGATTTGATTTGCTAGAGAAAATTTTTTTCTTATTGTACAATTTTCAACCCAATTTTTAAAATTAATTGTATGGTTAAACTAACTCCCTATTATAGGCCTTAATGAACGTTATTTATATTGCACAAACTTTGCCTTGCATTGTTGATCATTAGATATATATTGTTGGTCCGTGCATATTGTTGGTGAATTGTGTGTTGATACCATTGTTGATACAAACACGACAGGCCTATTCTTACACAAATTTTGCCTTGCATTATTGATCAGGAGATACCTCATATATCAGGAGATAACTTGTTTTTCCGTATATATTATTGGTGAGATATCTCATATTAGTATGCGCTGCCATCATTTTGAATATCGATTATTATCCATAATTATGTTTTCGAAATCTCGGGTAGACAGTGACCTTCCTTTTGCTTTGAAGATCAAGTGTGCAAATTTTCAGCAAGATTGGAATAAAACTGTAGATTTGTATAAGAAACAAACGCACAAATGCTTAATATGCAATCGTGTCCTATCGGGAAAAAGAAAATACAATTCTACCTGACATCGAGAAAATTGTCACATTAAAACGAAGGAAATAAAATGGTAAAGTGCCTAGTTTTTTTTTTTTTGTTTTTTTTTACAGTGTCGAATTGATAATTATTAGCAACTCGACTTTAAGGAACTGATCAACGTAATGTGCAATGGGGAGGGGAATTACCCGCGGACAGAAATCTTGGACAGCCCTGTTCTATTGTGTGCCTCGTACTGCTGCGATTCATTGCGTATTGTTTGCTCTGTTCACTTCATTTTTACATTCCTCAACTGCAAGATTGTGCTTTTAGTTTACGTATTTGATAGAATCCAGCGTCAGTTCATCGCTAAAGTCGTCTGTCTGGTGCCAATTAAGTGGTTCAGAAAGAGGCCCGGAAAGATCACTCTTCGATGATCTGGGGTTCAGGGTGGGAAATGATTTTCTCGTTTTTAGAGTTCCTGTATAAAGATTCTACTCGTTTTCATTTAGTGCTGCCATCTCTTGTAAGGAGTTTTAAATGATGAAAAAATTGAAGTTTTATAATTTTATGTACACCAGATCTACACTGTGATTATTCAGAAGTGTAAAGGCCGTATCTGGAGGAGGGTGTGTGCATGTGGTGGTAACCCCTCCATTTGTGAATAAAAAAAGTATAGGAAATCGTAAGGTATATGATAGACCTCCCCACTTCTGAACGTCTCCTTATATGATAGACCTCCCCACTTCTGAACGTCTCCTTATATGATAGACCTCCCCACCTCTGAACATCCTGAAAATGGATCTGAGAATGGTAGCTTAATTTGGAAATTCTTTTATCAAAATGGTGAAGATTTGCTTTAATTTAGAGACTTAAAACTGAACATTTTGGATATAATTTTGCATGATTTTATTTTAAAAGACTTAAATGATGAAGAGATCCCGAGTTCCATGATCAGAGGGTTAAGAAGCTCCAGCAAATACAGACTTTTTTTTTTTTTAATTACAAAATTACCCCATTAAATACATTTTAACAATAAAAAGACACTTTAGCGTTGTCACTTGAATGAATAAGGTAAAATCCGTGCTTATAATCGACAAATGAATTTGAATGTGCCGTTCAACGGAATGGATTGTATTTCCATTGGACAATACACTTGAACACACGCCAAGTTTAGGGAGATCTTAGTGAGGTTCATGATTTAGCTGAGTAAAAAAGATTAAAATTGCCTCCCAAGCTAGATGACTTGAAAGTTTTTGTACAATGATTCAGATACAAAAACAATTTTTTGAGATATTTTATAGCCTTCCTCCCCCCGTCCCTAAAAATGAAAAAAACATGTTTTTCACATTTTATTTATTTATTTATTTATTTATTTATTTATTGATGGGTTTGTATTCTTTCAATTGCAATATAAAAAGTACTATATGGAAGGAATTTTTTTCTTCATTTGCAATTTTTTTCGGACATTTTGGCACGAAATTTAAATTTTTTAAATACAGTAGAACCTCGATTTTACGAATCTCAGGGGACCAATAACATCTATTCATAAAATCCGAACTTCGTAAAAACCAGACCTGAAAATTTGAGACAATAATGATTTAATTGCACAACAAATGATCATTTTTTTACAGTTTTTAGATAAATTAATAACAATTTTAAAAGTCAATTTGATTTTTGAAAATTCAGTAGAACTTCGATTTTACGAGTCTTGAAGGACCAGTAACATTTATTCGTTAAATGCGAACTTCATAAAAAACAAAACAAAACAAAACAAAGGACAGTTTTTAAAGGGCAGTATTTTTAATACACGTAGGCTTATACATTAGTTATTTGATTTTTGAAAATATTTAAGAATTGTCGTTTTACGCCAATTTGAACTTATATTACATAGTTTGAAAATTCAAAAAAAAAACACTCAAAAATATTTGTTAGGTACCTCCCCTCCCCCCGAAATTGGGCACCATGGCAACTAAATCTGTTAGATGGGGGGGGCCCCCCCAACCAGGAGTCCCCCCCCCCCCCCTCCCGAAAAAAAATTCTGGGTACGGCCCTGTCCTGGTGAGGATGTTACTTTGAATGCAGTTTTTTCCAATTTCTCGTTCCTGTCATCTTCAGGGTCTTCTTCGCCGCCATCTTTGACAATATTGCAAATTTCGTCATCGTCTAACATCGGAGAAGTTAAGACATCCGCATCAATATTTAGATACTCCGGGGATTTATTTTGGAAATTAAGCTTACTTTTCACGATATCCCACTCTTCAAATCCTTCAAATTCGCTATCATCATCATAAGCTTCGGCTTGGACTGCAAGTTGTTCATGTTCAGTTTCACTTTCATTTGTATTCCTTAAAATGAAACTTGCTTTTTTTTTTTAAACAATTAGCAATCGCTTCAGGAGCCAAATTCTTCCAAACTGCACATATGTTGGTTGAGGCATCCAAAAGATTAAATTTGGATGCTTTTTGTCTTCTTCAGCGAAGAAGTATTTACTACCAATTACAACTTCTGTCTTCGTAAAATCCGAATTTTATCGTAAAAACATTTCATAAAAGGAGGGATTTGGGATTTCAGTATTATTTCGTAAAATCCGAGTTCGTAAAAACGAGGTTCTACTGTACAAACGCGTCAAAAAATAAATTGTGAAAAACGCGTGTTTTCATTTTGTTGGGACGGAGGAAAGTGGGAGGGCTATAAAATATCTCAAAAATATTTTCTTTGTGTCTGAATCATCGTGCAAAAGCTTTCAAGTCATTTGGCATGGGGGCAACTTAACCATCTTACCTGCCTAGAGCCGTTACAAAACAAAAAGTTGCTATAATACCTGCGGGTTTTTCGAATAATGGCCGGGAGGGGCAATTGCTCAATTGTCTGGTGTTCAGAAAATTCACGATGAAATTCATTTTATAAAAATATGCACCTCATTTTAAAAAGTTTCATTTGATGACTACAATTTCCCATATTCCTCCGCAAGAAACAGCGAAAACATTTTTGGGACCCCTCCCCCCCCAATCCTTCGTATGTCTGCATTTTTTTTTTTTTTTTTAAATCATCGAAGAGATTGCATTGTGCGCAAACAATGATGCCACGCACTGAGTAATGATATAATACAGCGATTTATTTTTGTTTTTCTTTATTATTATTTTATAATTCCATTTTGTTTTTAATCAATTACAGCTAATCAGACTATTTTATTGAAAGTTGGGCAGTCATTTTTTAAAAAAGAATTGAATGAAAATTTATCATTTTGACAAAATCGCAGATCGACTACTCACGAAATGGCTGATGTAGAAAAAATAAACAAAATATCAACCATATACTTGATTAATGAAAACAATCTACTTACGTAAATCATTTTAAATAAAGTGAAATTCACCATACTCGTTACATAACCACGTGATTAGGACACGAAATGGCGGCTGATGGGGGGTGAATTTATTACGCTTTAATTATGTACATACTTTACTTTATTGGCCATAAATAATATTGCAGAAGTCAGAAATTCTGTTTGAGAATAATCATCAAACAAAAGTACTGTTTATTATTTTATACATTAATTGTATAATAATTTAAATTTATCTTGACCTTGGAGTTAAAAAGCCCCCTGGACACTAATGCCTTCATACCAGGGATGGATGAAATTAATACACTAATACTTTCATCCATCCCTGTTCATACCTAATAAATACCTTCGATTAGCATAAAATCGGGAGCGATCGACAATTAAAAAGCTTTCATCAGTACAATACATAAGAGTAACAAATAAAGTAAACTTTTATTATGTCGAAGTTTGACTGTAAATTTCAAGCTATTTCCTTAAAGATAACAATCCCTACTCCATCAAATAACATCCGTATTTGCGATTTACGTTATAGCCGCCATTTCGTGGAATTGTCAGGTCATAAAAAAAGGGAATGACCAGTATTTATTGCTAGACTCTGTTATCACTGGTTAGGCTGTAACTAATAAATGTTTCAACAGTAAAGTTGCTTTAAGAAACTTTATTAAAATCTTCAAATTGTCTTGTGAATACGTAATACAATAAAGCACTCTTTATGCATTAACACTAATACAATTTATTTAACTTAATCATTCATTAGACCTACATAATATTCTGAACTCCAACTAAGGTGATTAAGTGTTTGTTTTTATTTAACTCGAAAGTCGGGATGATTTAAGAGAGATAATAATGCTAAATGCATGAAAAAATGCATTTCTGCGTTCATACTTTAAACGAGTTTATTAATGTGATAAAGAGTTTCCCTATTTGCAAAACTTGATATGTCACGAAATGGCAGGAAGATAAGCCATGAAATGGCCGTCGCGGAAATTTTCCATTGGAAAGGAAAGCTTATTCAGAAGAATCTTTACCAAACTGCTTTGTAGACAATTTTAATGGTTTTATAGTAAAAAAGAATCACTGTGTTCATCTTCTAATAGTTTGTAAGAATTGTTCTAATAAGCTATAATGAAAGTTAGAGTTATTCTGAAACTATTAATCGTAAATCTTCACTGTAATACATCGTAACTGGCATGCCATGAAATGGCCGAAGGAATTATCGCGAAATGGTGACTAGAAATTAAATTTAATTTTTTTGAAAATTTACGAACATTAATTAAATGCATTTCAAATCTCGTACTACATTTTTAACGTTAAGGGTAATAATTTTTTTATGTTTACGATTATCGTAAAATATTTTATGCTATTTTATGATGAGTCAATTAGTGTAGAAGGAGGCTCATGGAAAAATAAATTTAGTAAAATATAACAGCTTGTAATTAGGCGCTTTATATTTAACATTAACCATTATTTCGTTTATAATTCTAAATAATTTCACAAAAACATCAATTTCTTCTTTATTTAAATCATTGCTTATGAAGACACCAATTGTATAATTTATTATATTCATATACCATAGTGTTCCGTTATGTACATTCCATACACTAATACTTCTATTAACCTTGATGATGTACACTAATACCCAAAATCTCGAAGGAAAGAACTGAGAGAATGAACCGAAATAGCAAGATTTTTATTTTTTTTTATTTTTTTTAATTTTTTTTTAATTTTTTTTAGAAACGGAATAGCAAGATTTTACGATCAAAAATTTTTAATAAACACTAACCATTTTTTTAATAATATTACAATCCTTTTACAGATGCCATTTACAACTAATTTTTTCCGTTCAAATTTGGAATATATCTATCAACATTTTTAGACAGTCAAATTTAACGATTTATGTATACTTCATCTGTTAGATTTAGAAAAAAATTAGAATCATTGCGTAAACTGACTAGATTTTGTTTGAGGAGTTAGCATTTCTGATAACACTATTACAAAATGGTTTGGCAGCTAAATTACTCTTAATGAAAAAAAACTTAAAATAGTAATTAACTATAGATTTGTTTTAATAAGCTTTCACAAACACTTCAACTTGTTTATAAATATCACATAATGACCACAATCCTATACTCTATACAGTAGAACCTCGCAGTACGAGTAATTTGCTGTCCACATGCGAATTTATTTCCATAGTACCAGTGTATATTCACAGTACCACAGCCTACTATATAGGTAAACAACCTGTTCAATCGACACGATTTCCATTGGAATCTTAAGACCGCCTTAGTTCAACGACTTCTCACGTGAGGGCGCTTTTAGTGAGGGAAAACTAAAGCTCTAGATTAGGAAAATACGGCAAACCTTTTCCGCGCCGCCCGCAGCTGCTGATTGGTTGAACGGCTATCACGTGAGTTTCTCAGCCATTGTTGGCCCAAACGTAGCGATAGATACCATTGAGATGCATGTGGAAGATCCAATTTAGATTAAAATTTTAATGAAATATTCGTTGCTTGATCCTAAATTTTAATCCGAATAAGCAAAATTTCAGGATCCTTCAATCTATGCTCCTTGGAGATTAATAAATTCGCCAAAATATCCGAAGAAGTAATAAGATGCAAGTACGTTTATATTATAACTTCACCGAATGTTATAGAAATATTGCATTGTGCAATTCTCAGACGATCAGAAAATATAATTTTTTGTTGATTCTAGTTCTTTTTAAGAAAATGCAATTCAATATAACAAGGTTAAACAGGAGCTCGTAAGGGAAAACTAAAGCTCTAGATTAGGAAGGTACGGCAAACTTCGTCGTCTGCTACCAAATCCGCCATTGTTGGCCCAGTTGGCCCTATCAAGTAAAGTACGCTTCCTCTATAATTCGGCTTAAATGCATCCTTTTTGCAAATTTTCTTATTATTATCGTCTGGAAATATAACTGACAATCAGTAAATTCTGTAAGTATTGATTTTTCTTTAA
>JAHWFO010031028.1:2864197-2884730 GCA_023313115.1 Rhysida immarginata | reverse complement strand
GGGTACGGCACTGTTGCTCAGATCATTAGTATAGAGCAGCCATTATAGAAGCGAAAGGAACTTCTCGTGTTAAACATTACGTAGTGATGAAGTAGATGCTGAGTTCGCCCCGATTGGCGATCGCTGTTGCTTACAGTCGCGTACGATCGTAAGCTATTACAATATATCTACGTACATGGATTTCCCTGAAGTCACCAAATCAGTTCAACTAGCAGAGCAGGCCCGCAAATCGGGAATCCTCCTTACCCTTAAACCATCAAATAAATTGACGAATATTCAGCATCGCCGGCTTGCAACTCGTGGAGGCTTACACGGATAGGCACGAAATGATTTACGCAAGCATCTCCACACTGTTGTGAACGCTATGTCTGTCTTCCTATACCACGAACTTTGCACATTCCGCTCGCATTCTCCGTTGATTGCTCAACAACTGCCGTTTTCTCAACTGTGAATTTCGTATCTACTCTTTGGCAATCTCAAATATAAGACAATAACCATTTCCTCCATCAGTATTTCCAACTGAGTATTTCGAAATCACGGTTTCCATAACCGGGAGGAAAAATTTAGGTAAGGGCCGGGGAGGATATGGCTTTACTCTCTAATGTCTCGGTTCACTATTTTTTATCTAAGTAAGGAAGAGTATGGAAGTCCTTAAAATTTATATCTTACTATAATTTATTCATTTATAGCCGATCGTTCTCTTATTTTGAATTTTTGTCAGTCACCTCTCGGTTTACGCCGGCTCGGCAGCTGAGTCCGTTAAGACGCAGGTCTTGCCGTTCTCGAAACCAGCGAGTCGCGGGTTCGAATCCCTCCGAGGGCATGAATGTTTGTGTTTGTCCCTTTTAATCCTTTCATCATCATTTCATAAGCAAACCTGCACCTGGTTCTTGGGGCCCTTGTGCAGTATCAACCCCAATTTATATATGATATGATACACGCCTTATCACAAGGCATATCATATCCACCCTCAAAGGAGGACGGCACCTCAACTTCTCTCGGTTTACTCTCCATGTCCTTCCAACAGGAGTCTCCAAATTTGAACCGTAACAATTTCGTCACTATTTCCAACCGGGTAAAATCGTGGACGTCCACTGACTTTTTATTTGCAAGCTTTTATTCCATTATGTTTATAAGATTTGCCAGGCTTGATAACACCTGGTATTTGTATAGTTGTTCTTCTTTAATACATTGATTGGCCTCATTGCCGTTCATTTAATTTGAGATTAAATCAGAATTTCCTTTCTTTTTGCTTTTGTAGGCTGCCTCTACGAGAATAGTGGGTGGAATCTGGTGGTTTTTCACTCTGATCATCATCTCTTCGTACACGGCCAATCTAGCCGCCTTCCTCACCGTCGAACGAATGATTACACCCATTGAGAACGTCGACGAACTGGCCGAACAGAGCGAAATTGCTTATGGAACTCTCGAAGGAGGATCCACCATGACTTTCTTCAGGGTAATCGAATGTTTAATTTTTAATTCCATTTTCCAACAACTTTCCACTCTTGTCCAAACTAATGATCAGAAACGAAGTGTGCTTTATTGAAATTAGACTATTTTTTTCCTGTCATCCGTGATCTCTTATGAACCATTGTGTTGCTAGGACTCCAAGATCGACATGTACCAAAAAATGTGGCGATATATGGATAACAAGAAACCGTCCGTTTTCGTATCAACGTATGAAGAAGGGATCAATCGAGTTCTGGAAGGGAATTATGCATTTCTCATGGAATCTACGATGATTGATTATTTCGTCCAGCGCAACTGCAACCTCACTCAAGTGGGAGGGCAGCTCGACTCCAAGGGATATGGTATTGCGACACCAAGAGGTTAGTGGACTCGAAACGCCAAAAATCTGCTCACGTATATGCTGTAAAATTTATTTAGTTGGAATGTACATTTTTTGACAGGTTCGCCTTGGCGTGATAAAATCTCGTTGGCGATTCTAGAACTGCAAGAGAAAGGTGTCGTTCAAATCTACTACAACAAGTGGTGGCAAAGTGTAGGTATCACGTGTAGCCGCGAGGAGAAGAGCAAAGAATCGAAGGCAAATGCCCTCGGAACGGACAATATTGGCGGCGTATTCGTCGTCCTCCTTTGCGGACTCGCAATCGCCGTCCTCGTCTCCATACTCGAATTTTGCTGGAACTCCAAAAAGAATGCTCAGACCGATCAGGTAAATTTCTAATTTAACCAGAATATTAGTATCATTGGATATGGTCCCTGCGCTTTAGTTGACGATTTATTTGTGAGTGTTGTTGACCAGTTTGGCTCGGGTTTGTGTGCATAGAAAGAACATGACTGAGAAAGGGGATGTGATGCCATGGGCAGTGGAATTACACGGCTTGAGTTCGTGAGCTTGGGCCCATGTGGAGTTAATTTTGACGGGTATTATATGTATGAATGTCGTTGCGGACTAGGCTCATATCTTCATGGCATCAGTGTTCCCCGATGGTGGTGAGCATTTTCATGAGGTTCCTCTTCTGCTATATACCACATATTGGCCTAAAATGACTGGAGTAACGCGATGAATACCGCAGGGTGTTTGCCCTGGATTCTAAATATCAGATCTTGAGGTTATTCCAATCGAGCATTCGTTGAGATGGGTTGGAAAAAACAAGTCCGAAACGTGGCGGTTGGTTTATTGGCAGTTTTACGAAAGGTACGTCAGCAAACAGGCCATTTGGATCCACGGTGGTATAACTTCGCAACTTACGTAAGGCCATATCCAGGATTTTATTTCGCAAGCAACAGATTTATATGGCAAGGCGGGAGGGGACTGCACACACACCCGCCTCCCCCTGGGTACAACCTTACTTACGTGAGTTACGGGATAGGCTTCTAATGCTATAGTTCGAGAAACCAAGGAAAAATAATTATCAGAGATTTGTGGAATCAATATCTTTACGAATGTGCAAATTGTAGTTAAAATGCGTCCCTTCCTCAAGTTTATGATACTTTTCTTTTACTTGTGCACAGACCCTAGATATTTCTTGTTTGTTCGACCACCTCTTCGTATTAATACATATTTATTGTTGGATTCCAGGTTAAGTCCAGTGGATAAGTGACGCCTTTGTGCAAATTAAATTCCAGCGCTCCCAGTCTTTGTTTTGAGCCCCCCCCCCCCCCCCGGCGAGGGTTTGTGGGGCAGATGACGTCATTGGGGCTTTTTTATTTTTATTTATTTAAAATTTTATCCTTTTTTTTGTTTGTTTTAGATTGAAATGATGAAAAATTTCAATTCATTATCTCGGCAACTTAGTTCTCCCCTGGGTGAGGCGCCTTTGTGCCGGGCATAATCTGTACACCCATACGCGGCGGCCCTTCCAGAGTCACCCATGAAGGAAACATTAATGAATCTAGTAAGAGAAAGCTCTAACCACCAACTTAAAAAAAAAACCCATGTACACAAAGAAAGGGGTCCAGAAGCGACACGGAAACTATTTTATTTACCGACGCGTTTCGGTATTATACCAGTTTCACAGCCTGGCTAAATACTTACCTCTTGGGTCCATCAGGCTTCTTACCTATCTCAGGGTATTTATTACTTTTGGTATCTATTGAGCGCTGCTTCCGTCCCACCCGAAGAAAGGTACACTCCGCTGTTCGATTGTCGATTTTTTACTTGTAACTATTTAAACAGCCTGTGAAAATGGCGTAATACCAAAAATCAAAACAGGTTCTATATCACTGCTGGACTCCTTTCTTTGTGTTAGGTTACAGTGATACTAGACATGGATGAAGAAAAGATCCATGTACTAGAACCCTTGGAAGTCATAAACCCATGTAGGCTGACGTAAGAGGTTACCTCGGCATCGCCTTCGTATGATTACACCAGCTCCAAACGCAGGGGTGATTTTCTTTATTTAAACCTTATTTTTGGCCCTAAAGTTGTCTCCTACAGACGTGAAATGATGGAAAAGTCAAGTTGATTCCCAAGAATTGAAACTTAATACAATGGTTGTTTCTAACTACAGGGTGTCCGAAAAGTTACTGTGCAGTGGAAATGGTGGAGTGAAACTTGAAGCTCTACTTACAGCAGCGTTATCTGGAAATGTCATCCTTCTATTTGAAGACATGTGCTGCATATTTTTAAGCACTTGATGGATATTACAGGAAATGTGAATGACATTGCAGCTTCACTCCGCAATTTCTACTGCACAGTAACTTTTCGGATACCCTGTATTAGCATTTAATTTGCTGAATTACTTCATCACTCTAGTCCCAGGTGAAGAAATGATCAAACATGGTGTATATGTAATGACGGTGAGAGTGGGAATCCCACATCCACAAGGTATGCTTTCTATGAAATCTCCGCCCAATTATTTTTTTCACTAAATAAAAGTTTGCAGAGTACATATTTAGGATGAATCAGGTGTTTCTTTTAGGTACAAATAATTTTATTTTAAATTTAATATTTTTTTTGTGCACAAGTTCCATCCTCTGACGGGGGTTCTCAGAATAAAAGTGGTTACACCACTTGATTGTAGCCACGTTAGAGAAGCCCCTGGCATATATGCTGTATTTTCTAATATATTAAGCTCTTGTTAATACGTGTGTATTTTTTAAATATTTCATTAGCAATCCCTTTGTTCCGAGATGGCAGAAGAGCTTCGCTTCGCCGTTCGTTGCCAAGGTTCCCGTCAGAGGCCCGCGCTCAAGCGCCAGTGCTCGCGGTGCATGCCGGGAACGACGTACGTGCCAGCCATCATGGACATCCCTCAGGAGAATGGTATCATGAGAATGATCGACATGAACAAGTCCGCACTTCACTTTGAATGTGGAGACACTTAGTAGTTTGAAATTAGAATCTAGCATAGTTTTGTAAAGATTTATCATTTGGACGAGTCGAAGCCGCTCAAGGAAACACCCTTCGTATTCGTAGCTCGTAAACAGCCGAGATCAAAAAAGCCAACAAGATTTTTAGACCATCTTTATCACCATCCACAAAGAAACATTAAAGAAAATAACAAAAGAAGCCATCCCCCTTCTTTAATTTCTCTTCTTAATTAAACTTAGTTACAAAGGAAAAAAAAAAAAAAAAAAAAAAAAGAGTGAAAGAAAAATTCTATCAATAGAAAAGCGAACTCTAAATAATATTAACAGTGAGTATGAAATGATTGTATATACAATTTCTTGCTATTTCTACCTTTAATACTTTATCGAAGAGTTCCCTCTTTATAAATACATTCTCTTCTTATTTCGCTCTCATTTAAATCAATAATTGCCCTCAAGCATTTCAACCTTTCAGATAAACATTCTCTTTAAAAAAAAAAGAAATTAATTGCATTTATGTGGGTTTTCTTTTCAAAGGACATGTACTAGTAATTCACGTTAGCTGGTCCATGTAGTAAATTTTATATTTATATACAAAATATATTGAAAAACATATATACATACACACACACATATATATATTTAAAGCAGATAAATTTAGAACTAATTTTTGATGATCAAGAAAAGAACTTAAATAAACTTGAAATACAATCCTTGCATGCAATAAAGTTTTCATTACTTTCACCACTTTTGTAGAGTTCCATTCCATTAAAACTTTTCGAAAAATTTCAGGAAGCCGACTTATTAATTAACTAGCTGAGATGCCCGTCTTCGCCGAGCTTTTCAAGGCAAAATGAAGGGTATCAGTATCTATCTACTCTATAATAGGTATATACCAATGTTGTTTAAGGTTTGATCTTGGGACTTGTTAATTGTCATTGCATAAGCTGGGCGAACGGGAAACTGTCGACGTTTGAGGTCTACAAACTGATCAGTCACCTGTAACGGTATTCTTGGTATTAAAACTAATGCCTGCGTTAACCCCGCTGAGTATTGTAGCTTGTATTGAACCTGATTATTCGGAATTGGCTGCTGTATTGTTTAATACCCAAAACGTTCAACCTAATGACCGTCGACCCTACAATTTCAACGAACTTCGGAGGTTACTGTGTTTTTTTACCTGGCAGGGATTCAGTGCATATTGTGATATTATTTTGCGCCAGCGCACAGAAAGTAGAGTTCGTCGGATTTTAGAAAATCACTCATGGTATGATCCTCTGCACTATGTGCTTAGGTTTCCGTACGGAACGCAAGGGTGGCATATTTCTGTGCAGTCGAAGAACAATGCTCATACCAAACGTGTTATATACACCAGTTTTATGCTGACGATTTTCAAATTCGTCACGTAAATGTTTAAGCTCGGCGAAGACGGACATATATAATAAAAAATCGTATTTTCCCGTCTTTGGCGAGCTTGTCAAGGCAAAATGAAGACGGGAAACAAAGTTCTTTCTATTTAAAAAGCGTATTCTGAAGGATTCGAACCCACAATATCAAGGTTGACGAACGCGCCAAAGTAGCATTGTAAAAATGAAAGGAATTTTTTTTTTTTATTACAAAGGTGCTGTGCCCGGCGCAACCGAGCAAAGGCAATAAGCAACATTAAACACCCATAGATTATAAGAAAAGAAATATAGTTAGTAACTCGCATGTACAGGATCTGCCTTTGCATAGCAATTCTGCATGTTGCGATTGAATGGGTGTATTACGGATTGAAGTTACATTTAGATCCAGGCCTAGCTTGCACCGACCATTATTTGAAATGCTGCACTTGCACCCGTTGCCGTTACCAGGGCAATTTTGCCTTCCAATCGAACATTCGCAGGACCGTCCAGGAACAGTCTCCTTTCGGGCGTCTCATTGCATACCGCATTTAATATGTGATTGTACACAATCGGCTGTTATTCATTTAAGAGCGATATTTGATCCACCAACTCTTGGAATCTTGCCCGAAAGTATGCAGTCTCCAGCGATATCGGTGGATTTGAAACCTGGAACGCTTCAACTTCTTGATCAGCGAACTGTTGCAATTGAGGCATCCCTGGATAATCCTAGAGTCGGCGTTCATTGTTCGTCAGATATTGGTCCAAATCTCTTAATGTGAGATACAGCACTTGAAGATTGGTTGCTTCTGAGTTGAATTGATGCTGATAATCTGATGACAACGCGTCTGCACAACTATTCCACATTCGTTTAGGTTCCTGGGAACTTACAGTATGCCAGAATGACTGCAAATAGATGTCTGAGTTGTCAAATCTGGAAAGCAATTGCTTCACGCATCGCGTGCAACGATGCCATTCTTCATCGTCCTTTAACAGTCTTAGAGCTTTTGAAGCCCCCTGGAAAGTATCTTGCAATACACCAAAACTCTTCGAAGATCTTCAAATGATTTTGGACCACGAACATAGCATAACAATCGATACTGTCGACTTCCATACTCCGTTGGATTCGCATAGGCTTCTTCGACTTCCGAGATTGTCTGAAATTTTCGCTTCATCGGAGCTATTACCCTTCATTAGGAATCGTTAATCACACTTTTTTACTAATTATTATTATACGCATCAAAAAATTATCGAGCTTTTTTCGAATCTCCCACACGTAGAATTGAAGTAGATAATTGGTGTTATATTGTTAAAAAGAAAGGAGATTTTTAATTTTCTTTTGTCGCGTCATTTGCTTTTGTTAGCATTAAAGCTCGTTGTACGACAGGTACCACAACAGTCAAATCTCATTTAAATTTAACGGAAGTAATTTTTGTTATTAAACTTTGCCTTGCACGAGATACACATTTTTGGTATTATCGCTTCATGACGGACGGATCAAGCAAAATATATATACTAGCAAAGGTATCCGGCGTTGCCCGGGATAATTACATTTGTAGGTAAACAGAACAATCTCTAAAAATTAAATTATAACTCCCAATTGGTTAAATAATAACTCAATCAATACAACGCAGACCAAAGGGACTATCCATTCTACGAAAAATACGAAAACAGGAATTAGGTTGTATCAGGTTCGATGGTCATAAATTACCTAGCGTTGTTCTCCGCAAAATTCTAAGCATAATTTTCCTTAACCATTTTTCAAAATTCTCAAAAAAAATGCTTGAAATCGTTATCCAAAGTTCTAAGCCTTCTGACGTAATCTATCTATGCCATTTACTGTCCCTGCTGAAGGCAAGTTCATTCATAAAAGGGTAGGAGACAGAGTCAATAGACAAAGAGTTGCTCTACTTTAATGAGCTCTAAATGAATTGATATTTTAAATTAACGAAAATTCATAGCTAAAAATCATCATAGCTGCTAAACTGACTCACTGCTGATAGGAAATATCGTAAATAGTCAAGAATAATTAGGACTCTAACGTCAGAAGGCTTAGAATTACGTCATAATAGCCAAATTTTGGATAACGATTTCAAGCATTTTTTTTTTTTAGAATTTTGTAAAATGGATAAGGAAAATTATGCTTAGAATTTTGCGGAGAACAATGCTAGGTACTTTATGACCATCGAACCTGATACACCCTGATAGATAGATAGATAGATAGATAGATAGATAGATAGATAGATAGGAATATATGACTGTCTCTATTATGAAAAAGCATCGGCAAATTGACAGCAATTTAGTAGGAAGCACCATTGGTATTGAATGCCCGATAGATCGAAAACATGCATAATCGGAAGGGCAGCTGGATGCAACGTAGAGCTCCAGCGAGTAATTGTCTGATTTTTATAATCGATGGGTGTGAGCCTTGTGAAATTCATTGATGAGTGTTGCAACCATATGTAGATTGATGTATTGGCGAAAGATGAGTGTATTTGTAGGTAGAGGCATTTAAAACGGCGCCATTATCGACCCGTGTCGTTCTAAAACCGAGAAGGCGTGTTGCAAGTTTTTAAATTTCTTTGGAAGTTATAGTCATGGAATTGGATATCCGTATCGGATCTACCCATACCGCCCTTAAATATTGCAAGATTTTTGCACGGTTATAAAACGCATTGTCACGGGAGTCGAAACCTGGATCTATCTAACCCAAAAAGCAAGAGGCAGTCTTGGAGTGACAGCGTACATCTCCCGCCAAGAAGTTCAGGTCCGCCCTCCGCTTGAAAGGTTGTGTTCACTGTTCCGACCACTTCTTGAATATCCATTGACAAAAGAGTGAAACTGAATTTTGGAAGCCGAGCTAACGCCTGCAATAAGAATGAAGATTTTTTGAGTGATGAAGTCAAAGTTGCGCTGCATTCCTGACTGAAGACTCATCCAAACGCGTTCTCTTCTACTAGAATAAAAGTTGTCTCAACGTCGTGAGAAGGGTATTGAAGAGATGGGTGATTATGTAGAAAAATGAAATTATCTGTAACTCGACTATATGTCAGTTTTTTTTAATGTATTGGAATGACGTCCAAAGCAGAGACAGCACGGCAGAATGGTCGACCAGGATGATTTGAGAACTTCCAACGAAGAATCCACTCGCCTTGATGTATTTTTTACCAGAACTTTCCGGTACCTGGTGAAGTCGACGCCAGGACGCATTTAGTCTATCGGGTGTAAAATGAGGTTCTACACGCTACTGATTTCGTATTCCTATTAAATTAATAAGATGGGTGTGCAAATTGTACGCTAGTCAATGACATAACGACTGAAGCTACTTCTAAATCTAGGGGAGGGGATATTCTCCGGCTTCGTTAAAACAAAAGCAACATCCGATAAAATAATAAATAAGCTTAAAATAACCAAAATTAAGTATATAACACGTTTATTGTTATTGGAAGACATGCTTCCGCTTTGGTCATTTTCAAAAAGGATCTTTAAAAATGAAGTTGAAAGGATGACGTTCTATAGAAAGGGTATCCAGTTGCTCGCAGTTTCGTGATTTTGCGGGGTTTCTTTTTGTAAATATATATGGATTCTGATTATTTCTGAAAGTCTCGCGTACAAAATTCCCCCGACTGATAAACTGAGTGACCACTTTATTAGATGACTATACTGTACACCGAAAAGTGGGCTGGCCGTGTCCAATTAAATTTCCAATTTCCATCCTTTGCAAGAATGTCTAACAAGTGAAATCGGAAGTATAACTGGACATGTACAGCCCAAACACCGACTGTGGACCTGAACCTTAGCCGACGAAAAAGACCGGCCCCAACACTGAAAAGTCATCTGACCAAAATAGATCTAGCAACATTCCAACCTTCATTGTTTCCATCTTGGGTTTTAAAAGTGTTTTTTTCATTTGTTGTAACAATGAAGGTTGGATTATGGCCAAGTGATTTTTCAGTAATTTGACGCGCGCACAATTCTGCGAACAACTACTCCTGCATTATCCTTCAGCTAGTAATAGCCCTTCCTTCATTTTCGTTTGTTGTTCTGTTTAATAAGGAAAATGTGAAATTACCACTATACTCTGTATCTGTCCTCCATACAGATTCCTTACGAAGACCATGCGTCTGTGGGATCTAAAATAGTTTATTTCACTGGCTGATCTTAGGTTTTTAAAGCTCACGGTCAAATTTTTCAATCGAACATATGGGAGACATGATGGGTCATTAAGTTACAGACATCACAGGTTTCAAACAATTTCAACTGAGCGTGGGGAACGCCAAACAAAATCTTTGACAGAATAATACCATCAGGGCTCTGTATGATTCTATTACCGCCATAGAGTAGCATCTATCACGGCCATAGGAGGTTTACACGGTAGTTATGACGCTTCGCTTGATAGTCCGCACCATGCAAGTTAACCCTTTCCGAAAATTATTTTCCGCACCGGCATTTTTCCAACTTTTTTTTAATAGTTAATCTGCCGTGCTTTACGGTATTAACTCTTTACAACTGTAAGTTGTACTTATTTCATTATTTTCATTTCATTACAAACGAACACAACTATCTTCATAGTGCTTCGAGTTTTTTTTACTTCTTTTTTCGCAAAGGAGTTTATGTCGCCTGTTGCTGTTAATATTTCAAGGAGACAACTTAATTTTCTATTAGGGAATTTAAGAACATACAAGAAGAGTCGCAAGCTTCAGGTGTCAACGAAGGCAGGGAGAGATTTAGAATTAATGACTTGCTTAATTATAATTAGCCTTCTTATTGAATTAGCTTCGTTATCTGTAAGCTAAGCACTCCACTTACCTAAGCATTTCCTCAAAATGACCTCTCTGTGGAAAGCAAATGAAGTTTAGAGCAGGAAGGCCAGTTTAAAATCTCAATGCAGTACAGGACGCCTTACACCTTTGTACGTATATGTACCATTAAAAATTATCCTGTCCTTGGACACAGTGATCGAGGAGATGTTTATATATTTAATCCTTAATTTGAAAATTATTTTCATCTGTGTTCAATAGAATTTTATTGTTTTCCAATTTTCTGTCACTGTCATTTCCTCCACATTACGTGATACCTTCATAATTAAAAAAAAAAAAACCGCCAAAAAAATCAGAAAACAAATATCACTTAAGCGAAATAAAAAATAGTTTTTATTAACTATATTTTTTATAAATCTGGCAGCAAATCTTCGCATTGTAAGGGTTAAACTTATTTTTTAAATTAAGGTAGTTCCATAAAGGGCTATGCTGGTTTTCTGCATTTTCCAAGTTTATTATTCTCCTTTTCATATGACACCCAGTTGACGTCTAACTTCAGTCATTATGTAAGAAATAGTTTTGGTTTGTTCTAAAGGCATTAGAGGAGACTCCAACAAACCTGCATAGGGGGAGAAAATATTAAACATAGGGATTAAACTTATTTAGAAATTCAATTTGTTTTTGAGAAATCTAAAGCGACCGAATTGAAAGAAAACCAGAGAGTATAAAATAGTAAAAACGGAAAATGTTACACCATGAAGCAGCGCTTTGTACGTTCACCAAAATTTATGATGTTCGTCAACCAATACGGGTCTAATAATGTTTCACTGTATTCGGAAATGATGCATCCATGAAAAACAATCAAGTTTTTTAGTAAGAAGTGTGACACCCATTAGCACGAATACACTTTATTGTTGATAGCATTGAAGCGAAAAAACTCCGCAAATGTCATCTAGCGTCAGGGCAAAATTCCGATGAGGTGAGAGAGAAGCCCGGCAGATCGCCGTCACGGAGATCGTAATCACCTGATACGTCATCCTATTCATTACGTCCATTCCCGAAGAGGAATCGAACACACGATTGCTCGGCGACGTCGTCACTAGCGTCATTCCCGTCATCAAGTATTTTGGCGAATAAGCAAGTAGAAAAAGGAATGACGAAAAAAACGTCAGAAGAAAAAATTTCAAATTTGAGAAAAAAGATCGTTGGAAAGGGGAAGGAAAAAAGATTATGGAGCAACGTGGTAAATAGGTGCGAAATAAGAGGAGACTACAGCTGGGGTAGGAGAGGAGCGGAGAGTGCACATAAAGAGCTGGGTATAAGAACTGTCTGTGAATGGATTTGGAATAGTAGGAGCAGCAGTTGGATTTCCTGCATGATTGTGCATTCGCCGACCAGTGAGTAGCTCGCCGCTTTGAGTGTTAGAGGTGTCAAGTGAAGAAGCGCAGTTGCACGGACATAATTTCGTCGCCGCGGAGTATAGCCCGTATCATTCCTGCGTGGGAAGTTTTCCGTGGTCTTTACAGGGATTTTTGCTCGAGGAGCTCGGCGGGTTTGTACTGCTTCAAAGATGAGAAGTTTTTGCTGACCTATGCAGCTCCGAGATTGCTTCTCGGAGATTGGGAGCTCGCCTAAAAATGCATTTCTCAGCGTTCCTTTGTCAACAAACTGAAGTTAATCGAATGCGATGTTTCTTTTATCAGGATGGACATATTTCTCACAAATTGGACATATCTCGGAATGTATCGTAAGTGACTTCTTCTTTTCTAATGGCAAGAGGTTATTGCACCTCGGATAACGTGGATAAATTCTTCAATTTTAAGCGTATTGGCGGTATTATTGTCTGGATTATTCGGAAGCCATCGTACTTCCTGAACTATTATTGAATACGTTTCAGTGGCTTGGACGTTTGTCGGACAGATATTATAAATTAGCCTGCGGTTAGATATTACGCAGTGCATTTATATCTAAGGCACAGTGATGCTTACAATCGGAGTGAACTTTATTAGAATTATAAGAGCTCTTTTCAAAATACATAGCTTTAATTAATTTCTTTCATTTACTACGTTAAGAATGCGTAGTCTTCAACATTTAAAAGTTATCTTCAAGTGTTATTGTTTTATATATAAAAAAAGAGTAGTGTCAATGCTGAGAAGCATTATTGTTTGAGTTTAATTTTAGAACTTTATTCAAGCCAATATCAACAATTAAGAGTTTTAATTGTGCTAATATTTCCTGTATTTTTGACGGCCAGGAGCCGCGACGCCATATCGTTAAAATTTATATAAATTAAAGTTAATTGGTTATTCCCTCACTTCTTGTGTCCATGTTTGTTTCCACTGCGTCGGCACATGACATCTAGCGGAATTTCTCTCCATGCCTGAAATACATACTGTTTCAGTTTGTGAAGAATTCTAGCTGGAGGCTGGCATGATTTCTAGTGCCATGGCTTTGTTCTATAGAAAACAAATCTAAGATCCCTTAGGTCCCTCAATGCAGTGTGGGATGCGATACACCTTACGTTTGGTGTATTTAAGTGTATTGTCATGCTGGAAAACGCTATTTGGTGTGTTCATGAAAATGTGTTTATAGTGAGAAAATATGTTCATGGAGGGTATATTCACAGGGTTTACCATTCTTTTCTGATAATGGCAGACAGCCATTTTATAGTGGACAATAATCAAATGTTTCCTGTTGTCTTAATCCCACCATAATCCCACCCGGTTGGAGAGGTACGCCTCTCGATTTCACGAACGTGCAAGCTTCATGGTATTCCATTTCCGCTAGCGTAATTTTAAAGTCATTTGAGAAAGTCAAGCTCCGTTTGAAGAACCATCTATACTCATTCACTTTGTGCTGTGAAGTTATTGTATTGTCTATGAAAAGCGCCCACATACCTTTTAGTAGACACTCCCTGACCGCTTTGGCTTCATGCACGAGACCTTCTGAATGGATATGTTTTACGGGACCGTTTACTTTCGGTAATGTGGTTTCATATCTTCCAGTCGGTGTTTCCACCAGGAGAGGGCAATGGAATGGTGGTGAAACCTTTATTATTCCTTTGGGTCCTCCAACGAAGGCTCCATTGTATCCAGCACATCGGAACGAAGTGGTAATGTTGGCCAGACGCTCCTTGCTGTATCTTAAATAAACCGTTACGACTTCTTCGATCCCTGTCAAGTTAAAATTAGTCGAATCAAGTGAACCGTCTTTCTTTGTTAATAGGTTAAGAGAAAATACCTATCAAAAGTAATCAGAACTGAAAATAGCATCGAAAAAGATGATAATCACTAAATATATCAACTTCGTACTTCATAATAAGTACAGTATAAAAGTTTTGCTAATTTATAGAAATACGAGTACTGTAAATGCTCAAATAAATGCCCCAGCGTTTAATGACATTTTTTCCCCCGGCGTTTAATCGAGACCGGCCTTTATACGAGACCGGCGTTTATTTATTGTTACCGCACTTAAATATAAAATTTTATACCAGTTTACCGTAATATAATAGCCGATCGCCGAATTTTCAACATCTCCCCACACGCAGGTGTAGGAGAATCCCCTTGCACCCGGCATTTATTCGAGACCGGCGATTAAATAAGCATTTACGGTAACTTTATTGATTGTTGACTGAATACTGAGTTGCAGTATCCAAAGCTACGTATTTGTTTAGGGAAGGACGTTCTTCCAACACGATCTCATTAAACTAAAGATTGAATGATTGCGACTCTAACAAAGACAACTCGTCATTATAATATTGTTCAATTTGAAAGAATTCTCAACGGATAAGTAGTTACGAAGCACCTATTAAGAATGCAGTGTTTCACGTTTTATTACGCCTGATAGAGCGTCTGTATATTTTTGGAAGATGCCCAGTTTCCACCAGTTTAGATTGTGGCCGCTTGTTGTGCCATGTCCATCGCATCTTTTAGGTTACTTTTATAATTTCTGTCTACGATCGATTACATTCGATGCTTCATAAATGAACTGATTTCTTTTGATTTCAATTCTCAGGATTTACATTCAGACGTGAGAAAAAATTCGAGATGTTTTGAGATTTGTTTTGCTTCATCATTAAGGGTAAGGGCAGATAAGATTGACGATTTGCCCGAATCGGTGGAACAGCTCTATGAAAATGATCCGTCTACATGATAACAGGGTCTTGGCTGTCGATGATTATATTTGCATAGATGTTTTGTGGAATGTTATGACATTACAGTTGAATGCATTTTGAAAGGCAACGTGTAACTTTTCGACACAAAAGTTAACTAGTCAGTTATTGTAAAAAAAAAAATTGCTCGGAACAACGTCTTAGGAATAGCAAATCCAATGTAGGCAATATTATAAAAAGGTGCAAACAGCTTCCCCCCCACCCCCGGACCACACGCATCCAGAAAAGCGTCGACATAACAAATCCCAACTAGGGGCGACTTTTTTAGTCAAACGCGCGACGCTGGGGTCTGGTAAAACCGAAGTTCTTCTTTCATCCTGCATGAGGGAAGTACAAAAAAACTGATGAAGGAACTGAGTTAAAACTTGACATTTGGTCTGCTGATTCCGACGTAGTCTTTTACAGTGGAAATAACGCTGCTGAGTCGTTGCCCGTGTTATGGTGGCGTAGGGGATTCTCATAAATTGAGGTGGTGTCCAATCTGATTTGCCTCTACCCTCTGTATAACACAAATTTGAAAATGAAGAGTAATATGGTTTCCCTAGAGTGTCGAAGCATGAATCTCGGATAAGAATTAGGAGTCACATTATAAGGCTTATACTAAAACAAGCGTTATCACAATTTGAATAAATCTTACGTTAATTGGGAAATAAGCCAGATTTATTAGTACACATGCAAAAAATGTGTATAACCTATTTCAACTAAAACAAGTTAAACAAAATAACTTGGACGCTAACACCACTAACATGGACGCTCCGTTCCTGTTCCCCTAATCAAAAAAAAAATACTACTTTACAAAATGTTTAAAAACTTTAAAAATCAGATTAATAAAAAACAATTTCCTAATAAAATTCATTATCTAATTTTTACTGACATGATCCAAACTGCAAACAAGTCATAAAAAACGATGAAAAATATTCCCAAAATTAAAAAAAAAAAAAAAAAAAATTGTAGAAAAAAAAATGAAAATGCATAGTTTATCCAAAAAATAATATTTGGAAGCAAAATTGAAGATTACGATCGTAATGAAAAATTATCAAAATTAAATAATTGCCAATTTAAAAAAAAATCTACCAAATGTAAATGTAAGAAACATGGAGCACTAATAATGTAGTATACGAAATTCCCTGTGAAAATCGTGAAAATAAAATATGAAAATAACTATTTAGCAGTACATTGTAATAGACATAAACAAAATCTAAATATTAACATTGTAGTTTACTAATCATCAGAATGATTAAAATCAAAAGATGAAAATCTAGCCAAATCATCAGAAACATGTAACTATAACAAAATTAATAAGATTCCTCATTAATACAATTTTTGATAACACTTAATTAAATTTAACAATAACAAATGAAAAAAAATGAGAATCAACTTTTAAACTTTAAAAATTAAAAGGCAATTCCAATTTCCACACAAATCTGATAATGAGTCCAGATAAAATATTATATAAAGGACTCGAAAATTCTCGTTAGTTTTTTTTTTTTTTTTTTTTTTTTTTTTTTTTTTTTTTTTTTTTAATAATTAAATATTGACTGTGTGAGAGTTCCCAAATGAAAACCTTCATTGTTTTCCTTATTGAACATTGTTTTGTTAAAAAAAAATTCCTTCAGACTTTACTGTTTAAGAAAAAAAAAAAAGATAATCACAAATTGATGTGTACATCGGAAGTCATCTTTAATCAACACGTAGCAAATATCAAGTTCATCCTTTTACTGCCAGAAGTTTGTGTGCATGAATGTAAATTATAAGCACACAGGACAAAAAATTAGTCACTTTGAGAGTTTTCTACGACACTTCTATGTAAAGTAGTTTGAGTAAACAAATGAATGCACATAAGCACATTACATTGCAAGATAGTAGTAGCTAAGTAACGTATGAGCATTGTTAACAGCAGTTTGTTATTTCGTGTCGCACTTGGCTGCGAAAAATGGGTCGTAAACCAGACGTATCGCAGTGGTAAAAAGGGGTCATGACATTTGGGTAGGGTAAAGGATATCCGAAACAGAAATAGCTACCTTTACCGGCATATCAAAGTGCACAGTCATCCGTGAGTTCAAGAAATGGTCCACGGGCATGTCTGGTGGCAACAACCGTTGAAACTGTGGTCGGAAGTCACTGCTGACTGAACGGGACCAAAGACGAATATCGCACCTGGTCACGACAACAGCTTTCAAAACAGGCAAGAACTGCTGCAGGAAATCAATAATGATCCGCATAGACAAGTTTGTGAAAAAAACCTTAAGGAGACAACTGCATAAAATGGACATCTGGAGCCGATTACCTCGCAAGCGTCCGATGCTCACTCCAGTTCACAAGAAAGCTCTTGTATAGTGGTGCAACTGTACTGTAGACGACTGGAAACGGGTGATTCAAACTTTAGTCGGATGAATCAAAGTTTTGTCTTTATTCGAATGACGCTCGACGTCGTGTGCATAGAAACAGCAATGAAGCCTTTTTGATTATGTCCAAGATGTGGTGCAGACGGGTGGTGGCTCTGTGATGCTGTGGACCAATGAAAAATTTTCAGTACAATGAACAGGGTCGTTAAAAATTTATTTATTTATATGGTTAGACAAACATACAATAGTGCCCAACAAGGTCCAGTAAGGTCACTGACCAATGAGTTAGGTCCTAGTGGGCTCAAAATAATTAAATGTAAAATTGAAGTATAAAAATAAAGAACAAACAAAGTAAATAACAAAAAATTAAATAATAGTTATATAAAAAATAAAATAATAATAATGGCAAACGTCGAGATGTCAGAATACATTGAATAAATCTACAGATTCTTATCACAATATTTCACCATCAATCTACTAAAGAATAGCACAGTACAATTGTTAGAGCACCAAGTGTCAAACATCATATAAAAAATCCTGTATAAGATTATATAATACAATGGTTACGTTATAAAGTCAGAATAAAAATGTGTAAAAATCAAAAAATAGTGTGAGTCAGTATGCATAAGTGCAAAAAACAATCAAGAGCTAAAGTTCGCTAGAACTGAACGCTTTAAAGATCTAAATACATTAAAAGGAACCAGAAAACGCATCTCTATGGGTAGAAGCGCCCAATTTTTTAGGCACGAACAAGAAACTGATCGGTTTCGATAACAATGTTTAACAAAAGGCAAACAAATTGCACCGGCGTTCCGAGTTAGATGATGTCTGTCTCGGATTAGATGTATTATTATTGGGGTAGAAAGAATCAACAATGAGTTAATAGTTTTGTAAATAAACGAACAAGATTGAATCAAATAAATTTGGTAAATGGTAGGAATTTTCAAAAGGTCGAATTGATGAGAAACGGAAACTGATTTTGGGATTTTCAATAATATCCGCAAAAACCATTTAAAATTCAGGACATGTTATATGAAGTGGTTGATCACCAGAAAATACAACCATAACATAACGATGAATGTATCCATGCGTAATAAAGCAGTAGTAGTATATTATTTAGTAGATGTTGAAGTCTGGAGATGAACCCTTGCTGTTTATTAAGTTTAGAGAGAAGAAACTCAATATGAGTGTCCTAGGTTAAATCATGCGCTAGCCATAGGCCCAAATATTGAAATGACTTAGTAGTTGTAAGTAATTGATTGTCGTAATAAATCAAGGGGGGCTAAAGGAATATTTCTAACATAGTTTTTTGAGGGTTGACGGTTAGAAAATTCACCTCGTTCCAGTGCTTCAATTCAAGTAACGTCGTATTCATATTGACAAGAAGTCGTGTTATGTCAGAACTAGAAAACAGTAAAGTAACGTCATCTGCATAAAATGTGGACTTAACTGAAGGAAAAATGTAAGGAAGATCGTTGATAAATAAGTTAAACAAAAAGGGTGATAGTATCGACCCTTGAGGAACACCCAGGCTCCTAACAACTGGAGCAGAAGACCATTCAAAATGAACCAAATAATACTGCCTATTGGTTAACAAACTAGCCAGCCACGCCAGCGGTGGACCGTGGATATTATAAAAAGTAGATATTTTACACAGGAGCAAGGGAATAGAGATGCTATCAAAGCTTTGGTACAATCTATAAAAATCGCAGCAAACTTGGTGACCTCTAAACGTGCCGTCTCAACATTTCGATTTGGAACAAAACCGTGCACAAAAATTAGCACCAGGCTTAACCCACATCACTATCGTGACATTCTGGATGCACAACTGCTGCCCTTTGTAGATCACGTCAAGGATGTCTATGACCTGAGGCGGGTTCTTTATCTCAGCCGGATTTGCCAGCCGGCTGGTAGAGACACCCACATAGCCAACTGAAAATATATATTTAGTTGGCTATGAGACACCCAATGATGACGTCATCGGATGGAAAATCAAGAAGAACGCTAGGCTGAAACGATGATATGACTTCATCACCCGGTGGTAACGTCAGCCGGCTGACGAAGCCGCTAAGATAAAGAACCCGCCTTTGGACGATGTCTACTATCAAGACGATAATTGCAGGATTCACAGGGCTAGATACGTGGAGGAGTGGTTCGAAGAGCATGATCAGACCGTGCAGTACTTCGATTGGCCCGCCCAATCCCCAGATCAAATCCCAATGAAGAATTTGTGGGACCACTTGGAGCAATGTGTTAAACGGAAGAATCACCATCGGACTAACATCGCCGACCTGTGGGTAAATTGCGTACAGCATAGTTGGAGGTGATAAAGACTATCTACGAGATATTCGTACGATCAATGCCCAAACGCATTAAAGCTGTAATTAAAGCGAAGGGAAGTGCAACGCACTATTAACAGCAGATGACTAATTTTTCGTCCAGTGTACTTAATAAAAACATCTTGTAACTATGGACGGGTTTCGTGTTTACAAACATTCCCTTACTTTGTGCCTAGACATATTTCCGCTTCCGTAGTAAATGCACTTCCAGCGTTGGCTTAGACATTCAGATTGACTTTTGCTTGTAACGTGCTGCCGAGTGCCGCCATTTATCATTAATTTATTATGGACTCGGAGACCATAAAACGGTACACGGAAATCGCTGAAACGTTACTTTGCTCAATAAATTTGCTCAATTGAGCAACACATCGCGGCAATTTTTTTTCGTTAAATCGTTCGTTGTTTACTCTCCCCGGTCTCAGACAATGCCTCAGTCGAAAGTGAGAGGAGGAAGTGGCAGTAAATTTGTGCATGGGCATTCCTACTTCTGCGCAGCCCGTCCGTATTTTTTTTTTTTAATAATATTTTTGAGGTCAAATATCTATCAACTTTTTAACAATATCTGGGCTGCTAAGCAAGTAACTCTTCATCAATCAATATTAACAGCTTCCCTGTTGCTGTCAATATTGATTGATGAAGAGTTACTTAACAGCCCAGTGTTACGATTGAATAGCTTGACAAAAATTGACGGCATTCGCGTAAAAACATAGATCACCAAAAATGTTTTCAAATTCTAAATCGTTAATAAAATGCATTC
>JAHWFO010031028.1:2844503-2863797 GCA_023313115.1 Rhysida immarginata | reverse complement strand
ACTGCGTCCCGGTGTCATTTGATTGTTCAATGCAGTATTGTAAGTAAACGGAGCTGCGGGGACCCCATGTTCATATGACAAAAAATACTTCTAAGGACCTCTTCTATCATCTCAATGAAGAAATGCAACAGCGACTTAATGTAATTTAATTCTAACTACAGTCAGAGTTTTATTTTTTTAATAAACAATTAAGAAAGGTGTTCTTTTTTGCTGCGTAAATACCAATTGTAAAAAAAAAAAAAAAAAAAAAAAAAAATTTTTTTACTAAAAAATAAATGAATTTCATTCAGTACGACTAGAATTCATGTGAATAAATAAGTCAATGGATTTTTCCAAGCAAAACAACACACCACGAGGAGCACAGTTTTTTATAATGTGGCGCCCCATCCAAATGACATCCTATCTGCAATGGGAATGTTCTTAGTTCTACCACACTTCGATGTTATCAAACTCTCCGAAAAGGTAAATAAAACAGTTTTAGTAAATAAAGCCTTTCGTAACGTTGAAAATCAGGATATATTAAAATGAATCCGGTCAATTTGCTTTCTGAGATTATTGACTTCAATAAAACATTAATCCATAGCAGCAATTTTATATTTACTGCCTGCATAGCTCCTTTACACAATTCATTTACTCTTAATTCCATTTATATTTAAAAAATAAATATTTAATAAATAAATAAATGATTTAAAAATCCAATATGTTTTCATCTTAACGAGTTCGACGCGTGTAATAATCTTCCACCCATCGAGGATTATTCCTTAACACCTACGATGAACGAGCATTTCTTATGATAACATCAACATCAACTTCAGCTTAAAACCTACCGAAACGATTTGTTTATTTTATTCTAGTTACTAATACTGACGATTTCCTTATGTATCCTAATACTTTTGATTCTGAATTAACTTGGTTAATATGTAGCAGTAGAAATGCCTTTATGGACGGGCGGGCCGCCCTGCCATTGCATTCGTTTGTGTTTCATTTTATTTTCATGAATTCATGAAAAATTTCCTTAAAAATAACTTCGTTTATGTTACCTCTAATTACGGATAATGTTTATGTTTCTGAATTTTAAGATAAACTGCAAAATTTATTTATTCAATTATTCTATTTAGTTCCCAGTCGAACTAGTTACCGACTTAATAACTCTTGAAATAGGAATCGCTAATATAAATGCTTGGTTAACATTTCATTATTCTATGTCCAGAAAAAAAACGGTAGTTCATGAAACGATCACCGGAGTCCTCCACGGCCATTTTTGCTTTTACCTTTTAACGACTTTTCCTCCACTTTTAATAGTTCACGGCTGAGCACACTTGCTCATTTTATTATAAAATCAAAATTAGTAGACTATTGATGGATGCAGCTGCACGATCCTATAAAGTTTCATATGGTATTGATTGAAACCACACACTTAGATTGCGCCCCTCCTGTTACTCGGCAAATATCGATGCGATAATCTAGCTCGGACCAGACTCTTTACAGCACATTCAGCGTGATCGAATTTACAGTTTCAGTGATGCATTCCTGCAGATCATCCAGGTACTGTACCTCCACTACTTGCAACTCTGGATGATTTGCTGGAATACATCATTATAAATATTCTTGTTACCCATTTCTTGTACGTAGACTTATCTGGCCATTCGTCACCGGACACCCTATATCAGTAAGTTAAACAGGACCCTGCCCGACATCAATATCGTGTAGAGCCGCCGTTCGCCGCAATAACATGCGCAACCCTTTGATGAAGACTTTCCACCAATTTGCGATACGTGTCATTCATGAAACGATCACCTCCATTCATTCTTCAAATTGGCAAACAGTTCAATGGTATTCTTTGGGCAGCAAGACCTGGCTCTCAACCGCGCTCCAATTCGTCCCAAAGGTGTTCAATGAGGTTGAGGTCTGGACTTTGGGTTGGCAGCTAGGTTTCCCCACACACATTTCCTCAAACCAAGTGTTAATGACGCGTGCTGAAACAGGTATGGGCCATTACCAAAGTCTTTCCACGATGTCGGTAGCGCAGAATTGTCCAGAACTGCATGATACGCTGCGGCATTCATGGTTCCGCGAACTAAAACAAGATGACCAAGACCATACAACGAAAAGCAGGACCATGATGCCACCTCCTCCGAATTTCACTGTGGGTACGACACAAACCTGTAAATATCGTTCGCCGGGCATTCGCCAAACCCACACACGTCCATCAGACCGCCATAACGGGTAGCGGGATTCTTCACTGCATAGTTCTGAAGTCCAGTGGCGGTGTTCCTTGCACCACTGTAACCGACGGGTCGCATTGAGGGCTGCGATATTTGGCTTGTGAACTACTGCTCGTCCATGGAAACCAAGAGCGACGATCTCCCGACGGACGGTACGATCACTTGTATCCTAGATGACGCCGATCGAAAGTCCTGTGCCAACGTATTTAACGAAGCCTTCTGGTTTGACATCTCCATACGTTTCAAGCATCGACGGTCGCGATCTGTCAATTTCATCGGTTTACTGGGTCTGGGTTGGCACGTTATAACCTCCTCTCACTTTCACTCACTGTCGAGAGGGGTATCTGAAATTAGTTGGAAATCTCACGGATCGAATGTCCAAACCTGTGGGCTCCAATGATCATCCCTCTTTCCTTAGCACTAAGTTCGCATCGTCTGTTCATATTGATTGCAGTAGCTGCTATGAGTGTATTCTACCCGTCAACGTCTTTGACAGGTTGTATGACATGTACGGACGATTCCATGCGCTTGTGGTGACGAATGTCCAGATAGTGTATATCACTGGAGTAATCATAGACACGTTGACCTCCCGTTTTATTATCATATACTTCAGTATTAACAATATCTGCTAACTTCAGTAGAACAATAACGATTATTCATGGTAAAAATCGAAGCGTTCAGGCACGCACATCTCTGTAGTATGTGAACTTGTTCACATTCTTGGCAATTTATGCGTTTGGCGCTTTAAATTATTGTTTATTTACTTTGTTAAAAACTGTCCATTTGAAACATTATATACGCCATCAGAATAAATTTCTACACACTAACAATTGCAAAATCTTTTTTGGATATCAGATACACTGAAGTGCCAGAAAGCGTGGTACACCAGTCTAACATTTGCTCGGTCCTGCACAAGCAAGTGGAAATTTGGGGTGTGATACAATATCATTTTGGAGGAAAAAAATTCCTTAAAGTCACTTTGGATGTAATGGCAGAAACAAACGAAATATAAATGTAAACTTGTAAATATATTCGTCGTTTTAACAGACAAACAGATGAAAGCGGGCTTCTTTGGAGTCTCCTGCACCTGTTGGATTTTATGACAACGTTTTTAGTATTTTTAAATCATTCATTGCAGGAATATGGGGGAACGGTTATATTTTATACCCAATTATTCACCTATCAACTACAAAGAAACTTGAAATCAAAATTGTACGAGACTTATTAAGGAAAGCAGTAAATTGAAAGTAAATAAGTAATATTCTTAGTGTTAAGCAACGTTTTTTTCTCATCATACCTTCTTCATTGAGGATCCCTGTCGCCGAAATATATTCTGGTTTTTCTCCTTTATAGATGAAAGTTGCGAATTGAATGCCATATATGGCAAGATCTAAAACACAGCCTCCTCCCAGATGGGGACTGACCAGCCTGTCCACATGCGTCCCATTGATCCCGTGTGATGTCTGCACTTGATTCGGTGTGCCGATAGTTCCCCGCGCAATTTCCTCCTCGATCGTAGCGTAGAGAGGCGTGAACCGCGGCCAAAGACCCTAAGTAAATAAGAAGAGAGACATACACGGAATGGTTGTTTGAAATCAAACATCTGTAGCGGTTTGATGTTTTTCAATATTTTTCAATACACACTCACAGACTCTGCCTCCATAGGACTGCTGCCCCCAAGACTTTGCTTGTGCACTAAACAATTTTGAATTTTTGAAATTCTGACTTCGGATTCTTAAAGACCATTAAAAAGTAGAATAGGAATGTCTGTAAGACCCACTCTATCTCTTCGATAAGATTGGGTTCAAAACTTTAAAAGTTCCTCACTTTCAGGACCTCTATCTCCTAAACGGTTGGATCAATTGAAAAAACACCAAGAATAAAACATTTCTCGAATGTTGTGTACAATCTGAATATACCATTAAAAATAAGGGTTCCTATTTAAGATTTCAAGGTTACCCCCCCCCCTCACAAGGGGGGGGGTAATTTTTTGGCTAATGAATTTCCCCCGCGAAATAATTCACTTTGTATTTTTGACATTTTTTCGTACAATTCTTAGTTTCCGAGATATCTGTCATGTTACCAGACTTTTTGACACCCCGTATATTATGGAGTCAACTCACGATAAATTACTTTTAATTTAAATTTAGACCCCGAATCTCCATAGAGAATCTCTTCGGCCGCTTGCACCCGCGTTCGCACTATGTCTGTAATTACTCAAGTGAGAATGGGGATAAATATAGATTTGAAAACAGAGAGCATGGCTTTGTTCCCTAGCTCAAGTTTCGTTACCACGGATTGCCGCAGTTTGCGTCTGGTACAGCTTCCTGCGCCGATCCAAGCATCCAATTCTCTGTCCTGTCGCCCATCACTCCCGAGATACTTGAACTTCTCCAAATGTCTCAATGGGGCTCCTCTAACATGGAGAACACACTGAGTAGACTATTTTGAAAGGACCAGAACCTCAGTCTTACCCACACTGATTTTCATTCCAGTCTCTTCACACTTGGCTGCAATCCCTCCGATCTCCATTTTTAAAGATAGGGAACACTATATCTGTCCGCCTTTGCTATAGGAGCCTGGGCGGATAACCAAGCTACTTGATACACCCGAGTCAGCCACAGGATCCATCATCTTAGAGCACACCCGAGTCAGCCAAGGCCTTTAACATCTTACAGCACAATTTCATCATCACCTGCATCTTTGCCAGTCTTCAGCAACTTAATTGTCCATCTGATTTCTGCTTCGGTGATACTACCGTAACTATTCTCTCCTCTAAGATGGACTTCATGTACTTCAGTTGTTGCTTCATGTACTTCATGTACTCTTTCCACCTCTCCAATACACTCCTCCATTTTCAGAAGCCTCCCATCTGAACTTTTAATAGTTTGTGATGAAAGAGACTTCTTTCCACGGAGGCGGCACAAGGTAGTCTGCTTCTATATCTCCCCAACCTCTCCTAGATCTTGGCTTTAGCTGTTGCTATTGCCTGGGCTGCTGGTTTTCGCGCCTCGATGTACCGCAGTCGACAATTTTCTGGCAACGTGTAGAATTGTACAAAGTAGAAACATCTTAAATCGCGCAGGGTTTCCGATCGAAAAGAGATTGAATTTACCTTGCTCATTTAATACCAGTATTCTTTCCTTTTAGTCGTTTATTATTTCGTTTAGCTTAAATAAATAAAAAGTCTTACGGGGCACAAAATGCAAAAAATAGAAATATCGGATTAATGCCATTTGATAGCTTGAAATTTGAGGAAAAATGATAGATTTGGAGAAAAACATGGACATATTCAAAGGTGGGTTAGAAAGAAATAATCGAAGTTCAAAAAAAAATTACGCTGCAGTACTCTGAAGAAAAAAATAAATCCTCAAATCACTCAAGAACACGCCATGACCCTATCCCCCACCAGTGATATCCCGGATATTATAGGGCAGGATACCAACAAATATTATAACTTTAAACTCTTTTGATTGTAATTCAACTGTTTCTCGATGTACTTACATCATATTTGTTAAGAAGGAATTAAAGCCTCAAACATCACAAATAACATTAAACAGATTTTTTTCGTTTACTGCGTTCTCTCTCGTTTAAGTCTTAGTGAAAGCAATTAACAAATAATCATCAGAATTTACAAGTTATATAAAAAGATAGAAAAAGAACCCGTGGAGTAAAATAAAATACAAAATAAAATCAAAACGGTTGTCTCAAAACTTGTTCTTTTTATCTGGGAAAATTACTATATGTTTGGAAGTTTAAAAAAAATGCCAAATGTGAGCACTTATTACACCTCCCACAATATTTTTCTTTTTTATAAGCCCATTGGGGGAAATATGTAAAAGGAATGCATATGCTTAAGAAAAATGATCCGCGGCAAGCGATGTCCTCTGCACGCGTTTCACGACTCGGCTCATTGTGAAT
Source organism: Rhysida immarginata (assembly GCA_023313115.1). Lineage (NCBI taxonomy): Eukaryota > Metazoa > Arthropoda > Chilopoda > Scolopendromorpha > Scolopendridae > Rhysida > Rhysida immarginata. The sequence goes on along the minus strand of JAHWFO010031028.1, from coordinate 2,857,651 downwards.
TTGAGAGAAATTGATAAAGGAGATTTGATAAGTAAAGGAAACTATAATAATCTAAATGGAATATCATTAATTAAAATTGATTATTAAGCGATACGACTAAAGTTAACACGAAATTCCATTGGGGCTCGTATAATTATTGGAGTATAACGCATTCTTTAAATCCATAAATGAGAACAGAAATAATTTTTTGGCAAATAATTTTTTCCTCTCACCTCCAAGAAAAATTTCTTCTGTCGTCGGGCAAGGTCGACGAGTTCTTCGGCTTTTTTGAAATCCATGACCAGCGGTTTCTCGCACAACACATTTTTCCCAGAACTCAGGAAAAATTTAGTCACCTCGTAATGAAGAGGGTTGATAATGCCAATATACACGATATCTAAAATGAAGTTTTCATATATGTATAGTAAAGCTTCATTCATTTCCCTTTCACAGTAAAATTTTGCAATGATGAATTTTACCGCAATCTGTTTTCGCTAATTCATCGTAGGATCCATAAGCATTTGAAATGTTGTGTTCACGGGCGAATTTCTGAGCATTCTCTAGATTTAGATCGGCTACGCCTATAACCTAGAAAAGTTGCACATGAGTTTTTCTTTTCATTAATAAAAAATTATTTAAAAATTTTGTCTATTTAAATACCAGATGTTCTGTTCGGGGGAGGCTATTCAAGCATAGAAGAAAATCATAGCAGATTCTGCCACTGCCAACAATACCCCATTTAGTAGCCATGGATAAAACCAAATAAATTAATTGCTTCCTTTTATTGCTTGTAGATTATTTGCCATTCAAAGCCAGAGTTAAGGACTGGTAGAAAAAAGAAAGCAATTGGATTTTATTCCTCTCTTATCATTTCTTGAGGCGAAAATCTTAGGATACAGTTACATTACTCAGGATTTTTTTTCCGATGAAAAGCAGATAAGAGATGTTTTGAAAGAAATAAGAATTAAGTTTGAAATTTTTCAAGGCTTACCATGCACGTCAAAAATTCCTTAATTCCCCTCTCCCAATTTTTATTTTGAATATTTTAATTTTGAAAATTTACAAACAAAATAAAGATTATTCAATGAACTTTAATGAAACATGATATGAAAATACAATGCCGCATTTCGGAACACCATGGAGGAATCGCTTTGAAGCGACTGAGCCAACTAAGAAATAGCCTCGGAGTATTGTTGCAAGAATTATTAGCGAGCATGGTTACCTCTAAAAGCTCTGTAACTCTCACAACGAGCCGTCATGCTGTTCATAAGAGTCTTTGAGATACTGGGGCATTGAATTCTATTCCTCATATTGCACTAATCTTCCCGGTGTATTGTGGCTCTTGGGCGTTCTTGCCATGGTCTTCTAGTTATTGTTCCAGTTTCTTGGAATTGCATCCAGAGGTTGGAGATCATTCAAACACCTTACAACCTCGGCTAGAGATTGACCTACTTAGAATCTCCCACCTTAAAGATTCGTCCTAACGGTGCTGTGGAGGATATAGTGTTCACTTTTAAGACAAGACTCACTGATATGTTCAATGGTGAAGGCTAGATGGGATATGATTTACATTTGAAGAAGCATACTAGATTGGAAGTGTAGGATTAATATTACCTAAGAACTTTTCAAGTTTCGGTTAAGATCGTTGCTCACTTCGTTTTCTCTTTGTCATTTTACTTTTGGACACCAGTATATTAACAAATCTGTAGATTAGAAAAGAAAAAATAACTCAAGATGGGTCCATGAGGGTTTTTATCATATGCCTAAATCAGATTTTAAATTATTGATGAAAATATGAAAGAATATTTCACTGCCTGGATTCGAAGCAGGAACCTTCAGCTCATGCCGCTGACACGATAACCTTTCATGTCTGCAGTAGCGCAATTGGTTAGCGCGTCAGCGGCACTGAGCTGAAGGTACCTGGCTCGAATCTAGCCTGTGGAATTTTCTTTCCTATATTCATCAATAAAGAATGAAAATGATGAGGTGGGTGTTAAAGTGGAAATTTGGCTAGTAATGAGTCAACAAGCACTTGCATAGTAAATTATAAAAATTTTTTATTAATGACAGTAAAAAAGAAACTAGAACACCAAGCGTGTCCCATGGTTAAAAAATGGTAGAAGTTAAAATTTTTTATACAAAGTCATAAAAATATGAATTCAAGTACTGTGCCCGCGCCACGAGAAGGCGGTTGCGTTTCCAAAATCTCTCACATGGCGTGCTAGGTGCTTTGGTCAATCCATTTTTCTATAGCGTAGAAGTAGTTATGCTGGAGAAAGAAACAAATGCTTCCCTACAGAACATCAATATTTGTTCGTTATTCTAAATTAACTTTTCAGTGCAGAGTTTCATATTTTCAATAGTTATTTCAAAATAACTTTTTCCAAGCACTGAGTAACTTTGCAGTATACTACTCCTACCCTTTAGCAAAATGGATTGGCCAAGGCAGCTAGCGCGCTATGTGAGAGATTCTGGAAACGCAGCCGCCTTCTCGTGGCGCGGGCACAGTACTCACAGTGTCTCGCACAAGTATTAGTACAAAAAAGTGAATAAATTACTCAGTGGAGCGGTAGTACAGCCGTGGCGTCTCGCGATGCACAGTTAACAGCCTAGATGCATTGTTCTACAGATGAAATATTCGGATATGGAGAAAGATAGCAGAGATTGTATCGTCCGAACGAAAATAGGCTTCGTGGCCAGGCCTAAACATGGTGAGTCTGCGAAAAAACGAGCGACGGGTCGGAATAAACATTGACACGCATGAAACTTGGGGACTATATTGGCAAACTCGTAATTGCAATTGCGGAGGTACAATCTTAAGGCTGGAGCAACGAGAAAGAAACACTAGCAAAGTGAGTGGCCACCATGGCTGCACAGGAGAAGTGAGGTGGCAGAAAGCAAGGAGAAGATGAAGAAAGTTCTAGAAAAAAAAACCACTAATTACGCAATAATTTTATCAACAATTAGACAGTTTAACATCTCGCGACCGAGTTAATTAGTTGCGAGGGAAAATCGCCACGCGGGGCAAGACGACACCACCTAGACAGAAGGCCTACGCAGAGAAACTGTATACACTGTTACATCATCATCAAACGGCCAAATTTAGGGCTTATTATTGGTAGAAATACGATTAACAATAGCCGCTTTAGTGTGATGTAACAATGTATAACGTTTCTGTGCGCAGGCCTTTTGTCTAGGTGGTGTTGGGCAAGAGCTCGAAAAAAAAGAATATTTACGACAACAATGGTCCACGCGCCACAACAATGAATTACTTAAAACAAAATAAAAATTATCAATAAAAAATAACATTAGGAATAATAAAAAAAATATTATCATCCACCACGAGATTTAATGGGAAAAAAAAGCAATAGTTTCTTCATTAGCCATAAATTGCGATTTCCCGAACAGAAAAGCCTATAACTGCATGTTGCATGTTAGAAAAGCATGATACTTCTTGCTAAATTGTTTTTCTTTTTTAGTTCCTTTTTTACGGTTATGGTGATTATTTTTACTGTGTATTATCTTATCAACATGGATATATTTGCATTAGCATTCATTATAGACATTTTTTCATTAATTTCTCCGCACTTTAAATATCTAGTTGCCTTTAAAAATTCACAGATTCTAGATTAACGAGTCTAGTTATTCATTTTAATAGTCACTCTTCATAAGAATTTTTTTGAGTTAACGTTATTCCTCTCAAAAATATAATGGACCCCAGCTATTAATTTGCACAAAATCGATCATGTTACACGGAAATAACGTTACATGATTGTGCAAAAAAAATCTCAGATATCTGATTGTATGATTTTTTTAAATGACGCTACCATCACCTTATTTTTTAATTGCTTTAAAAAGTACTGTAAGCAATGAAAATAATAATTACTAACCACGTTTCGTTCTTATGATTATTTTTATCAATGAAATCAGTGCAGGCTTATTGAATGAATTTCAGTAATCAACAACAAATTATTCTTTATTAGATTCTGATAAAATGATAAACGTTAAAGATGAATAACTGGCAATAGTACAATCATTATTTTAATTTATCCATTATTCAACAGTTATCTAACTGGGGAAGAAATTCGAAGACTAAATAACAGCATCGAAAACATTTAATAATTTCATAATAGGATGTGCTGACGTAAACAAGAATTAGCAAGAATCCCTTTAAATAAATTTCCTTAACTCTTTTTTTTTTTTTTTTTTTTTTTGCATGTGTATTTAGAACGTCGATAAACTAGTACTAACAACGAAGACTAACAATCTTATGCAATATAATTTGCTTCTTACTTATTGTTATACATATCAACGGAATCCTAGATTCGTTGAAAATTATATTCTTCTTTTATTTTTTAAACTTCCTTCCCCTCCATGTGGTCTTGTGCGGAGTTCTCAAACCAGTTTAATTTTATTTCATATTTCACCTTTTTTCCATCTATTTTTCATTTCCATGAATGATTTAAAAACTATTAAACTATATGGAAATAGTTATTCAAGCATTTCGATCATTTTTTCAAATCGAACATATGTGAACTTTGATGTAATGTTGTCAGTGAAGAAAGAAAATAAAACAAATCTATAACTAAAAACACCCATAGTATTGGATAAATTTAAAATAGAAATTATTGTTGTATAATTTATTTTCATTTAAAACTATAAATGTTATTTTTATTTTTGGTGATTGTATAGTTTTTCTTTGAGTTGTTGACAAGATCGTTATCGCGTCGGAAAATTTCTTCGCTGAAACCTCCAGTCCCGGATTTATCTTATCAACACCCATTTCCACCTTTGTTGCAAACCTTTTAGGGTAAAAATAAACTTATTGAGATTAGTTTGAATTTTTAGATGGGGTTCTCTATTTTTTGAGCCGGACTTTTCGTTCTGGGTGAATATTTCCACGTTTAACTAAACCTATTAAAAAAAAAAAAATGTTGTGAAAGACTAAAGTTTAAGGCGATAAGAAAATCTGACATTAGTCCTTTAATAGAATTCCTACCTTTGGTTCGAGTCGTAGAGCGGATGCTTGTGGACGGTGGGTGGGCACTTGGAAAGGCGAAGAGAAAAACAAGGCGAAAGACTTCGACGAATTCTCGGCTTGGAGGAGAAAGCATTTCCGTAAACATATTATTCTTTCTACTCCTTTCGATTTCCTTACCGTAGACATTTTCGATTTTAAAAAAAAGTGTTCATAATGAACTTTAATTTATTTTTAATAAACATTTCTTGGAAAATAATTCCCTTGGAAGGTAACGGATCAATGGTTTCGACTTTTCCGTTTCGATATTGCGCTTGCAATTAAAGATAAAAGAAGGTAAATCGTTGTTCATGAAAAAGTGAATGACTTTACAGTCTCCAAGAATCCCTCCGAAGAAGCTCTAATTTTAATGTAATGAATAATGACTTTTATTTACAGAAATATTTGAATTTTAAAGTCTAGAATTTTAAATATTTGAATTTTAAAGTTTCACAGAATCCATGTTATTTTAATTATGCTTGTTTATTCTATCTCGGTGTTTTGATTAGATAACAATTGTGTTGAGTTCTGGTAAAAATGTTTCAATCAAATTCTTCCATCAAACGAGTTCTGGTAAAAAAATCCGCTGACCTAATAACCATGATTAAAATGTTATAAAGATTAACAATGCAGATATAAACTTTATTCTTTAATTGGGCAAAATTCTTATGTTTTTAAAATAATGAAAACTGACCAAGTTACCAACTAGTCAAAAAGAATCATTTTTAAATTGCATAAATTGAGTGAGCTCTAAATTAACCTGTCTGAATTTTGAACGTGATTAGATTAATTTGATTACTTGATTCTCTTGCCTGATTTGTTTAACTGTTTTAGTTTATCAAAATAAGTCCTTTGCTTTTTTATTAATATCCTATCCTTCCCTATTTTAATCGTTGTGGCAATTTAAATTTCTGATGAGATAAAATGAAAAATGCGAAATAACGGTGTTACTTTTAAAAATATTTTAATGGAGCAGGGGATTTTACAGCAGTATTTAAGTTAAAGGTAACTCCCGTGTAGAGCTGAATACCAAAACCAAAGATATTCTTACCTAGCTTTTGTATCTCTCTATAACTAAATGAGCTTTTGCATCATTGGATAAACACCACTTGCCTATATACAGGGTTTGCGCTTACTCGCAATTTACGCGTCAAATAGGCATTTTTGCTAAACATTGACTCGTGATTTTTTGATCAGCGAGTCAAAATTGACTTGGTAAATTTGAATATCATCAGCCCATATCTTTCTCATCACATTTTAAACTCACTTCATTTTGTCACATGTGGTCTTGTTTACATTTCTAATTAAATATGGCAGCAATTATAGAGATTTGTGGATGCATGTAAAAATATGGAAGTTAGAAAGAATCTAAATTTTGACTCGCATCTTCTGAAATTTGACTCGCAGTTTTCAAGGTTGGGAGTCAAATTGACTCGTAGATATTTTGTCCTAGCGCGAACCCTGTTATATAATATATGTAAACATAACAAATAAATTACAATTCAATTATAACGACAATATCATCATTATCACTGCACCCCTTAGGGCCTATGATTCGTGGGGGCCAATCAGGGGTTAGAGAGTTGGTCGATATATAAAAAGGTAAATAATTACTTTTGATAAACACATTAGAATTTCCGATCAACAAATTGATAACCCAGTTGTTTTATAGTTGGTTAAATTTTAAACAGTTTTGGCATCCAGCCTAGGCTAATCTCGGTTGTCGTCATAATTTTCCCTCGCTTCACGACCTGTCGTTTTTCATCTTGCAAATATGTCCTAATGTTGTCCTAATACATTACATTTCTGCTTAATTCTTTCTATCGCTCACCATATCCCTCCACTTGATTCTCAATATCTTCCTGTAACACTTCTCAGATTTAGCATTCTTAGATCCGCTTTATGCGATCCGCAAGTGCATGAAATAAGAACGGATATCATTTCTGTTTAGCCGCTGTTGTAATGTTTCTGTTTCCCCATCTTCAGGCTTGTAGTTGCACTAATTGTTATTCAAATTCTCCGTATTTCCTTGCTGCAATTGTTGTTTCTTGTTATAAGGTTTCCCTGAATATGAAATAGTCCGCAGAATTCAACTTCTTGTGTTCCAGATAAACGTTCGATATATTCGCAAAGAAGAAAACACAACCTCTTGTCCATTTCTTTAATGTGAACAAAAGGTTGTGTTTTCTTCTTTGTGATTATATTTATCCACACTCGATTTCTTCACGTTCGATATATTCTGCCCATCACATGACTTACCTAGCCACGGAGGACGGTTTTCTCCTCGTTCATGTGAAGTCTAAATTATTTTTTAGCTTGATATATTTCTATTAGTTGTTTCTCTTTCGGAGGACAGACTATATCCGCAGCAAATCGCAATTTCTTAATTTGCATTTCCTGTATCGTAAAATTCCTAATTCGCATTTGAATTCTTTTAGTTTATCAAAAGTAATTATTTACCTCCATTATCACCCATTTTCATACCTCCAATAACGGCAGCATTGGATACATTGGATCTGATTGTCTGTTTCCTATTGTTACCATTTTAACAATTTTTGCTCTGAAAGGTTTTTCCTATTTTCTCACGCTTTCCAATGAACATATCAGATTGTTTGGCCGTGTCGAATCGAACACCTTTTCAATAAGTAGAAGTTTACTTGACTTGCCTAGAATCCCTCCGTAATCACTATACCGAAAATACATGTATTTCTATATTTCCGAAATCCTCTTTGTTCCTCGTTCAAGCTTCCTAGCTTTCTTTTAGGGTTACGTTTTAAATTTCGTCTACTATTCTCAAAAAGTGCTTGGAGAGAATTTATTAAAAAAGACTTGAAGAAATTCTATGACGATATACAGAGTGTAGCAAAAATTGCGTACCATAGAATATAGGATGAACTCGAATAGAAATTACAGTACTGACTTTTTCTGTTATTTTCTGCAGATACAGCGGATAGAGGATAACATGGAGTCTTAATAATACAAGTGGTATTATGCCAAAAGTTGTGGACAAGTGGTATCAAACAAAATAAGGACATCATGGAGTTTTAAGTTAACAAAAGATGAACGACTCAGCATAGTGTTAATGGCAGTTGTCTACATGTATTTTATTTACATGCATCAATACCCTTTGTCGTTTGCTTGGAGTATATTCTTGTTGAGGATTATTATTACTCCATTTAAACGATTCAACTGATTCGGAAAACAGTTGTCAATTTTAACCTTCTTCAAAGAATACTGTACTATCTAAGATAGAACCAACGGGCGCGACTTTGGGTTCTCTCTGTGAAAAACTGACTAGCAGATAACTGTATCACAGCTGTAAAGAGCTGTCGCTACCAGAAGATACAGATACTGTCATACAAAACGTGCCTAAAAATATTATCACTTTGTAGAATATTAACTACAGTAAGATAACATGGTTTGATTTCAAATTACCGATTTTAAACATAAGTAAATGACGTTTAGGAAGTTGTTTTTTCTTATCAGTTCCTAGCACTAAACATCTTGGTCAAAAATGTGCACTGGCATTATATTAGGGTTCATATTTTTCCCTACTTCGTGGAATGAAACATTTTTGCATTCATTTTGTTTATAAAGGCATCATTTTAAATTATAATTTCAAATAAAAATTATAATAAAATAATAAAAACTTAATATAAAAGTCTATAAGATTTCTTTTATTGCGACTGTTGGGAGAAAAATAGTTGCATTGTGAGCTTATAAAATATGCACGTGCATGTAATTTTTTTTTTCTTTTTAATTTTTCACAATCAAATGGTGTCAACATTTATTTACCAACATTAAAAAGAGGACAGGCATTCAATTTTTCTGCAAGTTTTGCATTTGCAACCAATTGGAACACAGTAATAAATAAATACGTGGCTTAATGGTCCAATACAAGGTAAGCGTGATGAATTTTGAGGACATGAAGGTAAAAGAGCTCACCTAACCGATTTCGTCCCCTTTGAATAGCTTTGGGATGAGCTGGAACTTCGTATGTGATCTCGACCAACTTCGGCTTGTGCAGTGTTCTCCATTCTACAAAAAAATGGACAATATTCCAGCAGCAATGTACCAAAACTTAGTGAAGAAAACAGCAATACTGAAAGCAAAACCCCGGAGGAAAACTGCAATACTGAAAGCAAAACTTCCTACTAACATCTGCATTGCTGTAGCCTCAACAGTGGGTGTTCAGAGACTTTTGGCTATATACGAGGGTTGGGGCATAAGTCATGGCAACTATTTTTTTTTGTGAGAATTCGACCGTGAGTGGAAAATGTGAAATATATAGATGAAAGGACAAGGAATGGAGGAAAGGTATGGACATTTAACAACACGGAAATATTTTGCTCTTCATGTTTATTAAGGTAGTTGATATAACGTTACAACTTTCATGTTCCAGAATCATTACAGCACACATATCCATTCTAAAGGGCCTCAAAGTAGTCCCCTGAACGTTCACAGTACGCAGCCAACGATGTGACAGGCGCCCATATCATCTGCTTCACCATTTCTCTCACCATGTGGAAATCTGGTCATCTCCTGTTGCACAATACGCGTATTTGCAATGTCCATTCGTGTCCGAAGCTGTCTACCACGTAATGGTTCCTTACCGTCCGTATAAGGTCAAAATCACATGGAGAAAAGTCCGGAGAGTATAGTGGGTGCTCCAATTCTTACCAAAGCCAGCGGAGACCGGCTATATTGATATACGAGCGTTGTTCAACTCGGGTTACATCCATCCTGCACGGCGGTTGACTAAGAACTGATTTAACATTATTCACGAGATACTAGCCGTGGATAATTTTGATGTGTATCAAAAACTTAAGAAGATTTACTTACAAAGTAGAAGTTTTTAGAGAAATATATAAAAGTGAAAATGGAATTGATAATTTCTTAAATATTAAAAAAATTACTAATGGTGAAAAAACTATTAAAAAATCGATGATGATTATGATTAAATTTCGTCCTCAGGGACAATGATGCAATAAAATACATCAAATTAAAGATTCATATCCTTTCTCTGAGTCTCACTAACTGGGCATGTTATTATTTCTCTTCATCATCTAATTTCCATACTTCGCTCGCCTATGGTCACAACTAGCACCAGAGACAGATTTACGTTTTATTCAGTTCCATCTCAAGGAATAAGGACACATATTATCTCATATGACGGGAAATTCCAGTAATCAAGTATATGGAAATGTTCGTTTCTTAAAAGGGGATAAAACCATAGGTGCTTGAACTTTTATCTACTGAGAAATTAGGAGAAATTAAAAGCCATTCAGCTCGAGTATTGGGTCAGTCTTATATTGGATGAGTCGATTTGGTCTGTTAAATTATTATTTTAAATATTATTAATTTATATTTAAAGATGATAATTTTAGTTTTCTTATAAATGCTTTAAACATTTCTAAAGATTAAAATTGAAAAGCAAATGGAAATATTTTGCGATCTGGGATCAAACCACGGACCACGAGCTCGTCGCTACTATCACTAACGGGTGGTAGAAGAGACTCAGTGGTAAAGGCGACGAATGTGATACTCATGATTGCTGGTTCGATCCCAGATTACGGCATTTTTCATTTCGTTTTTCAATCTAAATACAGTGGCCCAAAAATGTATACACACTTTACTACATGTTATCTACAACTTTTACCGTAACAGCAAAGTCGAAAGCTTATATTCCATTATTACATATGGTGGGTTCAGAGTTAAAGTGAACCAAGCCCATATTTTGCCCATTTTGCACTAGCACTGCCATGGTAGAGTAGAAATGTTATATTTTCGGTATAATAGTGAATCAAGTCCATAGTTCAATTTTTAACCAAGAGATAGCAGCAAGAACAATTTGAAATCAATGTTAATTAATGACAACTAATCAACTTTGAGATCTGTTTTCTCAGAAATGAATCTCATGGACTTGGTTCACTTTAACTCTGAACCCTCCATATATTGAATGAAGACCACACTGCAATCTAGACGTAGGAGATTACTTGATAAGAATTTGCTAGGGAAATGGATAGGGGCAACTGTTCGCCGTATTCAAAGTATCTCGACGCTTATGATAATCACTTTGAACACCTGTCGTAATTGTAAAAGTCAAAGAGGAGTTGATATGAATTCAGCGTTACAACTTTTATATATATTTCTTTTTCTGAAGTGTGTATATATTTAATAAATGTTGGAGATTATCTCCAGTAACTCATTATTACTTTATAATATCTAAGAAGACAACATTTAAGAGCAAGGACACACGCCGTGGGATTAGAGGAGAAAAAGAGAGTTTTTGCCTTCCCACTTCCAAGACCCGAAACATTTTTTTGATTCTATAAAAAATATTTTTATAGTAATTTTATTTATAAGAGAGGTCAAAACTGAAGCAATTCATGCAGTTGAAAATTTTCCCATTATTGAAAAGACTCGTCCCTTCCAGCGTATGCTCTTCTCATTGTCAAATTGTGTCTACATACGAACAAGTGGATAAAGCTACCGTTTATTAAGAAAAGGTGTTAAAATGGGACAAACAACCAAAATTAAAACTCCTTTCCCTTTTATAATGAAAGAAATCTTCCATCTAAAAAATAAATTTTAACGCATAAGAATATACATAATTTTAATAAAGTTTATAAGCAGATAAATAAGGTAGAAACAACATCAGCCATAATCCTTCTGAGAGGATAAGCAGCAGAAGAAATTTTTATATCACCCCAATCAAATGATTCCAACATCTCTTAATCTATACACAGTGCTTGCTTTCTTTTCTTCATACATGCTCGCTGTTTATTAAACCATTAAAAAAAACCCATCCAATCTTAGTATTCTTCTACTTGATCCTGCCACACATTCCTTGGCCTCCCTTTTCCACATTTCCCATCTACCAGAACAAGCATATAGACATTTAGTCAGCCGTTCATTGCTCATTCGTTCTACATGCCAAAACCATCTCAAAGTAGACTTACAAAATATATCCTCTACATTCCTCTTTAGTCCATTCATATCTCTGATATTATCATTCGGAACAAGGTCCCATCTATTCAGGCCAACCATGCCTCTTAAAATTTTTATCTCCATTGCATTCAAGAAGCATGGGCGTACCCAGTATTTATGTTCTCCTGGGGGGAGGGTCAAATACCGTATGTGAGAAAATTGCATGGCAAAGGTTCACCATATGCTAACTCCAATTTAGCAGAGGGCAACACAAATACTCTAAAATTTCCCAGTGTATACTATTAATCGAATATTTATATACAGTAGGCCCCCGTTTTACGTCCGTAATCCGTTCCGGAACGGCGGACGTAAATCGAAACGGACGTAAAACAAAACCCGATTTCCCATAGGATCCCATTATAAAAAATTTTTTAAAAAGTAACCCCCAAATTATTCCTACAGTAAAAAAAGGCAGAAAACTTGCACTCACCAATATACACTATTAATAATACAGTACTGTACAATAAAATCTAAGCTATAACTAGTGCAAAAAAAAATTTTTTGCCGCCTTTAAAAAAATCCTGAGTGAAGGGGTTAACCGAAAAAACGGCCTAGGTTCACAATTTTTTTAAACTGCCTGAAACAAATAAGAAAACATTTTGAATTAAAAGAAAACAATAACTACAATACTTGAAAAAAAATGAAACAACTCAAAAGCACTGAAAACATACGGTGCAATAACTTTAATTTAACAGAAAGATTAAAAACAAACAATCAAAAAACACCCCAAACACTACTTCTGCTTTTTTTATTTACTGTTTTTAACGATTTACAGGAAAACGCATATTGCGCATCAGCGCCCTCGAATTTTTGCGCGCGGGCGAACAGCGGATGCGGACGTAAATCGAAACGGACGTAAATCGAGGCGGACGTAATTCGAGGCGGACGTAAAACGAGGTCTACTGTATATGTTTACTCCCCCCCCCCCCGATCCCTTATGCTTCCCATACAACATTCAAGTTTCATGTCCATGCCCTAAAGTTGAAAACAACACTTTTTATAAACTGATATTTTTGCACACACCAGTATATTCTCGTTGCTTACATACATAGTAACTTCTCATAACACCAACGAACTACAGTCCAATTCTCCTTGAAATCTCGTCATCAGGAGCATTTTATCTTTCAAACATGCATCCCAAAATGAAAATGGTAACTCAATG
>JAHWFO010031028.1:2799802-2837010 GCA_023313115.1 Rhysida immarginata | reverse complement strand
TATAATATAATATAATATAATATAATATAATATAATATAATATAATACAGAGTCGAGTCACATTATTATGACCACCAGCTAATATCCCAAATAACCGCCTTTAGCGGCACGGACAGCAGCTAGACGGCGTGGGAGTGAGTTAATAAGATTCTGGCAGGTTTCTACTGGTAGTTGCTGCCATGCAGACTGTAAAGCATCCTATAGCTGCTGAAGGGTACGCGGTGGTTGTTCCATTGCACGCGCATGACGATCGAGGTGATCCCAAAGGTTCACCCAAAGGTGAGGTGATCCCAGCCTGGATTCGTCCAACAATGGTTGCAGGATGCTTGTTCTCGGAGGTTTCTCGCCTCACCCGCCAACGGCCATCACTTCTGTGGAGCAGAAATTGTGACTCATCGTAGAAGGCAACCTTTTTCCAGTCAGAAGTAGCCCAGTTTCTGTACTGTTGGGCAAATTGAAGCTGTTTTTGGCGATGAACCTTCGTCAGCATGGGTGCGGTGCCATCCGTCTGCTGCGGAGGCCCATATGTAGCAGAGTCCTCTGTACTGTGGTTTTAGAGACATGTCTGGTAGCAGCCTCATTGGTTTGAGCAGTAAGTTGGTCCACTTGTAGCTGTTCGGTTGGCCTTCACACACCTTCGCAGCCGACGTTCACCTCTCTCATCAATGATACGCGGTGCTCCACAGTTCCCATACTGTTTATTCTGAACGGTCCCATTTTCCCAGTCATGGTACACTTTAACTACAGCAGCACGAGAACAGTTCACAAACTGCGCGGTTTCCGAAATACTGCCACCCTTGGCCTGAAAGCCGATTATCATCCCCTTTTCCAGATCTGATAAATCACGTTTCTTACCCATTGCAGCAATGAGTAATATGTTTTTAACTTAGTGGAAACCCACCTTATATAGTCACCTAACCAATTCCCAACACGTGACATAATTCCTCGGCTGGACAACCCCGAAGACAAATGTAAGGGGTGGTCATAATAATGTGACTCGACCCTGTATAATATAGGATGAATGAATATTAATATTAATGAATGAATAGGATAAATTACTGTCAAGCCACAATCTAAGTAATTAGGACTTTAAATTTATAAATAAATATTCAGTGAGGTGACACTTTTCATCTAAAGAAATTGATCAAACGGAAATGCTACAGTTTCAACATTGTATAAGAACGTATCTCTGGAATAGATCATTTATGAACTTTACACTCTAAATACCTATTACTTACCTATGGAGGAATGTAAGCTAAAATAAAAATTTTATTATCCTATAAAAATGATATACAGTAATATTTTCAATTAGAATTGGGGTTTTTTTCATTCAGCTCTGCAGTAGGTTAGCTTAAATTCTTCAAGTGAGAAAGAACAAAATTATTGATTAGTGGCTGGAATTTAAATCATTTCCTGATCAAAGACCATAGAGCTTGCAGTAACTCGTCCAACAGTACTTACAAATTTGTGACTAACATAATGACTTAATGATTTAAAAACGGAAGTGACATTTAATTGATTATGCAATAACAATATCCACAAAGGTTATTTACAAGATAAATTATTTTAACATCGCGCAAGTTAACATTGCCAACTCTCTTTATATTGTAGTTAACATAACGGCCTTCCCCTCAAAGTTTAAATACGGCCTCTATTGTAAAGTTATACCATTTAGCATATCGGATTATTCATATGTGTTACCATAATTTTCATGTGATGTAAATGTGTTATTGATATGGTCTTTATTATCCAAATAACTAGAATAAAACAAAATTGACCTGCTTATTGGACAGATATTCATATGAAAATTGATATGATCAAAAAAATTATCCTGATAAAGGAAATGATCATTGATAGGTTTGAGGAAAACATTTGTGAGGTATGAAACAAGCATGGGAAGTGGGGTAAATTGAATTTCGAGAACGGGGGAGATATTTAATTTCCATGAACACCCAGCGTGGCTGATGTAGGTGCGGTTGTGTTATTTCCTGCCCAATAAAAACTATAAAATATATATTGCTAGCTCTCCTAAGTGCTAAATATGACGGGAAGCATTATGAAAAATCATTTTAACGTATTTCACAACAGCGGTGAACCAAATATGGATATTTCCGTATCTCTGATAATATTGTTTACGATTGTTCTTTATTTTTAATACCTTCCTCCTTCCACATTATAGTTCTATCCTTAATTCCAGTCTATTGGTTTGTTAGGATTTAAGTTCAAAAATTAACTAGGAATCGGGTTGGAATTAGGAACATTATTTTCACGAAAATTTTCTCAAAACCATATAAGAAAAATTATAACTTTCCCCATGAAACAAAATTCATGGAGAAAATTAAATTTGTTATTACGAGTCCAAATTCCAGCCCGTAACTCTCTTTTTCCGATTGAGAGAAGTCTCAGTCTGGATGCAATTTTTGACAATAATAAATTTTTAAAAAACGTAAAACGCGCATAATGGCAGTACCACCTGTAATTTATAGACCATAGTTTGCGCAGAACCATTGAACTTACAGAACGGATTTTCGGATTGAAAAACTGATTCTGCAGAAAATGTTTAATAACAACAAGAATTGCATCGAATAAAGAGAAAAGTTCCTCGATCAACTCAAAACATGATAATTGTTTCTTATAAGAGGGGAATTTAAAAAAAGTTCGATATTTTCATCGAACTTAGATATTTATATTCAACTTTTTTTCTTCAGTAGATAGAATGATTTCATATGGTTTTATTCTACTTTTTAAATTAAAATACACCTCAAACGAACTTTATAATTAGAATTGTACCATTTTCTAATTTCAAACGATTCCCTCTTAGCATGTCATCTGAAAGCTTTTGAGAATATGGTACACTTTGCCAATAATTCATTAGAACTCCGTTAAAATTATCTCCTTACTACAGTAGATGGTATCTGTAAACGCTTCTACGATTTCTGAAGTGCTCCCGGTAGGCTTCTTTTGAAATCTCTGTTACTATGCTACCGAATACTGTACAATTTCCTCTTAATGTTAGGAAACAATTCAGTCACAGGAAGCTACATCCGGTGAATGAGGTGAATATTAAGGGGAAGGAAGCACAGTGATGGATAGCTTTGCGATAAATTGTGACTGGGTACAAGATATGAAATGATTAATTAATAAAGTGATTTTGGTACATAACAAAAAATAATAAATAACACTGTTTGAATGTGCATGTATCTAGCATAAATTAATCCACGGTGTAATTGACTGATCTAGCAGGATTTAATGGAATCAGCTATAATTTAATACGAGCGACAAACGACCAAAGGTTCGAGCCATTATCTGGACCTATTTTTTTCAAATAAAGGTTACAATTTGACTATAAGAAAACCATGAAATCACCCGCGTTGTTGATGCGGTTTAACGAACGAGTAGGACGACCCAACGTCTATGTTACGCCCTGACAGTGAAAATGTCCATTGCGAGAACTGGTCATTTAAAATTGAGTGATGCAGACTCCAACAGTGAATGACAAAAAAACGAATGTTAAATCAATTCTTTTCTTGCTTTCTAGCGGCAAATAAGAGATAGGGTGGATGCTGTGAATAGCTTCGAAGATCTGTAACTTAAGATGCAATAAAGCTCGTCCAAGTATGGACAAGAAGGCACAAATTTCCCCGAATATTTTCCCTAATTTTCTTCCACTTCATCTTTCGCCTCCTCTAGTCGTTGTGTTGTGTTGTGTTGCTCTGCGTGCATCTATGCTATTGTAGTTGTAATTCTCTCTGCTATATGTGAATGCGATCATGGTGGAGTTTTACAATTAACTGGAAATTGTTTTATTAAAAATAGTATAAAACTAGTGAGAATGGAAATATTGCACCAAGGCAGTGCTGTGATCCTTATGGTGATGTCAGTTAAAAAGGATCCAATAAGGAGCCATTAATGATTGATGTTTCACTTTATTCAGAAACGATGCATCTATAAAGACTACCAAATTTAGTAAGCATTATGACAATCATTAGCATCATTACACTCCTGTAAACCCAGTGGCATGAAAGCAAAAAAACTTTGCGAATGTCATCGTGATGATTTTCTCTCTAAGCCTGAAGCATATGCTGTGTGAAGATTTCTAGATGGAGGCTAGAATGATTGCAAATGCCTCCTTTGGCATTCCAAACATGCTCTAGGGCAGCGTTTCTCAACCTGTGGGTCGCGACCCAATATTGGATGGCGCATAAAGTTTTAGGGATTGCGAAATGATAGAAAAATTATATAAACAAATAAATAATCCAAATCAGAGGCTATAGGTATCCAAATCAGAAGAATAGGAGAATAAGAAAAAGAACAGCGCTACAACAAATTACACGTAAATAACTCATCATAGGTATACCCTACATTAACGGGAAAATATTCCCGTTCAAAACATGTATTAGAACTAACTAAACAACCTACTAAATATAAAACTGTAATTAATTTAATTTACACGAATTTGTAATTCCAAGTCTAAAGTCCTTTTCTTTTAATAGCCGAAGTGCAAGTAAGGCATCAAAAACGAAAGTGGGCGCTCCGAAAGGTAAATGTTTAATTCTTAGACCCTTAATAATCGTTAACAAAAGTCCTCGAAAATTGCTCTAATAATTCATTTTTTAATAAATCTTATTTGTTTTTCAGCTAATCCATTCGGGGGCATCTTAAGTAAGTGGTCAATTTCAAAATTATAGCAAATGCTTAAATAAAACAGTGTCAATTAGGTAATTTATCTGTGTAAAATTAACAATTCAAGAGTTGATCGGGAATTAAGCCATATTTTCATGGTGTACACAATTGGATCAAAAGTATTCAATGAGCAAGTTCACCAATTGCTCACCCTTCCAAGTGGTGATTGGTTGGTTGGTTCGTTAGGCTTATGGTCGCGTCAACATCTACGTCATTTTGCGCCCTTCCACAAGAATAATATCTAACACAATCCTCAAAATTCCACATTATTATTTTCTTTTACACATTCCGGGGACAAACACAAAACATCCATGTCTAGGGAGGAATTCGACCCCGCGACCCGACGGTTTCGAGAATTGGAAAGCCTATCCTCCAGCATTCTTGGCCATCCATGTGGTGACCTTGCCTATTTCCGTGGCCCTGATAGAAACAGCTCAGCGACTTTCAGTATGGCCCAAGGTCGTCTTAACAGAATTACAGGTCCTCGGGGAAAGCAGTGCATTGGAGTTTCTACCAGAAGAAGATTGTAACGAATACGGGCCCTATATTCGCAGGGTACCCGAGCAATGCCCATAGTGCCCATATGTTGAAGTCAAGCAGGTGTGGCCAATGAAGGACCCTTCAGAAGTCACTCTATTTAAGAATATTAATCGACCCGTACAAAGCTCTGAATTCTACCCGGTTGAATTAGATTACTTTTTGGATGACATAGGACGTCGACTATGAGCCAGGCCTCAAACGGACAATATTATTTTCAGAGTTGACAAACGCTCTTCTGGTAGGCAATTCTCACAGAAACGTGCTGTATTCTATGAGAATGCCTCCCCAGACTAGTGGAGGGCGGACTGACCTGTTATTAATTCTGTTCCTATTAGAGGGGTAGGATTCTGTTATTAATGCATGAGCATATGTCTAGAAATTTTGATCAGCTAGTACATCAATAGTCCAGAAATTTACCGGAATAATTCGAAAGCCATACATCTAAAATTATTGGTTGGTTTATTAGAATTTTTGGCATCTACTACTAAGGTCATTTTGCGCCTTTTACACAAGTCATATTTGACGCACCCCGGGACAAACACAAACATCCATGCCCGCGGCGGGATTTGAACCCACGACTAGCTGGACTTGAGAACTAGAAAGCCTACGCCCCTAGACCTCTCGGCCACCTGGCCGGCTAAAATTATTGAAAAAAATACTGTATATTCCGTACGTGCGAATGAATGCTTAGATACGGAGAATTACTGATTATTGGATTTTTTTAAACTATTTTGTATAAAATTAACAACATATAAAACCGTTAAATTTTTGAAAATTTCAGCCAATATTTGCGGAAAGCCTCCGGCGCCTATGAATGGACAATACAAATGCACGAGCACATCAAGACGAATGTAAGAGACTAAGTTATCGAATGTTTTATGACTTTTACTTATGATAAATCTTGTCTTTATGTACAGTACAATGAACTTTCGGAAAGTAGTACTCGTTTGCGCATCGCACCCGCATAGATGAATGGATTTAGCCAATTCAAGATCAGCCAATTCATCGCATTTGGAGCGATTATGCTGTTTCTGTGTGTGTTTAAAATGAACAAGAAAATTGCAAATGCTACCACATTTGAAGTGAGACCTGTGATTCGATTTCTGAACGAAAAAAACATACGCGATATCTGAGATTCATCGTGAAATCAAGGAATTTATTGTGATTCTATTAATAAATCAACAGTGTAGTGATGGTGTTGAAACTTGAATGCGACGAGGGAGAACGCCTATGACGAGAAACGAATGATTGACTGCCACTTTTTGGAAAGTTGTGTCGATTAATTCATCAAACAGGAACGGCGTTTTACAGAGATCCATGAAAAACTTCACATGTTTCTCGCATAATAATGCATGAAATTGTTATTGTTCATATCGGATACTAAACTAAAAGTATGCAGTCACTACATTTCTGAATGGACTGGTAGTGAGATGTATGACGAGGAATGTTATGCAAAAACGTGTTACATGTTGTGATTAAATGTCCAGAGTGACTACGTGAAAAAAATAGCCTAATCTACACAAATACTTCCGAAATCTTTATCGGTAACGTTTTTAGTTCTCAAATGGCTGCTACTTTCCGAAAAACATTCCCTTGATATATTTCAAAAATAATACCACCTACTTTTTTTAAAAAATGTAATACCTTATTTTTCTGTTGCAGAACTTGCGAAGGATCTTGTAGGTCCGGATTTCGATTTCCCGATGGGTCGACGGTAATGGAATTGAAATGTCATGCTGACGGAATTTGGGTTCCTCAGAAGGCCTTTCCAAATTGCGAACGTAAGTATTCATTCTTTCATAACAACAATAGTTCGTTTATGTCGTATTGCAAACTAATGAGAATTCCAATACTAAGAGCTTTATGTTAGATAACGTTAGGAATAATATTAGGATAATGTTAGGATAAAAATAAAGTTTTCAGGAACACTCCACCTCGCGGTAAGGATCACTTGGATAGCAAATGAAGTGTATAATAGAATGACGTCCTAAGCTTTTGTTTGTGCATGATAATGGTTAATTAGGTGATTTGAGTTACTTCTAACGAGGAATAGATTATGGGTGCTCCGAGGACAGAATTAAGCATTCCACAAACGATATTCACGTAGAACAGTGCCCAGGGTGTACTACGAATGATGTAAAACAGGGAAACATGCAGAGTGAAACTACTAAGTAGGCTAAATAATAAAAAGGCTGGTTGATGAAAGGGGTGTAAAAAGATTTTCCAGTATCGTAACAGCTAAACGAAGGGTCACAACAGCTTTCAATTTTGGTGCAGAGAGGAAACATTTCATATCATACAGCGCGGAGATGCCAACTCGGCCATCTCTAGTATTACTGTTGTTTGCGAAAAACATGGGGAAAAAACACGCTTTCTGCGGGCCAAAAACACTGTTATTGGATCTTGATGATTGGAAAGATATTGCATGGTCAGATAAATCAAAATATCTATTCCACCATGCGGATGGGAAGGTCAGGATTTGGCGAAATCAGCACGAGGCCGCGTACCACGGCCTCAAATGTGGAGAAAATTTCAAATGTATGTACAGACCCAGACCTTTTTGAGAGACTGCGTTGGTAAATAATTTTTTCTCGCAAAACTGGCAAAACTGGTATAAAGAAAAGTTGTTTGTTTCGACTATCCCTACTACCTCTCCAAGTTTGGCAGTGGAATTAATTTTCACCCTGTATAGTAGTGCCGACCCTGTATGAGTTGAGTTAGGTTCCCTGACTATAATTTACCTCGAAGTTCGTCTATTCATGGCAGGACTACAATTATCTCTGGAGGTGATAGGACAATTCCACAAGACCTGTAAAGTCACACAATGGTTCATAGAATATGGCGTTAAATTCACGTTGCTAGAGTCGCCTGCACAATCATCAAATCTCAGTCATATACAATATTTATGGGATAAGCTGGAGGGGGATGCTCGCAAAATGCCTTCACTACTTCCAGTCAACACACTATGTGATGCATTCGTCTTAACATGGAATGGACTTTAACCAGAATGTTTCTGACATATAGCGGAGTTAATGTCATAACCCATTCAAGCTGTTTTGGATGCAAAAGGAATATCTATACGTTACCAGCAGGATGGTCCTATTAAATTGATAAGTCAGTGTATCAATCTTTGACTCATAAGTTAGGAATCAACAAATGGATATGTCTTCAATCGACCATTTCTAACTAGTTTATTTGATTAATTTGTTCATTCATTAAATAAGTAACGTTATCATATTTTCTCGTGTTTGGCATCAATTCTAATTACTTCCAATGTCTTTCTTGACAGCTATCTGCGAGCCTCCATGTGAAAACGGTGGCGTTTGCGTATCTAACGATATGTGCTTATGCCCTGACGAATTCTGGGGAGCTACCTGCGGATCGTGTAAGTATCAGCCAAAAGCTACAAATGCTTCTAACACCGATTCTTTACTCGCCAAAGTATTCGATCAGCAAGAATCATACAAGAAGAAAACAGCAAGTTCACTACAATATTCTTCCTTTGGTATTTTCTATAGCCGTTTCAGTGTGTGATATCTCAAGTAAACTAACAGTGGGATCTGCTCGGTGCAATCATACGCAGGATTTAATGTCATGCAAAGTGGAATGTCCCGAAGGGATGATGTTCGAACGTCCGCCTGCAAGCGTATACACATGTGACCCATCAGGATATTGGGACGTTGAAACGGTTCCTCGATGTATCTCATGTAAGTCTATTAAAAAAAATCTGTACAATTTAAACTAGTAAATTTATTGTTGGATTATGGTTTTGAATTTATTTACAGAATATATTCAAGTTTCAACATTAATATATAAAATTAAAATATCATTTGCGGTTCACTTAGAATAATAATAATCAATCAATAACTTTATTCCAAAAAGGAAAAGGAATCCCATAAAACAGCTGTAAAAGCCAAAACAAGGGTTTCCTAAAATAATAATAATAATAATAACTCGAAAGTGTACACATTTGCATACTTATTTCTTTGATGTTGCATACAAATTTTCATGGTGTTGCATTTTGTCTTGGCAGTAGTGCATAAGTTAGGGGCAATTTTTCAATTCATTTGTTTTTCAAATATTCTGTATAGTTTAATATACTTGCATGTTGCATTGCTCCGATTATTATCTGCGTTCATCATCATCATCACCATCATCCTGTGTTATTATTTCATTTTTTAATCGTCTTATTTGAGCAAGAAATTTGTGAATATACTTTTTAGCAAAAAGTTTTTTTTTTGTTTTCGTATAGCTTACCAGAGACGTTTCTAAAAAATTATTTCTCTGTGTACGGTTTCTTGAATTGTGTTTTCCTATCAGAAAATTAGATTAGTGGATGATGTTTCGCATAAAAGTTCTTTTTTGAAAAAAAAAAAAAAAAAAAAAAGTGGTTTTAACTTTTTACGTGACTGTGTTAAAATATTTTTTTACTGTGTTGAGAATAAAATCGTAAAAAGAATCAATTTAAAAAATTCTTAATAATTGTGCTTATGTTAGGGTTAAAGTAAAAAATCCGGTTATTATTAATAATAACCGGCTATTATTAATACTAACCAGGTCTTTTGGTAAATGTGATAAATAATGCCTATTATTCACATTTACCGGTAAATATTAATACATACCAATGAAGTTTGGTCAATGTGATTAATTAAGCATAATTTATTGAAACCCCAACTCTAAGGTAATTTTTATGTCATGCAATAGGAAATACAGTGGTCGCCATTTATATGGCCATCTCGGGACCTTGCTTAAGTGGCCACATTAACCGGTGGCTGTTTTAAGCGAGGTTACCAAAAGTACTTATTTTTTTTATCCAACAAGTCAAGCATGTGTTTTTACTTACATATAGAAAAGTTTGTTTGCTTAAATACTCATTTATACACGTACAGTCTCTTGTCAAAATAGTTATTTAAAATATTGTCTACTGTTTGTTTGAAAACCTTGGCTGCATTACTGAAGTTGTGTGGGGTAGAAGCCGTATGATTTCTATGTGAAAATTTTGACTTTCCAATGATGAGGAGTTTTTCTGTCCCTCCAAGTTGCAACAAACAAGGGCACCGGCTGCCTCTCCATGAAGTTTCTTAAAGATTATCCCATTGCTTTTATTTCACGATGAAACAATCTTTTAGTTACCTTAAAGCCCGTGTGGACTAATGACTTTGCAATTTCATCAGCCTTTTGAGATAAGAGAGGACCATTCACTGGAGAATTTCTGTTTCTAACATATTGAACCGACTTAAAAAACCTTCTTCAACTTGAGCATCTTTTCAATTTAGCTTACGCTTCCTGTTGTCCCTTCACTTCAGCTTTCATGTAATTGACCAATCAGTACAATCTGCAATTTTGGGCAGCAGTGCCCATTGGCTTAGAGGGAAATGAAATGTGGATATTTTAAGTGGAGTGTTGATTTATCCAGAGTATGATGAGATGAAAAAGTAGAATTCGTGAACTACATTGGAAAAAAGTGGCCATATTAAGCGGTTTACTTCTTTTAACAAGGTTCACAAAGATTCAAATATATCATTACCATTTTGCTTTAACCTCTCATCATTCTGCTTCACCCTACATGGCCTACACAGCACGCAGAACAATCGAAACTGCCGAACACGTGATCGTCTCGAAAAATGCGAGCGCCTACATCCAAAATAAACAGACAACTGATAGTGTCTAGCTGATGCAACAGATGAAAACAAACTTGCGCGCTCGCAAATAACGCGTAATGGAAATCTCAAGCTAAAGGCTTTGAAAATCATTACATTGACCAAACTTCAGTGGTAATTATTAATAACAACCGGTGAATGTGATAAATTCCCATAAATTATTCACTTTAACCGGTTTATTTGGTTAGTATTAATAATAGCCGGTTATTATTAATAATAACCGATTAATCGCATTGACCCTAACACTTATAATGCTACGAAGGTGGTTCAAAAAATACCAGTAAGCATAATATTTCGGGAAAATACCACCCCCCACGCATTTCAAACTCCCTCGTAGGAAAAAGACATTCTTACGAAAGGCACTAAAAGTGCCCGATAAATGGCATAGGAGCACAATTAGAAAAGCGGCATATACGGTGCGTCTCGTATTTATATGAACACCTTGTTCAAAAGCCAATAAAGTTTCTTTGTTTGAGTATAACATTGTACACATCTGTTGCCATTGAATCTATGTATCGGCCTTGGTGGCTCAGTGGTTGCATGATCGCTTCTGAAGCCCGAGTACGTGGGTTCGACCCCAGCCGAGGACGACGAGGATTTTTTCAGGGGGGAAATCCTGAAATCACGCACTTCCTTCGGAAGGGAAGTAAAGCCGTTGGTCCCGTGTAGTCGTTTGCCGGCTGCACGTTAAAGAACCCTTGCGAGGCAAAATGTGCGGCCCCTATAACGCCGTCCTGAAAAGACCATAACACCAAACAAACCAAACCATTGAATCTATGAGCTTTTTCAGATGTAGGCCATCTATTATAATTTTTGAAAGTTTTAAGGTTTTTTTTTTCTGGCTTTTGAATCAGGTGTTCATATATTCATGAACCAGATTTATTGTTATTTTTCATTTTTTACTTTTGTACCAATTTCTGTTTGTCTTGCAGTCTCTTTATTAATTCGAAACAATTAAAATGCTTTTCATTGTTACACATGCAAATTTGTAGACATTAATTCAATGTGTATGATATATCAATGACAGTTATATAAATATGAGACACGCCTTACACCGTAGAGGAGGATGTTATCATCTCATCTTTTCTATTCACCTTTACCCTTTTGGTGTCGAGGTTGTTAAATAACCATTGGATCTATTTGAAATTTAGCCTAATAGGGGTTCAGTCTACTGAGGATTTGTTTGACCTTACAAGCTTGTTAAAAAAAAGACAACAAAGATCCATGCCTTCTGCGGGATTCGAACCTGCGACCCGCTAGTCACAAGAGCGACAAAACCTGCACCTAGCGCTCTCGGCACACCGAGCCGGGTTTCTTTCTCTCTCTTTTTTTGACATCTGGAATTCATTTCAACGCAGATAATTGGCCTTAATTACTATGCCCTTTTTGGAACCTTCTGTTTCTTAAGAAAAGTTCGCACAAAATTGCAATCATTGCCCGCATTACATTTTACATAATTCTCTTACATACGTTTATTTAATTCACTTTCCATGCGATTTCTACCACCATGACCAATCAAAATGCGAACATCGCTTTTATTCTTTGCTTTGACAAAGAATAGTCTCTGTCCGGAACGTCAGCTTTTTTAAATTAATTATGATTTCAAATTTAGTTTAAAATATTAACACGCAACTGTCTTCAAAATAATCCCCTTGGGCGACGATACACTTCTGCCAGCGCTCATACAGCTTCTGGAAGCATTGCTGGAAGCCATCTTTTGCAGCCACCTGAAATGCCTCTTGCGATGTTTTTACCTCATCTGATGACACAAAACAACGTCCCTCCATATATTGTTTAATCAGTAGAAACAAGTGGACGGGGGCAATATTTAAATGGCACTTTGTAACTCAATCAGATTGTCCAGAGATCATGAGACATTTATAATGCTCAAATTAATGGCTGTCACCTTTGATTTTTTTGGAACAAATAAAAAACATTACAAAAACCAGTGATTTTGATCGTGACGAGCTGTTTGACGGCTCGGAGCAGGGCAAACTGTGACCAGTGAGATGGATGTCGATTGAAGTTGCGACAGTGGTGCGAAAAAGTGTCATTTCATGTTTGAAAACAACAGTTTTTTGAATGAAATTTCTTTGAAATCAAATCTTTTTTTTCCCCTTCTGTTTGGCCACCCGCGTAATAAATTAACACATTTTTTATCATTGTCCACTATCTCCGTTTGTACGGGGTATCCTAGTCCACCTATTCAGATCTTTTAAAAGGAAGGGAAGTGGATTTTATGATAATCGCAAACATTTATTACTAAATCAGGTACGGTCTATTGTGCTGTGATCTAAAGGAGCTATGTATTTCGACTTGAAGTAAAATTTTTGGAATTGAACATGGCACTTTGGATTCCTCAGCGAAAACTAACGCTTTTTCCGGGACATTTTTTTCCTAAACTGTTTCCATCGAACTTGAAATATTATTACTGGTGCGATCAAAAAGTTCCGGGACTGGTTCAAAAAGTACTTTATTTAAATACATTTACACAGTGTCTCCTTGCGAAGCCATACAATGAGTTCAGCGTTCTTGCCACTTCAGGAATGTCTCCTGGAAGTCTTTTTGCTGAAATGAGTCAAGCACCTTCTGTGATTCGCACTGTATCAAAAAGGCAACTTTTCAATTGGATCTTTATTTTCGGGAAGAGGAACAAAGTCTGCATGAGCCAAATCTGGCGAATAGGGTAGGTGTGGAAGCGAAATCATGTTGTTCTTCGCAAGAAACTCACGTGTGAGGAGAATTCGGTGAGAGGTGTATTGGTATAAGGCCAGTCCGACATTGGTCGTAGTGGCGGTGGAGCATCCAGTTTTTTTTCACGCCACAGATCTGGTCGCTTTCGCCGAACGTCCGCCCTCAGATTGCTCGTTGCTCATTCTCAAATTTAATGTCCATGATAAAATCGAAGACGAACTCACATACGTGGCCACAATAGCAGCATTTTCTCAGTCCCCAATGCACATGAAACAAAATCCTTTCAAAAGCTAATTTATGAATGTTAGGGATATAACTTGTATCATATAAGCATGGTCTTTTCAATGGTAAGATTGAAAGAATCATGATATAAGTTACTGTGCGTGTGGACTGGTGCTGCCATGTGTTGGCGAAATGCGCAACTAGTCCCGGAACTTTTTGATCGCGCCTCGTATATGTGAATTTCATTTCGAATTTAATGCATTTTTATAAAGCATTTTTTTTATAAAGTTATGTGGTTAAATTGAACTATCTGCACAATCGCAAACGCAAGTCCCACTCTCGGCCCTGCGGGCCTCGCTGGTCACTGGTTTCCGTTACTCGAACGCCTCCGGCGTTCTGTCTACGACGTCCCCCTCCGGGGGCAAATAACTGATATATACCCCAACCTATTTGGTTACAGGGGGCAGTTGGTTTCCCCTCGGCCGGTTACAGGAATCGCGACAATTCAATTTGCGGATTCAGTCATCGCGCGATTGTGCAGATAGTTCAATTTAACCAGTTATGTCAGTATATCACATGAATATACAACTACTCTCTTATAATTTAGACAAAATATCAACTGCACTAAACGCAATCTTACTCGTGATGGAAAATCGTGCTCATTTAGAGAAAAGTGAAAATTTCAACTCTTTTATTATTATTTATTTAATAAACTGCTTACGTGATTGATTGTAAATATAAAGCGATATATCTAATCCTTGAAAACATAACGGCATCCATCAAAACAGAGTATGCAGTAGTGGATCAGCGAGTTGATAATTAGAGTTCGTCGCTGTCCGATTTAAAACGGAGTGAACAGCTCCAAAAAATTACTTTGTTTTGCTTTCTAAAAAGTTCATTTTTGTTGCAACTTAATGATTAAGTAGTAATTCTCGATAATGTATTAATACTTCTTGTTATCGAGCTTCCTTTGTAAACATAGCAAAGATTGCTTGGATTTCATGGACTGGCGCAAAACCTCAGCTAAAGAACGTTACCGTCTGGATGAAAACTATTAGATAATTGGTTAATTTCCAAGTGAACGACGAAAATGTTAAAAAATGAATTAAAAAGTCAAAATGATGAAAATCTTTTTTCGTTTATCGTGCGGGGCGGGGTGCGATCTCATATGCACCCTCCAATGCTGCAATGTCGTGTTTCTGAATCGAAATGTCGCGAAGTCGTTGTGACCCTTCAATCTTCCATGGCTTAGTCTGTTCTTTGTAGCCTACACTTCCCCCGTATTTGTAACGGTTTCTGACTTAAATGGTTTGCGGTTCAATTAGTAAAACTCCATTTATGATTCCATGGTGAGGCGTGGGAACTATTTTCTGCGTGTAAAAAAACTGTGAAGGCCAAAGGTTGTTCCCACGGGAAAAACCGTGACAGGCAAAAGTAACTTACGGAGAAGTTAAAATGCGCTCTAACGATAATATTAGATTAGGGTTCTAAACAGAACATCGATTACAATTTGCTATTAAAGAAAATTACTCTGCGCATTATATTGCGGAATTTTACAAATGCGATGGGCCTTATATATTAAGGGTTCCATAAGAAGCAAGAAGTGCAATGTTAAGCAACTCGGGCGACAAAAAAGTATATATTAACCCAAAAATCAAATTATGTTTATTTGTTGGTTATTCGAAGCACGTGGAGTGGTTTCATTCCATTTCCGATCTGTACACAGATTTTCGAGTCGCGTAAAGAATAATAATGGAGGTAAAACATCAAAAAACTAAGAGAAGAAAAAACTCCAGGAAAGTAATATTCGCGAGTAATTTGACTGTTTGTGGAAGGCAGCAACAAATGCTCTTAGCCACCGTCCCACAGATTTCTGGTAGATTCGGCTCTGTGCTGGATATATTGGCACGCTTTCGCCAAAAATTGCTGCTTATTGACAGGAACTTTGTAAGCTGCCCTTAATTAGGCTTTAAATAATCGAAAGTTAAGGTGAGTTGTATATTTAATTTTTAATTTAGCTACTTAAAGGTTTTTCGATGACAGGATCTACTTACTTATGATAATATATTATATCTACCCAGTGGTGGATCTAGAATTTGGTCAAAGTAGGGGGGGGGGGGTATTAAAAGGGGGTTTTGACATTATTTTATAAGTTATTTCAAATAACCCCCCTCCCCAGGGAAGTGATGGTCCTGGACTCCTTCCTATACTGAAGTTTGTAAATGTAAATTTGTAAAATTATTGAGTCATAAAAATCTTTACAATTTATCTTACTGATATAATTTTAGGACCAATGGGGAGGGCTATAGCCCCTGTAGCCACCCCCTTAAATCCGTCACTGTATCTACCTATGATAACTACTATAGTTATCTGATGTTTTATTTGACTGTTTGCATTTCGGTTAGATTTTACTTTGTGCCGACAGCCACTGTGCAATGTTATCAATAGAAAAGGATGTATCAGTTCATTAGAGCGGGGGGGGGGGGGGGGGGTCTGGGGGCACACCCTCCCAGTCTTTAAAAAATTTTCCGTGAATAACTCATGGTTGCGGCAAGTTATCGTAGCCATGGGCACAAAGTAAAATTTAACCAGAATTTCTAACATTTTTCATCAATAATCCAACTAAATGTTTTATTTGATTTTCTTCATAAAATGTGTGCTTAAATGTGTAACACTAGTTTTTTCTATGATAAAATAAAAAACAGGAATGAATGAAGGGGGGTAATTGTACCTATGAATAACCATTTAAGCAAATATCAACTTTGACATTTTTTTTTTTTATTAAATTGTTTGGGTTGAAATACAATTATCTTTCTTTTTTCATGTTCATACTGACAAACCTTACAATTTTTTCAAAATTATATGTTATGTAACGAAAGAGTGAGAGAGGGAGAAAAATAACATGTATGGAAAAATGTTCCAGTGAATGACCAGGGATGGTTATTCAATGGTTGATCATTCCAGGGTCGCAGCTAAACAGGCATTATTGATATGCCCTTCCAGATCATTGATGTCGTTAACCGGTGTAGCGTACACCACACTTTTCATGTATCCCCACAGATAAAGTCCAGTGGAGACTGGGCAGGCCCAATGCACTAGAATCGATCCAGCAAAAGAAAAACTATGTCAAGGTTGGAAACTTCAAAATTAGCCAATCAAAGCGATTTAAATCCATCATATACAGCTTTGATCGGCTTTGATTTTGAATTTCATGACCTTGACATAGTTTTCTTTTGCTGGATGAGCCTTAGACATTGCCGCCGTGGTGGGAAGGTGTCGTCCAAAAACCGAAGTACACCCATATATGAACCACATATGCATGTAACATGTAACTCAGTCACAGTGCTTTGTAGAGCATATGTTCATAGGAACATTCTTTCTTTGTTTGATCCCAGGAATCACTCCTCTGACGTTCATTATAAATGTATTAACGCCTTTATTTTTGTGAGGGAAACATACCCTGCTGTATGTTTAAATGCCCCCCCCCCCCCTCAAGATGGTAAAATTCACTATAGATAACTAATTTGGCTGTAACTTTAGGGCAAAGTGGATATGTCTATTGCATGGTATTGCAGTATATGGAAAGGGGATACATAAAAATAATAATTTAAAAAATATTTTTTTTCTGAAAAAGTTTATTTATATCTTTGTCATAAGTATCAAAGAATTTGCCATCAAATAGCAATTTTCACATTCTTCTGCAGAGAAGCTTTAAAATTTTGCTGCTGGAGTTTTAGTTCTATACTCTGTCCAATGAAAGAATAACTGGGTGTGTCCAATTAAATTTCTTGTTTCTGTTGTTAAACATTGTTAATTTTACTTTGCAACATTTACCTGTCATGACAAAGTGCCTCATCATAGCTAATTCATTGTGTCAACCAATTATGAAACACCTCAATGTCAACAATATGATGAGCTGTAAACCAAAGGCATTCTGCATTGAAGATAAATTGTGCATTATTTATGGATGTAACCAAGCCAATATCTGCCGGAGTACAATTTATCCAAATCTTATCATTTGTACCATGTGGAAAAATAGAGAGAATATAATATCTGTGCATGACAAAAATTTGGATGGGAGAAGAAAATTAAGAAAGGCTGTGCATAAAGAAGTCAAAGAAGCTTTCCAGAAATGGTTCGGCAGTCAAAGAAGTTGCAATCTGCCAATATTTGGCAAATACATGTACTTCAGACAAAAGCCGCTTGTCAATGCTATAAGTTACAGCTTCGTCGGTTAGCCGATACAGTCATCTGCTCATTGATTTCGTGGCAGTAGTTGTTTCATGGAGTGAGTATGGTCTTATCAGCAATCAAATCAGATACAACCTCATCCATTGAATTTGCCGAACAATTTGGAATGTCTGATTTTATTTGTTCAAATGGCTGGTTAACATGTTTAAGAAGCAGAACAAAATTTCTTCAGGAAAATTTGTGAGAGAATCGGGGAGTGTTTCAACATCTGATATTGAGACATGGAAAAAAGGTTTTGGATAATGTCTCTAGTCACTATAACGAAAAAAAACATTTGAACGCCAATGAATCTGAGCTATTTTACAAGATGATGCAAAACCAAACGCTAAAGGTGAAAAGTGCACTGGCAGAAAATTATCGAAAGTGTGAACCACAGACATGGATGACGCCGGAACTGTTTGAAGAAGAGTTACGAAAGTGCGACAAGGAACTATTGGTCTAAAAGCGCAAGATTCTATTCTTGATTGACAACTGCATTGCATACACATATGTCGAAAACTTACAATCAATCAAGATTGTTTTCCTGACCCTGAATGTAACTTCTATCATATAACTGATCATGAGCTTGGAAGTGTCATTACAGAAAGCAACTCATTTTACTTATTTTGGAAGGATACAACAAACAAACAGATTGTAATGTTTCTCTTCTTGATGCTGTGCTAATGCTGGAAAAATCTTGGTGACTTGTTACGGTATTCACCATTTGAAATTGTTTTTGCCACACAGGTCTAGCAAAGAGTATTGAATGAGGACGATGATGAAAAAATGAGGATTGACCTCTCACAAAATGGGGTGGAAAAATACGGCATTTGATGTGAGAGGTCAGTCCTCATTTTCATCATCACAGTTCTTCGCATGTGATGAAGATGTTGTTGCATGTGAAGAACTGTGTGACAGAAATGAAATTGGAAAATGGAAACATCAAAAATTTTTCTTCTGATGTTGATGAAGAAGTTGAAGAAAGTTTACAAACTGAAAGCGAAACCTCACCACTTTAAATGCCAAAGCAGTGATGTATACCATTAATAAGTTTTTGTCCACACAAACTGTAGAACAGAGTGATGGAGCCATTTCACTTTTTGGACAAAAATCCAGATGAAAATTTTTTGGAATCTGCATCATTCCAGCTAGTGGTTACAGATTTATTTTCTCTTTTTTTTTGTACTCAGACCTTAAATAAAAATTAACAGTAAATTGATCAAAATTTTTCGTTATTCATTTTTAGTTTGTTTATGCATAAAAAGAACTTCCATAATAATAAATTTATATTTCAAGGGAAGGATCTGCTAAGTAATTCATTATTCCATTTATCCATTTTTGTTGTCTGATAAGTCTTATAGAACCAAAATTTCAGTCCCTTGAAGTACATTGTAACAGGGTTTGACTGTAATTGAATTAAATAAAACTAATCAAATTCATTATTATTTAAATATATTTTCAGTGATAGCAGAGCCATACCAGCATGAAGCAACTAAAGTTCCAATGACAGTGATTTCTGGTAAGTTTAAATTATATGGATTAATTAATGTATTCTGTTAAGTTTCAAATTAACAATTTGTTAGAAATTTCATGTTCTCAAGATATGGCAAATTTATTTCCAGTTATATTTGAAATAAACCAGTTTTTGTTCATTGCTTGTATATGTGTTTGGATCAAAATTAATTTTTAAAAAATGTTTGGCAAACATGACCTTAGGGGTTCAATGCCAAGTTGATAAGCTGTGAATGCTTCATAAAAATATAATTACTTCATAACTATAGTAACCAGCAGATCAAACCCATGACATATGAACACATTCTAGACCAGTATGAATCATCAGCTGCCAACTGGGGGTCCATGATCTCACAGGGTTTGCATCATACTTAAACCCTGTTATTATCGTGAAACAACTGGAACCATGACTCATTGGACCGTGCTACATGTTGCCAGTTATTCAGGATTCAATTAGCACTGTCACGAGCCCAGAAGAGTTGCTGTGTTCTGTGGCCCATATCCAGTGGAAGCTAAACTTTGCATTATCTTGTGGGATGTGGCTTGGAAAATCTTGCATTGATTGTCGCTGTGATATGCACCATTGTCGGTTAGAAGATTATCGCCAAACTGATAACGATCAGTAAGCATTTGTGATCAGCCTCTACACTGTCCATGACAGTAATGGCAAGTATTCAGGTACACAAATGAAGCCATAGATCAAGGAATCTCAAATGTCCTCCCAGTTTCGAGAATGGTCCTATTCATTGGACACCCACTATCATGCCCTTAGAATTCTCTTTGATTGCCATGGGCAGCCTAGCTTTCATTCAAACTTTTCTAGATCACAACTGAAACAGATTTGGTAATATACGTGATATCATAGAGAATTTCTAGTTGCACTGCAGACTGCTATCCCTGAACGTTTGGCATTTCAGAGAAAGTTACATTATGTACAGTAATAAAGCACATTAAAATAATTTTAGATATCTTAATATATACTTCATTTCCCTTTTGCTGTTGTCTTGTTGTTGGTCTGCTTGTGGCCATCAATTGGATTAGTGAAAAAGTTTTTGTAATGCTATCGTTCAGCAAGATTTAAAAAAAAAAGATTAGATTAGGTTAGGAAGCGAATAATGTGGGAGAGGGGGGGGGGTGAGTGGAGGAATACAACAGGAGGTTTAAAAATAATGATAAGTGGGATAAATAACCATATACTTACTACTGCCTATTTTCATCCAGTCAGGTTCATTCATTCAGTTTTTAAAAGTTTATCTTCATTATTCCTCTTCCTGCCCTTTTTTGAATCCTACTAAATAATGATTGCATTGTACCCCTTTTTTCATTCAGGTAACATTTTCAGATCTTATAGAGTAACAGTAAGCAGTAAGGTTTTTTGGTTATTTAATATTCAATCCCATTCATTTATGTGAATGTGTCAAAGGTCACACATTTGAAATGTATGTGTATACACTTCATTTTTAAAAAGAGGAACTATTATCAGATGTCATTTTTTTTTAGAATATATGATTGTTCATATAAATTCATAAGAGTTATTAAATCATTAAATAATTAAAAAGTTAAAAATTTTAATATTTTTATAGAAGTTACAGGAAATGGACGTTGTATGACCTGGAATCAAAAGCATTTTAAGACATTTGATGGATATGTTTATCACATTGAAGCATTCTGTACCTATGTACTGGCTAAAGAGTGTTCTCATAGTGCTTTTGCAATACATATGCAAATGGATCAGAGATGCTCACCATCATTATGCAGTCCAAAGATAATCATTTTCATTGGCAATAACAAGTAAGGAAAATTCATGAGAAATCTTGTACTCTTCTTAGTGAATTATTTTTTTACTAAAATTAATTTGTCGTATTAGAAAGAATATAAATTGCTTGACATTATAGTTTCCCCATGCAGCAGATCAATGAAATTAGATGGAGACAAAAAAATTAGATGGATAAGCAAATAAGGCATTCCTGAAATGTTTTCTCAAATATATGCTAGTAATTGTATGACTAGAATTGAGGAAAACAAAATTATAAATCATAATTGTATAAATGGAATCAGTGAAAAGATTGATGAGGCAGCATTTCTGTTGATAGATATTTAATCTTTAACTGTTGATGTGCAGTCTGTCAAGCCCCCACGATAGTTAGGTTTCATGAAATCACCCTCTTCCTTGCACATGGTTGTCTTAAGCTCTTCAGTACCTTCAAGTTTAGAAGTGTCCACGCCATTGCAAGGTTTGATACCGATTGATTTAAATTCTGGAGTGGCTGTCAGACTGCATGTCAGGTAACTTTTATATTGAAACACTTTTTATAGTTTTGTGTGCTTCTTTTTGGGAAATAAACTAATAATGACTGAAGATTGTTTATAAAAGAATTATCTCGAAAGAATTATGCATACTACTGTTAGCTCCTGCATAAGAGAAATGGTAATACCAATAATTCTAGCTTTGCAGACCATATTCTTAACAATCCAGGACATAACTATGACAAAAATGCCTATAGGATCTTGCATACGATGAATCAACCTAAACTGCTCAATCTCCTTGAATGTTCAGAGATCACCCAAAAAACCAATCAATGAATTGCTTAACTAGGACAGAGGCCCGATGAACATCTTGGATTGGGTCGCCTTCTATAAATATCTCCAATAGTTGCAAGCAACGCTTTTTGGCCCCTTATGCTTATAAAAAAAAAACCTTCCCCCTTTCTGTATCTGTATTTATGCCGATGAAGATGACTTGGTTATATGTATATTAAATAATTCTTGTGGAAAAGTGTTTTCTCCTTTTTACTTTATTTTTTATACATTTAATATAAACAAAAGTATTTCAACTAACGCAGATGTTGCTTCGTCTGTGATTTTTATATTCTTCAGATTATCTGAATGCTTCAACCATCCCTTACTCCTCAGCGGTTGCGTGGTCGCCTCTGATGCCCGAGGACGCGGGTTCGATCCTGGCCGAGGATGACGAGGATTTTTTCAGGGGGAAAATCCTGAGATCACGCACTTCCTTCGGAAGGGAAGTAAAGCCGTTGGTCTCGTGTAGTCGTTTGCCAGCTGCACGTTAAAGAACCCTTGCGAGGCAAAATTTGCGGCCCCTATAACGCCATCCTGAAATGACCATGGCAGTTGAAAAGGACGTTAATACCAAACAAAACAAACCAATCATCCCTTACTCTGTGTAAATGACATTCTTGTTTCTATTTTTCTTTTCCACACAATTGATCATGGATAAGTGAATCTGGTACAACAATACTTCAATTTGATGATGCCAGAAACATTAAAATGATAAAAATTAAAATACATGTACTGCAGGTTTCTTTTTGACACTCATAAAACTTTAATATAGATATTTTTTTAAACTCATATTTTTAAAATAATTTTGCAGATACATAATCCAAAATCAAAATGGACGATATGAACTGCTTTATGATTCCTTTCCAATGAAGATTCCTGGAATTATTAATGATTTAGTTGTTGAACAAATTTCTAATCACTTAATTGTAAAAAGCACCCTTGGATTTTCATTAGTGTGGAATGGAGCTGTAAGTATTATTATACTTTTTTCCTGGTTTAACCAAAAACATTGTTTATTGCGTACCTGTTAATTTATTGAAAGTATGAGATAAAGTCAGTTTTATAAACTTGTTTCATGATATTGATAGGCTTGTTTCTTTGTACTTTATTTTGTGAATTTTAAATCAAAGAAATGTGAGAGGCTACATCCTCAAACATTTTAATGGAATATAAATAACAATAAAAAAATATTTAATAAAAAGAGAAATTACAATTGATGGATGTAGAAGAAAAGAAGGATAAGATACAAGAATCCTGGAATAAAATGTAAAATGAAAACGAACACAAGGGTATCCTTTCACTCTTACTCTTTGCTTTGACATAGAATAGCTTTCGAAGCATGTTAGTTTATACATACCACAACTTTCATAATCCATTTTCCTTTCTCCACATCTATTGGGATTTAAAACAGACTTGCAATTGTTGGTCGTCCTGAGCCCACTTTAAATTCCTTTGTTTTAAAACTCATTCACTAAGTTGTTCATTTCAGGATCCTTATAAGTGAAAGTCACAAACTTATCCTTTTGGCCACTCTCATGTTTTCTGTGTGAATAGAGTGATCCTCTTGCCTTGTTGAGCACAATTGTTTCATTGGCCTTGGGAACATATTTTCTTTTGCAATGTTGTAAATTATGTCGACTTCTTTTTATTTTGTTCTGTGAGAGACCTACTGACTCGTTACAAAAAGACGACATCATTAATGGGATGATTTCTTAAATGTCAATCTTTAGCATTAGAACAGTGTGCAATGCAAGTATACACCGGGCTCCCTGTTGCTTCCTGTAAGGTATTGATCCCACCAAATTCCATGGGAATGGGCACCAGTAGTGACTCTGGCCAAAACGAGCTGGGGGATCTTGTCCTCAAAAGGTTGTTCAAAACCGGTTATTTAAGAAATAGGCCAACAGCCTCGTACACATGAAGCCATCCCCTTCTCCTATCCAGGCCTGATAAAAGTTCACAAATTAAATAACCCAGTTCATCCTGTGGTGGATTGTACTGGAACCACGTTCTACTAGCTGACAAGATGAGTTTCCATGTTATTACAGAACAGATGCTTGCTAAGGATCGACTACATGTTAGGCTGTGTACATAGAGAAAGCAGCAAGTCAAGAAGCGAAATTTCTATAGGACTCAAACAATGGATAACGGAGTTAATCCTTCTTTAGTATTTAATCGCCTTCTCCTTACTTCCTTGATCAGATGAAGGGGTTGAAAAACAGACATGCAGTGCTCCCTCTATATAACGGGACTCTACATAATGCCAAATTTATAACTGCAAGTCCATATAACGGAAGTTTTTTCCGGAAAAAAACTTCGTTATATGGAGTTGCCATTATAAATTTGGCATTATGTAGAGTCCCGTTATATAGAGGGAGCACTGTAGTTCGAATCCTATAAAAATCTTGCTTCTTGACTCAAAGCTTCCACTATGAAAACGGCCTTAAGAAACTGTGTTGCATTGATAGAGAGAATAAGTGCTTGACTGTGTCTGAAAATCAGGAGTTAGTATCATTGGATGTTGTGTATACTAACATACCGTTTAATGAAACTGTCTCCATCATTAACGATCTACTATCCAAGCACAAGAATGTGAAGATATTGGAAACACTAAAACTGCTGTATTTTGTGTTTAATGGAAATTTTTTCTTCCTTCCCCATAGTGTGTTTTTCTCCCAACCCCAAGGTGTGTTAATGGGTTCCCCTATTAATAGCCAATTACGTAGCTCCAGGGATGGATGAAAGCTTTCATCCATCCCTGGTAGCTCTTAATATTAGTCATGTACCCTTAAATGATGATATTGTCTATGAATTCAGTCATTTTTTTCATGTAAGAAAGTGAACAGAAATACATTGTCATATATCATATTCAGAAATGTTTCTTGTTCTTGTATATAAAATAATATTTTATGAAGCAAATTTTTTAAAAACTTAAATACATGTATTAATTTAGACAGTTTGTTTAAATTGGATTAAATTGCTTTAAATAACAAAAAGGATCAACTCGCCTATTAATATTATTTTTATTATTATTATAGGATAGCATCAATGTTGGAGTGTTGCCAAGTTTAAAAAACAGTACATGTGGTTTATGTGGTCGATATGATGGCATTGATTCCAACGATATGGAAACACCGACTGGAATGAAAGTGAACAATGAAGTTGCATTTGTTGAATCGTGGAGAGTTACAACTTTTGAAGGTAAGAGATAATATGCTGCTGTATTAAAAATTTTATTCTCTAACTTTAAATTTACTAATAATTAGCCTTATATCGTATGGGCTGCAGAACTGAACCAAGTAAAGACTTTTAATCAAATATATTAACGGAAAAAAATGGAAGGGAAAATTCTGCGATCTGGATTTGAACAAGGGATTACGAGCATCACACTCATCGCCTCTGCCAACTGGACTATCAGCAAGCTTTCTCTAAGTGTTCTAAAGACTACAAGATAATCAAAGTGTCTGCGGTAGCCCAGTTGGTAGAAGCGACGAGCGTGATACTCATGGTCCCAGTTCGAATCCAGACTGTGGAATTTTTCCTTCGGAGAAAAAAAGTAAGCAAAATTGTGGAATGGAACAACCAAAAAGGGAAACCTCCAATACACAAGAAGGAAAAAGGAAATACCGAATATGTATTTCGAGTATACCAAGTACCCATCTTCAGCGGAGAAAGACAAAGAAGTAAAAAGGAAATAAAACCTTAAAGCTAGAGTATATATAGACTGGGAGGGGGGGGGAGTTAAATTGCCAAGAATATCTCCCTAGTCAATGGAGATAATTTTGGCAATTTATGCCCCCCCCCCCCCCCAAGCTTTAAGGTTTTATTTCCTTTTTACTTCTTACTTTTGGTTTCTTCCCCTGAAGATGGGTACCTGGTACCCGAAATATGTATCCACTATTTCATTCCTTGTGGATTATGTTTGGAGCATTATCTCCAGTTTAAATTTATTAATTTTGTACTTTAAATCACTTTAAATTTATTATTTTTGTGGTCTTGGTAGATACACATTCCAAAAAAAACAATGCCATTTTCGAATATGGAAGTCAACTTTGAAATGTGCAATGGAAACCCCTATTTTTAATGGTATTTTCAGATTGTACACAACATTTGAGAAATGTTTTGTCCTTGGTGGTTTTTTCAATTCCTGGATGTCTTGCCAATTGGTTCGCTGTATCAGTGGAGTTAGCACTTCAGGCACAGTTAGCCACTGGTTGGGTGACAGCCAGTGAACATCCACCTCAGGCTTCAGACAGGGGGACATTAAGCTGTCAGTCCCAAATGTTACTGTCATCTTGTAGCAGTTGTTATCTTAGCTGGGATGGTGCAAAATTCCCTAGCTGGAATAAGCACCCAGATCATCATGTGGGGGGCCCACTTGGCGATGATCTACCCTCTGTACCACAAGAAGAAGAAACCAGTGATTCTCACAGTACTTCTGCATAGGATCATCACTAATGCCAAGATCACTTTCTACTTCTAGGAGTAGAAGTGATTTTGCTAATGCTCAAGTAACTCGAGCTTAATCTGAGGAGAGCAATTAAAACAGGTGGCACGTGTTAAAATTTTAAAGATATTAATAATTTTTATGATGGTTTTTTTTTCTTATTCTATTGCTAGTTTAAACATTTGTTGAATTTGAAGTCAGTGGCCGAGATCAAAAACTCTAACCTGTGAGAAGAGTTAGCGAGAATTTTTCACTGGACTACCATTTTTTTCTCTATTAGAGTGGTTAGACATAGAAGCAATAACTGCTGTTTTTGACCATGTGAAAACGACATCTCATTGGCTAACCGAGATTTACAACCAACCAATCCCTAACTATTCTCACCGGTTAGGATTTTTAACGTCACCCAATAAATAAATTCTGTACTACAGTATAAGTAAATTTTGATTGGCAATATAGACAGTAAAAGAAAACTTGTCTGAGGGCTGCACCTATTTAATCTATGAGAACATATAACAGAAGTTGATGCAGAAACCAGAGTTAAGCTTTCAAATGCAGTTGTGGGTATTCTTGTGAATAAATTTATAGCAGATACAGATTGAGTAATTATATTTTGTCTGGGGGGGAAAAGAAGTATGCTAAATGAATTTTCATTCATGTTAAATAATTTTGGTGTTGATTTTTCATAATAAATAATTTTCATTGCATATTAAATTGAAAACTGGGTTATTTACAGCTGTGTATAACATCTATAAGAGATTTTTAAAATATTTTTCTTATGCATTTAGAATATTGTCCTGGTGAAAGATTTCTTGGCAATGCTTGTCCAGAATCATCATCATCATCAGTTGAATCCGAATCATATGCTTTCTGTGACAGCATCATTCATCAGTCTCATACAGTTTGTAATTTAGTAAGTAATTATTAGTTTTTTGTTTCTTTAAAATCAATTTGCATATATCCTTTGCTTATAAAGAAGTGTAGGTGTGGCTATAAGTCCAACATAGCATAATATACCCATTACACATAATTATAGCACAATTTATATCAGATAATTTAAAAAGTTCTTGCATATTTTTATTGATACAATTGCACTCACGTAACTTATAAAGAATTCCATTTACTCATCAAAATAACCCTCCTCGCAATCAATATGTAAATCCCTTGTCAGAATCTAAATACGTGATAATCTGCGGGAGAGATGTCAGGTGAGAATAGAGGATGAGGCAAAGCTTCACATCCAAGCTGCATAATCTTTGAATGGGTCTGTAAATAGTACCTTTGCAATTTATCAATGCAGATTATTGTTGGAGGAGTTTCTGATGAGCCTGTTGGAGCATTCACAGCAGTTTACTGTTGACATACTTGAGTTGCATTTACATTTATTAGTAATTGTATTTCTGAGTTACATATAAAGTGCGATCAGTAATTGAGACAAATAATTAAATTAAATTATAAATGTTAGCCTTCTTTAATATATTAAATTACATGTAGAGGTGTGACAGTTGAAATATCCTCTGAAAGGCTTTATATCTACTTATTTCTTTTATATAGAAGATATTTCTAATTTTCATTTTCTTTATCATTTTAAATAGTTTGTAAACCCTGCCCCATACATCCAAGCATGTATTCAAGAACAATGCACCTGTAGAAAAAGCAGTTCTCAGGATGAATGCCATCTTCAAGCATGTTCAGCCATTTCTGCTTTTTATCAAGAATGTATGAGATTAGGGGGGAAATTACACAGATCATGGAGAAGCCCCACAGTTTGCCGTAAGTAATATAACTCATTATTTTATTCAGAAAACCACTGAAGTTTAATGAAACTCATAAAAAGGATTTAATAAATATAAATCACTTTTAAAAATGTTTATATAAAAGAAGGTTTACCTTACGTTGGAAGAAGCTATCCCAAAGGACTATGAAGACTTTGTTCAAAAAGCCTTTTCTGAAATTTGTTAAACTACAGAAAAAAGCATAGAGCTGGAAGAAGCTAGTTATGCTTTTATAGATGCTGCTGCTGTTGAATCTGCTTCCAGAGGCTTGTACATTGCATGATAGATCCATCACTTCATATGCTCTCTTATTTTCCGTTACGTGCCTATCATTAAGGAATATGTATACTCAATTTAAATTCATTAGATGATGTGACGTTTTCTTATTGTCCCAGTCCAACCTTTAAACTCTCCAGCAAATCAAACTGTGGGCATATAACTGTTTAATCCTGTAACTTACTGTTACATTTCCTCATGGCAAAAATCAGTAGGTAATGTCCACATCTCTTAGTAGAGGGTGCAACATAGCAGATATCCCTCAATGGTTTTAATAGTGTTTAAGGATTGAAATTGGATATTTAATTTTATATTTTTTTCAATACATATTAAAGTGGTAATGCTGTGTTTTGGTGGAAGGTTATCCGAGTCGATCTTTGAGGAAATAAAAGAACGCTAATGTCTAGAAGTGACTGCTAGAGAGCACTCAGCAACAGAAACCTAAGCAGGAACTAATTCCACAGAATGGCAGGCAAGATAAAAAGAAATTAAGGAAAAAAAAGGAGAGGTGCCACGGCACTCAAGAATCAGTTTGAGCGAGAGCGGACGGAAAATTTTGACTGGATAGACATTGAAAGATAGAGGGAACTGAACCATGTCTGTGGTGAGAGATCTGCTGCCCTGGCTGACATGAATGTAAGTGTCCAGAGATTCAGCTTAGCACTTTATTAAGACCCGTTACTATTCTTCTACATGTAAACCATCGTGTTTTTTTACTACTGGACTGACAACTGTTCTTAGAATAATGCAGGCACAAACTAGACAGAATCAGCGTTATTATTTTATGGCACTATTGTTCTTGTGTAAGAGATGAACCCGACCACATGCTTTATAACAGACACAACAGTGAACTGGTTGTGCAAAAGCATGGAAGCAAAGTTTCGTTTTCAGTTTGTGACTGATTACTCTGCTGGCTCTTTGGTCGAGAGCACTAAGATGCAGATTTTGTTGCTCTCTTGAGACTAGCAAGTCATGGGTTCAAATCCCTTCGAGGGGATGGGTGTTTATGTTTGTCCCATTACTAACAACTAGTACTAACAACCTTAGAAGACCAAGCAAAGCCTCAGTAAGCTGATCCCCAGGTAGGCTAAATTTCAAATAGATCCATTGCTTATTTGATACACTCGACACCGAAAAGGTAAATGAGGTATAGAAAAGAAAGAGCCTGATTACTTTTGTGAATTAGACTTTCTTTTATTAATTATGATTATTAATTTATTAAGATGTGGTATTTTTAATTTCCAGTACGGTTTGTAAATTATTAAATAAAGAATTTATCATATTAAAATTAGTGTTTAGAGTCCGTGCAAATGAACGTTAACTTAAATAACCCATATACTGTACATAAAGTTAAGGATTTATCACAACATTTAGTTTTTCTTTTGTTGGACAGAGTATAGGTATCTATTAACTTGGATTTTTTATGCAAAGTAAAATTTACATTGCAGTTAATTAGTTTATCTGGTCATTCGAACTGTTAATAAGTCAATAATTCTTTATTTACACTTACATTCAAACAATGTTTCTTTGTTTAATATTTTTATGATAAAACCATTTTTGTTAATACATGTATAAGAATATTAGCAACTGGAAAAGGATTATTAAACTTTTTTTAT
Organism: Rhysida immarginata; assembly: GCA_023313115.1. Classification (NCBI taxonomy): domain Eukaryota; kingdom Metazoa; phylum Arthropoda; class Chilopoda; order Scolopendromorpha; family Scolopendridae; genus Rhysida; species Rhysida immarginata. The sequence continues at coordinate 2,806,775 of JAHWFO010031028.1, read as the reverse complement.
TTTTTTTTAATAAAGTTTGTTAACATATTTGTGTTTTTCATAGGAAATTGAGATACAATTGGAATATGTTCTTTGAATTTGCAAAATTTATTATTGCAGACTTTTTACTATTTTTTCTAAATATAGCACTGAACAGTATCATATAAATTTAACTTTATCTTATGTTTTTTTCCCTGCAGCTAAAATCTGTCCTGTAGGTATGGAATATCAAGACTGCGGCAGTACTTGTCCAAAAACATGTCAAAATCCTAATCGGGAGTGTGTTGAAGAATATTGCGTTGGTGGCTGCTTCTGTCCTGAAGGATTAGTCTATTACAATAACACTTGTTATAAGGAAGAGACATGTCCTTGCAATTTTCAAGGGAAGGAATATAACTCTGGCAGCTCTGTGCATCAGGATTGCAATCAGTGGTAGGCAAATTATTCTAGTAATAAAGTTTTAATCATTTTTAATTTGTGAATAAGTCGTTTCTCTGTTTAAATGTAAATCATTTCAACAAAAATCCTACTACAGTATTAATTTTGCTCTCAAAAGACAGCCCCAAGGCACACTGAAAATTTTCTGTAAAAATTTCCCAGACATTTACACAAAAAGAGTTTGCGGAACCTCTTAGCTAAATTTCTCAGCATACTGTTTCATTATTTGAATATTCAATAGCATGCTGAATTTCGGGTAATTTTAAAAATTAACAAGGAAAGAAGCTGGAATCCACACTTAGGCATAGCCTGAGGATGTGCGAACTGTGCTATTGTACACAGCTCTTCACTTAATAAAGCCCATTCTAATCTGTATATACAGGGTGAGGCATTTATCTTGAGACAACTGAATATTTCGGAAAGTAAGCATTGTACGTAAAAATGTCCAAAATCAAAAGTGAATATTTCATTAGTTAAAAAATTATCCCCCTCCCCCTTGTGAGGGGGGGCTGGGGGGGGGACTTTAAAATCTTAAATAGGAACCCCTATTTTTAATGGTATATTCAGATTGTAGACAATGTTCGAGAAATGTTTTATTCTTGGTGGTTTTTCAATTGATCCAACCGGTTAGGAGATAAGGCCCTGAAAGTATGGAAGTTTTAAAGTTTTGAACCCAATTTTATCGATGAAGACAAAGAGATAGAGAGTGGGTCTTACAGACATTCCTATTCTGCTTTTTAATGGTCTTTAAGAATCCGAAGTCAGAATTTCAAAAATTCAATATTTTTTAGTGCACAAGTAAACTTTAGGGGGCAGCAGTCCTATGGAGACAGAGTCTATGCGTGTGTATAGGCCTCGTATGCCTCTCAGATGGCAGCACCGTTTTTCTAGTTTCAGCGCTCATAGCGGCGAATTTGTAAGTTCTCCTGGGAGAGAGAGGCTGAATGCGCTAATAGCAAATAGTAAAATGGATTGCAATGTTGTGTTACGATGCGGCTTCTTGCCAATTTTTCATATACAATTCTTCAGAGAATCGATGATTAATATTTTTACGTTTATTCTTTGTATTACTTTATAATTTACAATTTTTATTGATTTATATTTTTTAAAATTATACAATCGATGGTCATTTATCTTATGACCATTTTCCTTGTTTATATTTAATAATATTATATTCTTTTTTATATTCTTTACTATTTATAATTTTTTATTCTTGTAAGCAGCTGTTATTGGGCTGTCATAGCCTGTTGCTTGCAAAATTACAAATCAATAAATAAAAAAAAATTCTTTATTTTGGCATTTATGTTTAGGAGGAATCACACTATATCTCAACATTTGTAAAAATTGTGAAACCATTAAAAAGAGAAGCTGAAACAGTTACAAAAATAGTTCATAATTTATTAGTCTGTTAGCCAATTAAAAAATAAATATAGTACGGTAAATAAGATACATTGTGATAAATTCATACTGAATAATAATTTTAAATTTCTATTCATACATTATACGAAAAAAACCCAAAAAACTCATACTTTCTCTCATTTGTCAACAACATGAGATATGTTTGTTTGGTTACTCTTCGTCTCACTGGTAAGAGTGACCCTAAAGTAGCAGTGCTACAAGCAGCATAGCTCACAGAATCCCTGAAGCACCCAAACCCCTGACCCACGGTAAGGAGGCATCCACTCGGGGGGGGGGGACTTCATGATCTGAGAATTACGATGAGAATTACCAGAAACAATGATGGAAGCGGTGAATTACAAATATTTGCTTCGAAGCATCGTAACTCTAGATCATGTTGTATGGAAAGAAATTTAAAATTATTATTCAGAAAGAAAACATATGTTTCCACAGAGTCAGGCCTGCTTTTCCTGTATAATGGGACTCTATTGGTTTGCTAGCACACAACAAACATAAACAATACTGTGAATATGAGGAAGCATCTCGATCGTCAGACACGGCATTAGAGAATGAGCGTATTTTGGGCTGTGAAGAACTCGTATTTTTGTAGGTATTCCTACAGCCCATAACGGAGTAATCTTGATTACTCATACTACAATAATAGCCTGGCAACTAACAAAATTCTAATTAATAAAATAAAATGTGGATTGACTACTGGATTGTTGTGATTGAGAACGAAATCGCCCTTTGCCCTATGCTGATAGTCTCAGCGTCTCACAGGACTATTGCCAGAAACTGCCGCTTAGTGGTGCAGAGTTGCGACGAAAGCTAAGGTGTACGAGGCCTGTTGGGTTCAAAACTTTAAAAGTTCCATACTTTCAGGGCCTCTATCTCCTAAACAGTTGGATCAATTGAGAAAACACCAAGAATAAAACATTTCTCGAATATTGTGTACAATCTGAATATACCATTAAAAATAGGGGGTTCCTGTTTAAAATTTCAAAGTTACCCCTCCCCCCAGCCCCCCTCACAAAGGGGGGGGGGGTAATTTTTTAACTAATGAATTTCCCCTGCAAAATAATTCACTTTTGATTTTGGACATTTTTTCGTACTAGGCTTAGTTTCCGAGATATTCAGATGTCTCAAGATAAATGCCTCACCCTCTATATAAAGTGTATTTAATTTTTGTAGAAAAAGACTCAGGACTTCAAATTTTTGCAGACATCATGTCAAATTAACCAACCTGTCAGTATGTTGTGTATTTGGCTATTTTCAAAAATGGGACTAGGATAATAGGTCTATGGTGCATGAGCAGTTAAGTGCAAGGAGTGATATTGATTGATCAGAAGTATCCTATTAGATCAATAAAGCATTTGGATAAGAAACATTCTGCTTCTGACCTTTTAATATCTTTTTCATGTTTATTATCCAAATACCTTAACCTTTCCTCTGTGGCCATTGTAGTCGATGTGTGTTTCTCTCTGTCATAGCATCTCCCTGCTTGTCCCATGTACAAAGACTCCATCCTTTTGTTCAATCCTGAACGGCACTTATTCATAGGAAAATAATGATTTCATAGGAGAAGTTGTTTTGTGTGCTGCAGTTTGTGCAATGTGAACCATCTTCTACAATTATTGTTTGTCACTTGTAAATTTGCTTACAACGAGATGGCTGTTTGTTGATCCAATAGTGGAATTCATATAGTGTGTTACTAAATGGAACTTCTAGAAGGCTTTTAAAACGTGAACCTTCTTCTATCCAGTGATGTGTGGAATGTGTTTCTGTCTTTCACTGTTTGTTTGAAATAAATATTTGAAATCTGCATTAACTCTGTATTATTAATAACACAGTATAAGAAGAGGTACTATACTCTTAATGAAAACTGATGGTTTTAATGTATTTTAAACTGAAATTCTTAAATCTGAACTCAGTCTCTGCCCCCCCCCCTCCCCCTTTGATGGCAGAGCATTACATTACTAGCAGATTACTTACTGCTTTAACATAATTAGAGACGCTCCAGAACTGAATCTTAATAAGATTAAAATAGCATTTTATAGTTGGTAGCCTTGATTTGACATGTAGCTAGCTCATTTTTTCTTTTTATTTATTTTGCACCAATATTTTTGAATTTGAATAAAAAAATGAAAACAAAAATTCCAGTTTAACATTTCATAAAAATTATACATGACAGAGCAATTATGACTGCAGATTTAAATTCAGCACCTAAAAATTAGGTAACAACACCTCGTTTCATCCAAAGACAGAAAGCAAGTTGTTAAATTTATTGTGTATTTAAGAAAGTCTTAAATAATAATCTTAAATAACAGCAAATGATAACTGTCATTTATTACTAAATCACACACATCAAATTGTATTTATCCTTATGAGAAAATAACTTCTACTCTACTTTTTTATGAAAATTAAAGTTGTGCACTCACAGTGTTTATTAACTTTGATTTTGTTTCTTTAGCATGTGCATCAATGGCAGATGGGAATGTACCAAAGAAAAATGTGAATCACGTTGTTCATCAGTAGGTGATCCACATTACATTACATTTGATGGCAAACATTTTAACTTCATGGGAACTTGTTCATATTATTTAATATCTCATCCTGATTATTCTGTGGAACAAGAAAATTATGCCTGTACTGATGATAAATCATTAAATGTACATGCCTTCCATCAGTTACCTAATGCTCATTCTTCATGTATTCGTTCTGTTCTTATTCGATCTCATGGATCAGAATTAAGATTAAAACAGGGTTTTGAAGTAAGTAAAAATGTTGACTCAGTGAAAGTTATCATGTAATGTATGTCTCAAAGAAAATTAGAGATAATTTTTTTTTAGATAACATTAAACGGGCATGAAATAACTCAATTACCTACAGCTGCTCCTGGTTTATATGTGTATATGGCATCTTCAATGTTTGTTAAAGTAAGAATTTTTGAAGGCATATTGATGTCATTGTAATTATTATTTTATTAGTTCTTTTGAAATTGATTTTTAATTATTTTGATAGGTTGAACTGGCTGATGGTTTGATAGTATTATGGGATGGTTTAAAACGCTTGTATATAGATGCACCACCAGCATTGATGGGACAGACACGAGGATTATGTGGAACTTATACTTCTTCACAGAAGGATGATTTTCTCACACCTGAAGGAGATGTAGAAATAGATGTGAATGCTTTTGCTAATAAATGGAAAGTACAGAGTTCATGCCAAGATGTCCCTCTATCTCAAGATTTAACTGATCCATGTTCATTATATCCTGAACGTAAAGAAGATGCCAAGAAATTGTGTGGAATTATAAAGAGCACCTTGTTTTCTAGTAAGTTTCATAAAAAATAAATAATTATATAAATTTATTATATGAAAAGAAGCTTTAAAATGACATTATCTCATTAACTGTAAGAAATATATTAACTTTTATTCAAAAGTCAATTTTTTCTTCATGCTTTCTTAATACATTTTATCTCTTTTATCATTCTTTTCTTCATTTAATATTGGGCTTCTAATGAACATCAGTGATAACTACAGTGTCTTGGACAGAGACTTCAATAAAGAACAGCCATTTCTACTTCAATAAAGGACAGCCATTGTCCAGACATTATCATTCCATTGAATCAGTAGCGCATCCAGGATGAAATTTTGGGAAGGCCCAAAAAATAAAAATATTTTTAGCGTGAATTCAATAACCAAGCTGTACGCAGTTAAAAATATTGTGGAAAGCAAAATTCCACTCTTGTACAGTTGACAGAGAAATCATTTTAAGTTTTCAGTGAATCTCTTTTCCTTGCTTTTCTGGAGGAACACAATCCCCTGGGTCCCTTTCTGGTTGCACCTCTGTTAAATATTATGAACTTTTTATTGGCAGATTAGTTGGTTTTCTCCAGGGAGCTTTTACCCTAGCTCCCAGATTAATTTTCACTTTATATTATTAGAATTTGAATAATGGGCAAATGATGATAGGAATTCAGTAAGGACCAAAGGAATTGGACTGTATTAGCTTATCCATTTAGTAAATTTATTTACAGCTGTGGAGATTTAGGTTTTATATGTGGTTATTTATAAGGCAAAATGTTGCATAAACTGCAAATGGGTCACGAAGCATTGTCTGCTGAGAATTGGGGAACTCGAAGGGGAAGTGGGAGAGGAGGGCTCAGCAAACATTTATTGTAAAATGCCAAATAGTAAATATTTTAGGTTCTGTGGGCCAAGGGGCAAACTTGAGGATATTTTTGTAGATAGACCTACTTAAATAACAAGCAAAGAACAAATTTTCACAAATTTATTCTTAGCTCATGGGCCGTACAAAAACAGGTGGTAGGGCAAATTTGGGCTGTGGGCCATAATTTGCCGACTCCTGATTTAGAGGGGAGGAACTAAGAATTCATTTCTATAATACATTATTCTGATAAGATTTCTGCCATCCAATTTTGTACCTAGTTAACATACTTTTTGTTATGTTCTTAATGATGTCCAAATACGTGGCATTTTACCAAATAGTAAGCAGTTGGTCATGTTTTTGCACAATGTTTTTATAGTGTGAAATTTTTATAGCTGTTGATTAGAACCATTGTTGTTTGTAGGGATCTAGCTACACTGGTCAATACTATTGCATTGTAACCAGCGCTACAAAACTTGTCACTTTCTGCAACTACCACTCAGATTGTAAGTTAAATATGCATTATATGGTGTATGCTGTAAGGTATCAGTAAGATTTACAAAAAACTACTGGTATTGCAATGATTGCAATGGTAGCTGACCACCACTCTTGTTGTAATGCATAATATGCCATTTTTCTCTGAAAAATTAACCAGCACTCCACCATTTCTAGCTAGATCCCTATGTTTGGATTGATGGTTGGAGAATAAGATTGATACCTTTTTCTCCCCTTTTGTCTCCCAATACCTTCTTTTAGTTAGGCTAACATACTAAAAGAAACAAAAAAATTCTTTATCAACATGGATCAGCAAAAGAATTATTGCAAATTCTTTATCAACACAATGTGGCCTTCGTGTCGAAAAGTTTGGAGACCCCTGGTTTAGACTTTAGAATATTTAGTCCCCTTTACCAAATAAATAACTGTCATCTGTTAATTATAATTATAATAGGTATATCTTTTTAAATCAGAATTACTGTAATTTTCGGT